>QANY01003780.1:768611-1101091 GCA_003255025.1 Datisca glomerata | reverse complement strand
CCCCCCCCCCCCCCCCCCTCCTCACACACACGCCTGCGCACGCAGACATCTCTCTCTCGCACGCACATATACACATCTCTCTCTGTCATTTCATTAGAAAGTGAACTGCAGATGGGACATAAATGCCACCACGGATTATTGTTCTGAAGAGGTCAAGATAATATTTCTAGCACTTCACAGCACAGTCAGTGAGATTGGCAACAAAGCATCAACATGTCAAGGACGCAACGTGACTTCTGACATAATCCATATCGTAAGACTAATTTTTATTCAAGTTATAAAAAAATTTCCACCCCATAAATCGGAAAATGTTCATAAATAAGAACTTATATGCTCATACAATGGTGGATAATGCAAGACATGCTTGATTTGCAGTGGTTGGAGTTGCTCAAGTCTATGCTAAAGGAAGCTGAGTGGTTGAAACAAAAAGTGGTGCCATCTACGGATGAATATATGTCGAATGGTTACATATCATTTGCCTTGGGACCTATTGTCCTTCCATCCCTCTATTTTGTTGGGCCTAAGCTTTCAGAGAAAGTTGTTGAAAATGTTGAATACAATTCCCTATTTAAGCTTATGAGCACTTGCGGCCGTCTTCTCAATGACATCCAATCTTTTGAGGTAGTATTCTTCTGGAAAAATTTCTCTTATGCTCTTTATAGTTTACTTAAATGACATAGACACCTCTCTAACATGAAAATGACTTAGACCTCTCTTCATATCAGGTTTCAGAGACAAAAAAACTTAAAACCGTTAAATGTCAAACTAAAATCTTCTCATTTTCCCCCAATTTTGAGAACGTTAAAATCAAGAGTTCACCTAAACCAGAAACAACCGGAGTCAGTTTATGTTTCGTGTTAGAGAAATGTTTGGGCTAGATCGGTCATAGATTGTCTTGTCTTTTCTCACCAAAACTGACATCTTTTTAATAGAGTGGACTAATTTGTCGTTTTTCAAATTAGATGAGTGTTTGTGTCATCTAAGCAAACTAAACTACAAGGGGTATTAGAAAAATATTTTATATTCCTTTTGTTATGGAATTTGTTTGTTTCTGGAATCGGTAATAATATTCAACCTATGGGGTATGTTATGTTGCAGAGGGAATCTAAGGAAGGGAAACTGAATGCAGTATCATTGCACATGATCAATTCTATTAATGGTGTTATTAGGAAAGAGGAGGCCATTAAAGAAACGGAAGTTTTTATCGACAAGACAAGGAAAGAACTGCTGAGATTAGTTTTGCAGGAGAAAGGCAGCGCAATTCCAAGAGCTTGCAAGGATTTGTTCTGGAAAATGTGTCAAGTGTTGCACTTGTTTTACATCAAGGATGATGGTTTTACTTCAGAAGAGATGATGAAGGATGCTAAGGCATTGATTGAAGAACCCCTTGTTCTTTGAATGTTGAAAACTTTCAACATTCAAAGATCATAATATTAAAAGCTAGTTTCCAGAAAAAGTGAAAACTAGAAAATTTGTTTAGTTTTCTTAAATCATGTTTTGTAGTATTATATAGCTTTTAGAAAAATTAAAACTAGAATATTGTTTAATTTTATATCTGAAAACATGTTTGGAAGCAGTTATAGTTTGGTTAAAAACTTCAATTCCAGGAAAAAACATGTTTTAAGAATAGAGTTAAAGTAAATGATTGTTATGAAATTCTTTTCAGAAAATTATCAATTTGGTCATATTAGTTTATCTCATTTTTTAATTTGGATATTGTATTTGAAAAATCTCAATTTGACTATTTAAATTTAGTTAAAGTCTCAATGTAGTCATTCTGTCATTTTTTGTGAACTGAATTTATAGTCTTTGTCATTCTCACATAAAACTAACGTTTGTTGTATGTGAGTTAATATTTTTTTTATCAGTCTAGCTCTTTTTTTTGAACTATTTACTTCATTTTTCCTTTAAAACTAATCATTCATACCATACTCCCGAACATATTTTGAAGGGAACAAGTTTCTCTATCGTTCTATAGTACGACAGAGTGTAGTCAGTGAAATTTGGATATCCCATCTGCCTAAACTTTTATTTTCTTTTTTTTTCCTTTCTCATTTACGGTAGAAATAGACTATCTAAACGTTTAAAAGATTGAAAACAAAAGAGCACAACTTGAGCGGTAGAAATAGACTGTCTTAAGTACTTTTTTTTTAATTTTTTTTAGGAAAATGAGGATGTAGAACTTGAGCGGCTTGCGAAAAAACTGTCATTGACGAAGAAAGAGGAGGAAGAAGTAGTCATACCTTCGGAAGCCAGTTATACGGATGTAGAAGTGTGCAGACTAAGTGCAATGGCAAAAATGTTAACGTCTAAGAGATTTAATAAGGCTGGTATGAAGGATGCTATGCCAAAAGCCTGGAATCTGGACGAAGTATTGTTTTTTCGGAGGTTGAAAATAACGTTTTTTAGATTTTTTTCGAGAAGAATCGAGTATTTGATGACCATGGCTATTTGATGACCAATTACTCGTTATCAAACTGTGGAGTGTGGAGTTGAATGTAGCAAAGCTGAAATTTGATCTATGTGCCTTTTGGGTTCTACTTCATGATCTGCCCTTGGAGTGTAGGGGGAAATGTGGGTACCATTATTGGACAGAAGCTTGGAAAAGTTTTAGAGGTGAAGGAAGGTCTAAACAGAGATGGAATTGAGCAAAATAAGTTTATTAGAATTAAATATTTGTCAACATTTACTGAGAGTGTTAGTTATTCGGCACCAAGGAATGAAGATTATGATCTGGCTAAAATATGAAAGATTACTGAAGTTTTGTTTCTATTGTGGCATCTTGGGTCATGAAGAATTTCACTATACTCAGCGCTTGATGGATAGGAAAGCTGGGAAATTCATGGAAGCAAGTATGGGGAGGAGATGAAAGCTTCCAGCGGAGAGCTCGTTAGGGAGCTGATGATTCTCAAGGAAAAAAATTCTCGCATCTGAAAATTCTGCAACAAGCTCGTTTGGGTCAAGAGATCAACAATGGAGAAACATGTCGCCACCGGGAGGTCAATTTTCAGTACCGGAGCAACGGACGGAAAACTGAGCCATGGTGATTTTCCGGTGGAGAGAAGGCAGACTAAAATCCCGGGTGAATAAAAACCGTTTAGGGAGGTGGATGATACTTGCCTTATCTTGGAGGATTTTTTCCATGAAGGGTGAATCTAATATTAAGGAAAGAAATCAGATATGCATAGGATATTTTGTTAAACTAGATCTCTAAACTAATAATTTTATAAAAATTAATTTTTATACTAATTTTTGTTTATCTTGACATCTGACACACCTTCCACTCAAAATATTTCTGTGAAATTACATGTTTACCTTTCACCTCATTTCTCCTTCTTCATTTTTCATTTTTTTTCACTTCTTCATTTTCAGATCTGCTCAAGCTCTCTCTCTCTGTAAAATGAGTTTTTACTCGAAAAAACATGCATGAACCGAAGAAGGCGACCTTTGCATTCTTGCCAAAGAAGATGAAGAAGATGACCGAACTCTGCAAGCGCAGAAGACGGCCATACAAGACAAACTAGATCTGAAAATGAGTTTTTGCCTATTTTTACAAATCTAGCCACAAACCAGATCTGAAATGGATTTTTGCTTATTATTACATATCGGAACCATATCTAGTCACAAACCAGATCTGAAATGGGTTTCTGCCCATTTTTTGGCAACAATTCCTTCTTCTAGTTTTTCTTTGACGTTTCACTTATTTTAACCTTTTCTCGCTCATTTTTGGAGTGTCATTCACGTGGTTTTCTTTTTTTTTCGGTGATTTCTCATATTCTTAACATGCAATTTTATGGCAGAGGAAGTTAGTAGTTTCAAGCCTGAGGATAGGAGAAAATTGTTTCAATTTATGTATAATTTACTATAGTAGTGCTGAAGCCAGTGTAGACTACACGATGCTAGTGTACCCATCGTATGGTTACACGATGCCAGTTTTAACATTTTTTTTATCGGTGATTTTCTCGCTCATTTTCAGTAGTGCTGGGAGGTAACTGGATGCTAGCATCGTGTAGACTACACGGCGGATACACTGACATCTTGTAGTCATCGTGTAGTCTACACGATGGATACACTGGCATCGTGTAGTCTACACGTTGAGTACACTGTATCGTGTAGCCATAGTGTAGTCTACACGATGGGTTCACCGGCATCGTGTAGATCATGCGATGGGTACACTGGCACCGTGTACTCTACACGATGGGTATACTAACATTGTGTAGACCACACGATGGGTACACTGGCGTCGTGTACTCTACACGATGGATAGACTAGCATCGTGTGACCAAATTTACGATCAAAATAACTTTCAGGACTTTAAAAGTACTTAAAACAGTGTTTTTGGGCCTGAAACTGAGCTGCGATGGGTAAACCTCGTCGCGCATGTGGACTCTCTGAATAAGATTTGATTTGACATCTTACGGGTCATCGCGTAACCATCATGTTGGCCACATGATGCCAGTGCACCTATCGTGTAGTCTACACTGGCGTCGTGTAGCCATCATGCAGTCTACTCGATTGGGGTACACTGACGCCGTGTATCCATCATGTAGACACGGCGTCAGCGTACGCCATCGTGTAATACAAAATTAACAAAACTCATTCTCTCTCTACAGGTTTCTCTCTCTAAAATCTGGGCAAAACCCATCAAAATTCTTCTTATTCTTCGTCCAAAATTCAAGCTTTCCAGGAAAAAAATGAACTTCAAACAACGTTCTAGAAAAATAATTATTCCCAGAAAAATCATGAACAGGAAAAACCTATGAAAATTCAAAATTTCCTGAAATTAAGAAGAAAACAAAACTTATATATGTTCCAGAAAGAATGAAGAAGAAAACGAATGAAGAAAATGAATAAAAAAACGAAGAAAAAAATGAAAAGTAAACACGCAACTTCACAAAAATATTTTGAGTGTAAGGTGGGTCACACAAGATAAACAAAAATTAGAGTGATAGTTGATTTTTGCAAACCGGTTATTCTTAGTTAAGCCAAAAACCCATTTGGATATGGAAGACATTAATTTGGTGGATGTAGAAGTTAACATGCCAACGAATGAGGGGAATATCCGGGCTACGTGCTTGGGCCAAAAAGGAGTAGTGGCTCTGTTGATGATCCCTTTGGTTTATCCCATACGCTTGCCGAGATGCAGAATAAGGAGAGAAAGAAAATGGCTTATTACAAAAAAGGCCCAAGGAGAATGGTGAAACAGACTGGTGGTGGGGATGTAGTTAGTGAGTTGGGCTGTCAGTTGCGACTTGCAGGATCCAAACGCAATGGGCTAATGGAGGAAGGGGGTCCAAATCCAAAGAGGGCAATAGAGAATATTGCAAAAAAGCATAAAGGTGTAGATTCGACGGATTTTTCTCTTGTTGAACGGGAGGGGGAAGCCGACACAAGTGGCACCATAGTGATCAATGAAAATTTTCGCGTGAAAGTATCAGGGTATAGGAAACCCCATGACAATTTCCTAGTTTCGAGGATTAAATAAAATTCATTCTCCAGATTTTATCTTTATTTCAAAAACAAAAAATAAAGCTCTGGCTGTTAAGCATATAAAGTATGTAGTTGGTGCTTCGGGTTGTATTTCGATTGACCCAGTGGGGCTTAAGGGTGGACTTACATTCTTTTGGAATGAAGACTCAACAGTTAGTGTAATTAAATATGGCGACTTCTTTATTGAACTTCGAATTTATAATACAATTAAAGACAAGTTTTGGAGGTTGTTTACAGTTTATATTAATTATGTTGAGTTTATTCGAGCTTATCAATTCAATATTCTTGTTGATCCTATCCGTAACTGTCAAGAAGAATCTGTAGTCATGGGTGATTTTACTTCCGAGCTGTACACTTTCTTGTGACTTGATGGAGATAGGTTATAGAGGCCTAGAGTGGGACCTGACATAGGAAATAGGTTAAAGGACATAAGTTGTTTGCAGTTTATTATGTGTAAGCTTGGCATATAACATAGGTTAAAGGGATAAGGGTGGGCCTATTTTGGTTGGCTTAATTATTACTAAAATGTCTGGTTATTTCACTTGGTTAAACCCGTCTTAGATCATCTCCCCATTCTCCTCGATACAGCCAACCTGAAGATTAAATTTCATCAAGGGTTCAGATATGACCGACAGTGGATGAAATTCCCGGAGGCTAGGGAGGTGATTCATAACTCATGGAAATCAGTCTCATAAGCGGGGTAGAGTAATACTATTTATCTTAATCTGGACAAGGAGAGAAAGGATTTAATTTGTTAGAGGAAGAATAATAGTCAAGCTAACTCAGATCGGTTGATGAAGGACATCTCAAAATAATTCCGAGCATGATATAGTCAAGAAAATCTGATTTGCAAGGAAGCATCTCAGAGAGCAGGAGAAACATCTCATAGAAGCTTGCAAGGAAGAAGAAATATACTTGCGAGATAGGTCCCAGGCTGATTGGCTACAATTTGGATATTGCAATACTTCTTACTTCCACGCCAAGGTGAAAAATCAGAGGATAGCAAATAGGATCTTCGATTGGAGGATGATAATGGTCGTTGGCATACGAATCCGGATAAAATTCAACGTATTGTTGTAACCTATTTTCAACAATTATTTCAGTCATTTATTCATGACAAGGATTTGATGAGTGAAGTGGTGGGATGTGTTGATAGCAAATTAATTGAAGCCGATGTTGCTTTACTAGACGTGAAGGTTAATGATGATGAAATTTATCATGCAATTCATGACATGAATCCCAACAATAATTATCTTCCTCATACACTGAATCATACTCACATTACTTTGATTCCTAAAGTTCGAAGCCCCTGAAATATGTCACAACTTAGGCCTATTAGTCTTTGTAACATTGTTTACAAAATTATTTCCAAGATTTTAACTAATAGGCTTAGAGGTATTATTGATAATATTGTGAATGATAGCCAAAGTGCCTTTTATTCCGGGAATAATTATTTCTGACTTAATAGCACATGAAATTATGCATTCGATGCAGATAGGGAAGAGAGAAAGGAACATGAATGTTGCTTTTAAAATTGATATGTTGAAAGCTTATGAAAGGGTTGAATGGATCTTTGTGATTGAAATCATGAAAAAGATGGGGTTCTTTTAGAAATGGTGTCAATGGATTTTCATATGCACATCTTATGTCTCCTATAGGGTAAATGTGAATGGAGTCCTTATTGAGCCTTTGTCCCCTGATCGTAGCCTTAGACAAGGAGATCCCTTATTACCCTTCTTATTTATTTTGTATGTTGAAGCCTTATCTACTATGCTTAGATCTGCTTGTGAAAGTAATGTGATTTTAGGTTTCAAGTATGCATTAACTCGGCCTGCCATTTCCCATTTATTTTCTGCTGATGACTCACTCCTATTCTATCGTGTTCCGGACTGTGAAACTATTGTTGTTTTAAATATCTTAAAAAAGTATGGGATAGCCTTAGGCCAACTTGTTAATTACCCAAATAGTAGGATCATTTTCAACAATAATGTTTCGTGCTCTGTAAAAGATTATTTAGCTTCCCTTACTTGGGGGTGGAATCTAATTTTGGTATATCCAAAGAAATGTTTTTTAATGAAGTGTTGGAGAATATTCTGCATAGAATTTCAGGATGGGCTCAAAAATTACCATCCCCTGCAAGCCGTGAGGTTCTCATTAAGGCTGTGGCATTTGTGATCCCAAATAGCTCCATGTTCTGCTCTAAGCTCCCTCTGTCTTTGTGAAGGAAGATTTGTAGTTTTATTGCAGATTATTGGTGGAACTCCGCCCCTTCTAAATCTGGTATTCATTGGGGAGCTTGGTTAAGCTTATAAGGAGTAAATGTGAGGGCAGGTTAGACAGAGACCTGACCAAATTTAATTTGCCACATGAGAAAATGACTGACTTGTAAAAGAAATTTCTATTATGGGGCAAATACGTAATTATGAGATAATTATGTGTGATTAATTAATTGAATTATTTATATATAAATTTTGAAAATTATATATATCGATGAATTTTCTAATTATCGATAAGTGAGATGGAATATCTAATTTGTGAAATTAGATAATTATAAATTATTATTAGATAATAATTTGAATAAACTGAATTTGTTATTTGTGAACTAACAGATAAGATAGTCGATAGGGATAATCAGATATGTTAATTTTGAATTAACTGATATCTACATATTTATCTGATTAAAATAAATATTTAATTTACAGTAATTGCCATGTGTCAATCACTGTTTGAGAATAAAAGATTGATATGAACCAATGTAGTACCACGTGGCACTGCAGTAGTGGGGGTGCAATATTGTACTACCACACGGTACTACGAGAATACTCTATAAATACATTCTATAATCTCTGATAGTGCAATTCTATATTTATAGTGGAGTAATAATGAAACTAATAAATAATGTTATTTAATTAAAGAGTTTAATATATAATTTGATTAATTAAAGCTTAAGATTATAAGTCATTGGTCCTCAAGTCACATCTGTACTACACAGCCCAGAGTGTGAATATTTCAGGACATGAGAAAATGACTGATTTATAAAATGAATTTTTATTCTGGGGCAAGTACATAATCATGAGATAATTATGTGTGATTAATTAATTAAGAATTAATTACTTGAATTATTTATATACAAATTTTGAAATTATATATATAATTACATCGATTAATTTTCTAATTATCCATAGTGAGACATAATATCTAATTTGTGAAATTAGATAATTATAAATTATTATTAAATATAATTTTAAACAACTAAATCTGTTATTTGTGAACTAACATATAAGTTAGTTGATAGGGATAGTCAGATATGATAATTTTGAATTAACTGATATCTAGATATTTATCTGATTAAACTAAATATTTAATTCACAGTGATTGACACGTGTCAATCACTGATTGAGAATCATAGATTGACATGAACTACTGTAGTGCCAGCGACACTGCAGTAGTGGGGGTGTAATGGTAATTTTGAAATTAAATATTATTTTTAGTTTATCCAAAAATCTTATATGTCATTATCTAGAAAATATATAGATATTATCCAAATGTCCTTAGTGTTGATTGCATCACTTAAGTCAATCAGAGGCGAAAACTTTCTCTCGATTAAAAGTTAATAAAAAATTTAAAAGAATAATCATTGTATTCTCTCAGAGGATTGTTTCACTAAATTAATCATTCTCAGTAAATTTTTAGATCTCAAATTTTGAGTACATCTAGAGACGGAAAAAATGTCTTTGATTACTCTACATGTCCACACACATCCTAGTGCGTTTGAGGATTGGCTTGGAAGATCTTGGTGCGAATCTCGAAGTTCATTATTAGTGGGAACGCATGATCGTTGGTTTGCGAGGATGCTTGATATAGATTACAAGATGTATATGATTCCTATCCATGTATGCCTTAGATTTAATATATAAATATATAATGGATCCTGATTGAAAAGAGTTTTCAATAAATTTTTTATTTCAGAAACCGTTATATCGCGCTTGTTTTTGTTTTATCGAAAAACATACAATTCATTTTTAATATAAATTTTTTAAAAGCCACCATATATTCGCCGCGCGAGCGCCGCATTTTCCAACAGTTAGTATTAGAACGGTCATTATATATTTGCATATTAAATACTGTGTGGGTGTTCTTGCATTGTTCATAATATATTTTGATATATGTGAATGAATGGATGGTTTTATTTTTTGAATGTATGGTTAAATAATTAATCATTAATTGGATGTTGATTATTGGGTTAGACTTTGTTCTTTAATTTTTTTTCTTTGATCTTGTGTAAGCCGATTTGAGGCGTAGAAATTTTTGTAATTTTATTTTAAATATTATATTATAATTATTATGATCGTGAGAAGATGAAGAACGCATGAGACGAACAAGAAGGGAAAAGAAAAAATAGGAATTCCAAGAGAATTCTGACGCCAGCACCGAAAATAGGATTTCCGGCGCTTGCGCCGCGGGAAAAATCAGCTTTGGTGGCGAGCCCACCAAAAAAGTGCTACCGGCGGTCGGTGGCGGTTGACATCCGGCGGCGGTGATGGGTGGCGTTGGGAGAGTCCTATCATTGGTGGCAACTATTGTCACATCTTGGAAAGTTTCGTAAAAACTCTGATACCAACTTACCCTATCACTGTAAAGTTTTATGATAACCCTAACTCTATCTATTTATCTTTTAAATTTTGAAATTAATGTAATTTTAAATCTATTTATTAAATTTTAATTTTATGAAAATTAAAGATTAATTAATTGATTAGGTTTGACCCAAGTTTGACCAAGTCAATAAATTATTTATTGACTAAATCAAATTCAATAATTTTAAAAGATAATCATAGAAATAATTTTTAATTAAGAAAAATAATTTTTCCTAATTAAAAGTGTTTTGTTCAAAACATGAAGATTAGAAGATGGATATCAGGTTGAGAATGAGATATTTTGAAAATATGTAATCTTGAAGCCCTCATTGTAATTTTATTTTTTCATTTCTACGGTTGTAGTTTAGAAATACCCAATAGTCAATCGGGCTATTATTATTTTATTTAATTGTTAAATTATATTTATTGATATGATTGAGAACACGACCATGCATTAGTCGGTCACATTCCATATATAAAACTCCACACAGTTTTATTTAATCATGCATCTAATTAATATAAACATGATTTATTAGGATTGTCCTAATATGTTTATATGAATTATTTTGAGAAATCAATTGCATGTAAACTGCTAGGTTTTAATTAGTTAAAACTTAGTAGTCACATCACTCTAAATGCTACAGTTCTTTATGATAATCAATTTTATGAAAATAATTTATATTAAAGTTTGATGAATGTAATTAATTAGTTAATAATCTAAGTTCACCTAATTATGACTTAGGCTATTTAGAATGTTAAATGAACTTAGACCAATTAGATTGGATTAACTATTAATTTCACATTCATGGGGTTATTATTTTAACTAGTAATTAATTTGAAATTAATTGATTAGTTAAAATAGAAATACATTATCCTAAAATAATAAGTGAGAGAAGGTTAACATGTCAATGTAACATATGGTCTCAATTATTAGTACAACACTGTGAGGTACAATGAGGGCCTCGAGATAGTTTTGTTTTCATCCCCCTAAAGAAGGTTTCGAGCTGTATCAATACCAAGGTTGGACTTCTTAAGAAGATATGACTAAGTGATGTAGTTTAGTTTCGACCGACTTTAAGATGACATATTCTAAATCAAGTCATGGAATTCGAAATAATGGGTTACACTCACAAAACCACAATTAAACTTTCATGTGGATAATTGTGACTTGCCCGAATATGCGATATCTTTTTGTTAAAAGAAAAATATGAGATATTTTAAGTTTTAATAAATAAGGATGAGAATGTCTCCTAGACAGTCTAAAATTAATCTGGTCGATCCCAAGGTGGCACATTAATTATTAGGTTATTTTATTATGGATTAGTAAATGATATATTTATGTGTTTAATATGTTGCATTCATGCATCACGTTACTTTCCGAATTATAGATATTTATTTCAATTATATTAAATTATGTATGTTTTATTTTTCAGTTATTATTATTTCTACCATGGACAACCTTATTACTCCTTTACTTACACTTGAGAAACTAAACGGTGATAATTTCATAAGATGAAAATCAATTTTAAACTTGATGCTAATTTGTGGGAACCACAAATTTATTCTTACTGAGGAATGTCCTGAGGAACCAACTGTCAATGTCCCTAAGAATGTTAGTGACAAGTTTGATGCTTGGATTCAATCCAACAACAAAGCGAAGTGTTACATGCTTGTGAGTATGAATGATGTTATAAGAACCAAGCATGAGAGCATGAAGACTGCCTATGAGATTATGAAATCTCTGTAGGTGATATTTGGGCAGCAGTCTGATCAAATTCGTCATGAGGCTACTAGGAACTACATGATGACCAAGATGAAGAAAGGTACTTCTATGTGTGAACATGTTTTGAACATGATCGAAATAATACATGAGGTAGAGGTACATGGGGTGATCATTGATGAATGAAGTCAGCATTATACTTGAATAGCTCACTCTTGCTTTTTTTACGTTCAACCATCAATTATGTTATGAATAAGTTGCAATTCAAATGACCCAATTGCTGAATGAATTGTAGATTTTTGAGTCACTCAATAAAAGTATGACCAAATAAGGCGAGGAAAATGTTGTCGTGCAAAAACCTTCTTCCCTTTACCAAGAGGAAGAAGATCAATGGTAAGGGCAAAGGTAAAAACACAAAAGGGAAGAAAGTTATGACATCGCTGAACGCCAAGAAAAATAAGAACGACAACAAGCCCAAAGGAAAATGTTTCCATTGTGGTGTTGAAGGTCATTAAAAGAGAAACTATAACAAGTATCTCTCCGAGCTGAAAAAGAAAGGTAAATATGATTTACTTATACTTGAAGCTTGTTTAGTGGAATATGATTTGTCATTCTAGATACTATGTTCAGGAGCCACTAACCATGTATGTTCTTATTTTCATATGCTTGATTTGTCAAGGGAGCTGGTTGATGGCGAGGTCATTATGCGAGTTGGTAGTGGTGCGCTCGTGTCAACAAAAGTATTGTGGACAGTCCGCCTTATTTTTAGAAATAATTATTTAGTCTTGAACGATGTTTATTATATTCCTGGATTTTTAAGAAATTTGATTTTCTCATTCCTTATTGCATGAATTTTTTTAAGTTTTTTAATTAATAATGAGTTTATTATTTCTAAGAATGGATTCAATATTTGTCATGCAAAAGTATCGAACAGACTGTATATACTTAAACTGACTGAACCTACGTTAAATAATTCTGAATTATTTAAAGTAGCAAAATCTAAAAGTAACAAACGACAAAGAATTTCTCATGATGATGATCACACATATCTTTGGCGTCTTAGGTTGGGACATATTAATTTGGATAGGCTAAACAGGTTAACAAAGCATGATGCTTTGAGAGAACTAAAAGTTGAAACTCTTGTTACTTGCTAATCATGTCTAGATGATAAAATGACCAATAGACTTTTCACTAAAAAGGGGCCAAAGAGCCAAGGACCACTTGAACTAGTGCATAGTGGTGTATGTGGACCGATCAATGTACAAGATAGAAAGTCTGAAATTTTTAGAAAGTTTAAAGACTTCAAAGCTGAAGCTGAAAAGTAATTAGGTAAATCATTAAAAACCATTCAATCAGATCGAGGTGGTGAATACTTGGATTTAGAATTTAAGGATTACTTGCGGGAGTATGGAATCTTATCCCAACTCACAACACCTAGAACGCCACAGCAAAATAGTCTTCCGAAAAGGAGAAACAGAACCTTATTGGATATGGTTAGGTTGATGTTAAGCTACTCATCACTACCACTTACATTTTAGATATATGCATTACACACGATAACATATTTTTTGAATGTAGTGCATTCTAAGTATGTCAACAAGACACTTTTAGAGTTATGGAATGACTCTTAACTCAATTTGCGTCATTTCCATATATGAGGGTGTCCAACTCATGTTCTTAGACCCAAGACTATAAAGTTAGACTCAAGGTATGAAGTATGTATATTCGCTGGCTATCCTCCATAGACTAGATGTGGGTACTTTTATAGTCACAAGGATCAAATTTGGTTTGTATCGACAAATGTCACCTTCCTTGAACACGCTATATGGAAAACTATAAACCTCGAAGCAAAGTAGTTCTCTAGAAATTAGCGTCTGATGATATCAGACCAACTTCGTTATCAACTGATAAACGACAAATCACTGAAATCACAGTTCATGTTAAGGAAATCCCAGTGCAACGTCGTAGTGGGAGGGTTGTAAGATAACCTATTTGCTATGAACTAGATGCACATGTCCTAGTGTCTGACACTTAAAAGGATGATCCATTATCTTATAAAGAAGCTATGGATGATCCTGAAAAGGATAAATGGCAAGATCCTATGAACCAGGAAATGAAATCGATTTATTCCAATTCCGTCTACGAACTTGTAAATCCACATGAAGATGTCAGGCCCATTGGATGTAAATGGATCTTCAAGAAGAAAAGATTCACAGATGGGAAAGTAGAGACTTTTAAGGCACAACTGGTAGCCAAGGGTTTATACAAAGGGAATGAGTCGATTATGAAGAGACATTCTCCCCCGTCACCATGCTAAAATCCATTCACATCATTTTGTCTACTACAACTAGTTTGGACTATGAAATATGGTAAATGGATGTCAAGACAACTTTTTTGAATGACTCTCTTGATGAAAACATCTATAAGATATTTTCTATCTATATAAATAAGATAGATTATATATCAGATCATGTCATATCACAGATTCATGTACCAAATATTTTCACATTGATACATATGACATTTTTGTTC
The DNA here is from genome assembly GCA_003255025.1 of Datisca glomerata. Taxonomy (NCBI): domain Eukaryota; kingdom Viridiplantae; phylum Streptophyta; class Magnoliopsida; order Cucurbitales; family Datiscaceae; genus Datisca; species Datisca glomerata. Next base: position 1,086,715 of record QANY01003780.1, on the reverse strand, counting down.
CGACAATGTGACCAAGAATGGATGCGAGAATGAGACTTTCATTTACCGTGTCTTATTATTAAATTCAATATAATAAAAAAATAGGAAATTCATTCTCCTTTTCTGACAGATAGAAGTAAATAGACTTTCTCACAATGATGTTGTCCATGGATCAAATTATTTCGTGGATTGGATTTCACTTGACTGTCTACAACTCCATTGCGTGCGCTTAGGGTAGAAGTTTTGTATAAATGTATCGCCATGCTATTAAGTATTTCGATGCAACCATAAGGGTTTGTGAGAAGAGGCAAGATCAGAAAGTATGCAAGTTGCTTAAATCTATTTATGGATTAAAATAAGCATCTAGATCTTGGAATCTTACCTTTAATGATATTATTAAATCATATGACTTCGAGAAAAATGTTGATGAATCTTGTGTTTATAAATACATCAAAAACAAGATAGTCATTTTCTTAGTTCTTTATGTTGACGATATTGTACTCATTGGGAATGATGTAGAAACTTTGTCAATTGTAAAGAAGTGGTTAACTTAGAAATTTAAAATGAAATATTTGGGAGAGGTGAGCTATGTTCTAGGCATCCAAATCTTAGTGGATAGAAAGAACAAGCTCTTGGAACTTTTTCAGACATCTTACATTGATAAGGTGCTGGAGAGGTTCTCTATGGAGAATTCCAAGAAAGGTCAACTACCGACCATACATGAAATTATCCTCTCCAATGAGCAATGTCCCAAGATACCTCAAGAGGAAGAGGATATAAGAAAGGTTCCTTATGCTTCAACTGTTGATATTCTCATGCATGCCATGTTGTGTACGAGACTAGACATCTTTTATGTAGTGAATTGTCAGTCGTTATCAGTCGGATCCAGGTTTGGAAATTTGGTTTGTAGTAAAAAAATTCTCAAGTATCTTAGGAGAACGAGAAACTATATGATTCTTTATTCAGGTGGAGACTTGAACCCCACTGGATATACTGATTCTAATTTTCAATCACACAGAGATAGTCGAAAGTCGACGTATGGATCAATATTCACCTTACGTGGAGGAGTTGTAGAATGGAGAAAAATCAAACAATCCAACATTGTAAATTCCACTATGGAAGCCGAATATATATCAGCTTGTGAAGCAACGAAATAAGCGATATGACTCAGAAAGTTCTATACTGATCTGAAAGTAGTTTCAGATATGGACAAACCACTGATCCTACACTGTGACAATAGTCGGGTGGTAGATAATTCCAAAGAACCAATGAGTCAAAATAGGGGCAAGCACATAGAAAGGAATATCATCTTGTAAGAGAGATCGTGCATCGAGGGGATGTGACTGTTATGAAGATAACGTCAGATCAGAACTTATCTGATCTTTTCACCAAGACACTTCCTGCGAAGTTGTTTGAGGGTCATGTGCGTAACATGGGGTTGAGAGAGATGCCACATTCACTTTAAGGCAAGTGGGAGATTGTTGGAGGTTATGCCCTCAAAACATGTGTATTGACATTTTAATATGAAATTTAATATAATTAATTTTTCTTATAATTGTTCTTTTAAATTATTGTTTGATAATTTGTATAAATATCTGAAAATTTCATATTCACTAATGAGACTATGATCTTGTATTAGTACGAGAGGATTGAGATCATATATAATGAATAAAATTGTTAGCAGTATATTAAAGTATGAAATCTTTAATGAATGGTTGTTAGTACGGTTCACTAAGCATTATGAATGCATGTAATCTAGATCTGGACCATTGATGTGGATATACATCTTATTGAAAGTACTTTATATATTAAGATTATATATGACATGTCCGATGTGAATTAATCTATTTATTAACGTACTGTTTATCATAAAAATTTAATACACATCTATCTTATGATTATATGTAGTCAGTCTGAAACTTAAGTATGAACTCCTATACATGTCTACTAGATATTTTGATTCACTCGTTAAGGTTTATTTGTAAAACAAGCTAGTGACTTTTATTTTGGAGATTCAATGATATGGATGACTGAGAACACGATCTTATAAGATTTGGAATTCAAGCTTCCGTAACGGATCACATATTAATCCTCTTAAATGTTAATTCTTGAACTGAATGGTTATTGAGCTCAAATTTATAATATGGTTATAAATTAGCCATTTACTAGTGAATTAATGGTACTTAAGGTTGAAGAGGTAATTAGAAGGGTAAAATAGTATTTTTGACCAACTCTAATTTACGAACCAATATTTGGAGGTTAGAACTATACGAAATGATTATATCAATGGATCACACGAGAATACTCTGTAAATACATTCTATAATCTCTAAGTGTGTAATTCCATATTTATAGTTCAGTAGTAATGAAATTAATAAATAAGATTATTTAATTAAAGAATTTAATTATGATCCCCAAGTCACTTCTGTACTACACAGTCTAGGGTGTAAATATTTAAGGACATGAGAAAATGACTGACTTGTAAAAGGAATTTCTATTCTGGGGCAAGTACGTAATTATGAGATAATTATGTGCAATTAATTAATTAAATAATTTATATNATATATATATATATATTGTAGATATCGTATTTTTTCTGGTCCAATACTTTAAAAATGCAAAACAAAATTGGCTCATACTAGTCTAAGACTATGTGTATGATTTGAAAAATAGCACAATGCCTAAAAATAAGAAGATTTGTCCAATGACTAAAAACAAAAAAAGGAACAAAAGGATTAAAATAAAAAATTGAAGCCACAAGTTTGTTTATAAATTGAAAGGAGGTCTTCACTTGAAAGGAGAGATTTTGAGAGTGAGAAAGAGAATGGATTTTAGAAGGAGAAAGAGAGGTCTTGAGAAAATAGTGAAGAAGAGAAAGAATGAGACTTTTCATTTCTATTCATCTTTCATCTTCTCCTTTTCTTTTTATTAAGGTAGTTCAAATCTCTTATATTTTAGCTTACAATATATCTTATTCATTCTTATTAATCATCTATTTTCTTCGTACTCATGCATTTGATATTTCTTTGTTTCATTTTGAATATATAAGTTTGCTTGCTCATTCTTTATCATTTCTCCTACTCTTAATCTTAAATTTTATTTTCATGTATTGTTTATTTTTCTACAAGTTTGATAATGAGATTTTTTGTCATCAACTCAATCAATGAGAATGAGGATAAAGCTTTTGAGGGGTGTAAAATTAACTCAATGTGAATCAATTCTTCAATGGGTTGAAAGTGTACATTTGATGAAGTGATCTCCTACGATAATTTCTCATACATAAAAATGCATAAAATAGAGAGTAAAACCTTTATACAAAATTATGCAAATATTTAAACTTTGATTTTTTTTATGTTCTTATAAGTCTTCTCTTCTTTTCTTTTTAATTTTTGACCATCATTTTGTGACACTTGTTTGAACTAATTACCATCCATGATCATTCCTAGCAATGAAGGAAAAAAGAAAAAATGATAATTAGTGAACTAAGTAATCCAAAATAAAAAATGATATATTTATATCCCAAACAAAATTATTTATTTATTTTTAGTGACACTTGTTTAAATTTGTTATCATCTATGATCATTCTTTTTCTATTTGATTAGAATTGGGTGAAGAAATGAAAAATTATAATTAATAGACTATGTAGTAAAAAAATAGCATGCGCACGCCAATTATGTATGTAATTAAGCATTTTTTATAGATTAATTTATTTTACACATAAAAATTTTATTATTAATTTATTTACTAAATAATTATATATACATATATATGTTTAAAGAAAAAAATTAAAATTAAAAAAAAAAGATAGAGTGTGACATCACCCTTTGTAAAAAAAGAAAAAATTCTTTTCTTTTTTGTTTTGTATTTTAATTTTTTTCGAGTTTTTTTGTTATTTGCATTTTTTTAATTTTTTTAGTGTTAGTTTATTTTTCTGTTTTTTAGTAGATTTTATTAGTTTTTTTAATTTATTTTTATATATCTTTTTAATTATTTCACGTCTTGTTTTATTTTTTTCACTCTACATTTTTTTTAATTTATCATACATATTTGTCATCTCTAACATTCATTTCCATTATTCTTTTTTTGTAGTTGTTATCTCTTCTTATTTATTTATATATTATTGTCATATGTCACAGTTGTATGTGATTATATTTCATTCATTTATCATCAGAATTGAGGCTCGTAAATTAAAACCAAAACAAATTTGATTTAAATTTTGTTAATTTCTTTATTTAGTTTTCACTAAAAAAATCTGATGACGGACTTTAAAATTTTTAGGCTACCAAATTTCTCGAACTACCGAGGTGAGGAGTTATTTTTGGAATACAGAGAGTAACTCCAATAACGCTTTGATTTTAAAAAAAATTAGTGGTCTTTGTACCACCCGTTGAAGGTAATTTATTTTTTATGATGCAAAGTGTATCAAACGGGACATTCAAAATTGAATTTCTATAACATTATTTAAAATAAAACAATTTGGATAGTAGTATTTGATTAAATTTGATAACCATTTTTCATAGTGGGTGTTGTGAGGTGCTAATACCTTCCCCACTCGCAAATGTCTCCCGAACCAACTTTAAATTTTCACAGACCAAAATAATTTATTTTAAAATTGGGTGACCAATCACGTCCTAAAATTCGTTGTTCCACGTCACATGCACGTTGCGACACCTTGGCGACTTCACTGGAGAAAAATAATTGGTCTAACCATTTTTAGATCAATAGAGAGTCAAGCCAAAATTTCATCAAATGCTATCCTTTTGTGTGGTTATTTGTTTGTTTATTTGATTCATTATTTTTTTTCTAATTCGTGTATGTAGTTGTACATAAGTCCTTTTTTTATGAAATATATTTCTTTACATAATTTCTAATTTCACACATATATACTAGCCCTATACTCAGGCTTTCCCTTTAGGATTAGCGAGAATGAGTTGGGGAATGCCTTCGTGGAACTACGGTTCCCATGCAGGCTCACGAAAGGTTTCACTTAGGTCGACCCTTTTGGGATACCGTTTGGGGGCCCCTGTTACTCCACTTGGATAGTAATGAGGACAACTTGATAGCTTATTAAGAGATTTGAGAGCCCAACCACACATGCATTTTGTTCTTAGAGCCCATCTCATGACCAATGTTTGATAGAAATAGAGATTCTGCTTAATTATGATATCTGATTAATTTTGTTCATGTATATATGTCCTACACTCATTAAACATTTGTTTTCTTTCCCATTGTTTCACTTCTGACTTCATCTTTCCTTTTTGCATACATGCATCATGTTGTCTAATAAGGATTGTAGAGAAGTATTCAGTTCATTCATATTTTAGAGACCATGACTTCGACTCTGAGTGTAATAGAAGATCAAGTTACAGTAGCCCAATGGTCGGAGAAAACCCAGAAATGAAAAGGAGATTGTCTGAAAAAAGGAGGATGTCGTTCTTCTACCATCAATCACGAAAATAGAGTTCTCACACACTGACTTGGAGAGGTTGAAGAAGATATGGAAGGATTTTTCACCGGAGCAGAAAAATTTGTTTGTCGACAAATGTGGTCACATCTCTTATTTTCTACATACTACAGTCAACGCTCCCGTTCTTAAGGCTTTAATGCATGTATGGACCCTCTGTACAGATGTTTCACCTTTGGAACAATTTATCTTACTCCTACAATTGAAGAATATCAAGCCATATTGAACATCCCGCTGCAAAGCACGGATAAAGTTTATAATTACGACAAAAGGATCACATTGAAGATAGCTTTATCCAAGCTCTTGGGTACTATCCATGCATCTGAGATTGAGAAAAGATTGAAAGTTAAAGGGGGGAATGAATGTGTACCACTGGATTACCTCTTAGATCTCGCCCAAAATGTCTTAAAGGAATATAAGGGTATGACTCTTTATGCTCTGTGTATATATGGCACCATGTTGTTTCGAAAACGTCAAGGTTATGTGGATGATAAAGTGATAAAAATGTTCATGCAAGTTGAACATGGTGTTAACCCTGTTATCTCAATTCTAGCTGAGACTTTTTGTTCCTTAAATCACATACGAGCACTTGGAAAATGGAAGTTCATCGACTCTCCATCTCTTTTATGTATTTCGATTCTTAGCCATCTAAGATGTCCACCAAATTTCAAATGTCCTCAAGTTAAGTTTTCAAGTCTATGGATAAAGATGAGAGTCCCCATTATAGAATTTAGAATGGTCAAATGGAATCCACAGTTTCCCATAAAAGGGGTGTGGCTCTCACACCTATCAAAGTTGAAAGATGGGGATGTTATCTAGAAAGCCCAATGGATTCTGTTGACATCGATGATCTACAAATGTGGTGACTATCAATGGGTCCCGCTCCCAAGACCATGGGGTTGTACTAGTTATGCTCCACTAATGGTGCTCCGTCAACTTAACGTGAGATAGTTTGTCCCTGCCAAACACACATTAAAGGACATTGAGATCAATTATGATTCTCAAGATATTGAACAAAAATTACAGCAGCTAATTGGAGCTTGGAAAATAATGAGAATGGTGCGAAATGAGAAGAATAACATGAATTGCACAAAGGAGTGTGAAACATGGCTTGAGAGCAGAGGAAAAGGAACTATTGCCTTACCAGTTAAGGATTTACAATCACGCAAGTTACCAGAAAGTTATCAGGAGATTGTTAATGACGAGCGGGATGAGTTATATGAGGAGTGTCAAAAGAATTTAGCTCTCTTGGAAGAAAACAAACATCTAACAGTCGAGATGAATTTGTCTGGCAAGCACAGGATCGAAGCGGAAAAACAACTCAGAGATTTGAGAAATAAGGTTGAGGATTAAGAATATCTAAAGCGGAAAAACTTAGAGTTGGGAACTGACACTCACAAGATGAACAACAAAATTAGAAGGATGGCAGAGGACAATGAGATGCGAGTGGTGATCTATGAACAAGAGGATCAAATCATGAAGCTCGAAAGGAAAAATAAGCTTGTACAAGAGGTTTTAGAAGAGGTTATGGGGGCTGTCGATAAGAAGAATGCGTACATCGTTGAGTTAGAAAAATAATATGACTCATTACGACGAATCGCTGATAAGTTACAAGTTGATTTAGGGAATCAAAAAGTTAGGAAGACTGAGTCACCAATTGATAGTGAAGAACTATTGAAAGTCATTGCAAGCCTTAAGCACCAAGGTAGAGCGTATCAGAACGTGGCAGAGAAATTGGTAAAAAATAATGATGCTAATGTTGACGCACTGAGATATGATTACCAATTACTGCAACAAGAGCATGACTTGATTCGACAACAAAAAGGCAGGCTATAGAATGGCTTAAAGGCGTGGCTGTGAGAGTGAGCAATTTGGCGGGGCAAGCATCATTTTTGAAAAAAAGTGTTTTGCCCATCCATCCTAATGGGGAGAACTTGTCTAAGTTCTTAGAAGAAATCAACAGAGAATTGGGTCAATTTGGTCATTTTGTATAAACTCATATTACAGAGTAGTGTAGTTTAACTTCTACATACTCAAATGTAATGGGTGACTCTACTAATTGAATGAAATTGAGTATTTTTGGACTCACTTTGCGCAATATCATTTCTCATGCATAAATTTATTATTATTATTTATTCTTCTTCATTAGCAAAATCTACCATCTCATTGTTTTATTTTTATTTATTTAATAAAACTTTTCAAAGATAGCCCCTCAACTCTGACATCTTTATCGAACGCGAGCTCAAGTTAGGGTCATGGATGAGCAAGAAAGAGAGCAATCATGAGAGGAAATGAAAGAAGAAATTTGGGAGCTGAAAGAGCAAATGGCAAGATTCCTGGAACTCCTCGCAGCGAGTAAGGAAAAATCCTGCCTTGAAAATCCGTAAGGGGTTCAATCATCACAAAATCAACTACCAAACAGGGAAAAGTGGGTTCACTCCAACCTATCAACGTCATCAGACCTATCACTTTTAGCATGCTTCACCACTAGTAAATATCTAGCACTATCCATTTTTAACTATCCAGGAAATAACGCAAACAGGGAAAAATGGGTATAACCCATCCATAATGGTACTTAGCCACAACCAAGCTTTCACCCCACAAAGCGAACTCGCTAATGAGCCAATCATCATACCCGATGTTGATGACCCAAAGGGGCAGATGCCTGTTACTAAACCCAGCGAAGACTTGTTGTCGAAAGATAAGCTAGACTTTTTAGAGGAAAGATTGCGCGCCATTGAAGGGTCAGATGTATATGGTACCTCTGATGCCACCCAATTATGTTTGCTCACAGATGTTACCATCCCACACAAATTCAAACTACTTGAGTTTGAAAAATATGATGGTAGTACATGCCCGATAAGTCACCTTATTATGTACTGTAGAAAGATTGTTGTTTATGAAAATGATGATAAGCTGCTGATTCATTTCTTTCAAGATAGATTGACAGGGGCTGCATCTTGCTGGTATATCTAATTGGATAACTAACATATTCGGAGGTGGAAATATTTAGCTGATGCTTTCTTAAGACAGTAAAAGTATAACGAAGACATGGCTCCTGATCATCTGGATCTACAAAGGATGGAGAAAAAGCCTACTAAAGGTTTTAAAGAATATGCACAAATGTAGAGTGAATTAGCTGCTTAAGTACACCCCCTTGTCAGAAAAGGAGATGGCTGCAGTGTTTATCAACACCTTGAGATCTCCATTCTACGATAGGATGATTGGAAACGCTTCAAACAACTTCTCTGACATTATAGTGATTGGTGAAAGGATTGAATATGGGGTAAAGAATTGAAGAATTTTGAAAGTCGTATCTGATACATCATCCATAATAAAAGAGCCGCCATTGAAGTAAAAAGAAGAGGATGTACAGACGATCAATTTTGGGTACCCATCAGAAGCTGCAAATTTGAGGCTGGGATTTCTAAAGTATAGCGAAGGGCCCAAATTTGTGACATCATATGTGGCAAGTACCTCACAAATTCCGTACAATTATCACTCTCAACAATCAGTATTTCAAAATAACCCGAGACCCGATTTCAGACCACCAACTCACCAGTAAAATGTTGGTCAGGCTGATCAGCCTTTGAGGGGAAATAAAAATAACCAACATTTTGTCCAATATGATCCAATCCCCATGTCATATACAGAACTTTTACCTCAATTGATACGGAATAATCAATTAGTGTCAATTCTTTATGAACCTCTACAGCCACCATACCCAAGGTGGTATGATCCCACTGCTCGCTGTGATTATCATGCTAGGGCAGTAGGACATTCGACTGCGAACTGCACGACATTAAAAGGTAGAGTACATGCACTGATCAAGGCTGGATGGTTGAATTTCAAAAAGACTAATGGAAATTCAAATATCAATTCCAACCCTCTACCAAATCATGGAAATCCTACCGTAAATGCAGTTGAGGAATATTTTTCATATGGAAAGAGGGACGTGGAAGATGTGAGCACGTCAATGGAAATACTTTTCCATCTTCTTTCTAGAGCAGGGTACATCTACCTAACACGCTCAGAGGATGAATGTGTTTCTAGGAAGTATATGCATGACTTTGATTGTTTGCTTCATAATAATGTGACGGGGCATACAATTGAGGAATGTGCTGATTTTAAAATGGAAGTGCAAAAGTTGTTGGATGCAAAGGTACTTGCAATAAGTCATAAATGAGAAAGGGAATATTAGGAAGATGACTCTTTAGTCCTCATGATAACTAAAGAATCATCTGAAGTTAATGTTAAAGTGCCGTCCTATATCCCAAAAGGCTCGTCATTGATGATGAACAATGTTTACAAACGATGGTTTGGAAAAAGAAGAAAATAATGGAGGAAGAATTTCTCCAGTATTCGAGACTACCTTTTTTTAACTTCATTTTTCCCATACTTAGAGCAGCCAAACGAAGTACTTCTTGACTATATCAGAATTAAATGTGCGTGGTAAATCATCTCCATCCATGTTTGTTAGCATGAGAGCTCCTACCTAGAAAGCCTTCTTGACAATGAAAGGTCCTTCATAATTTGGGGTCCACTTCCCCTGGTGATCCTTTTGATATGAAAGTATCTTTTTTAACACCAAGTCTCCTTCTCAGAAATATCGGGGACGCAATTTTTTGTCATATGCGTGCATCATTTTTCTTTGATATAATTGCCCTTTACATAATACAATGAATCTTTTCTCCTCGATGAAATTCAATTGCTCATATCGTGTTTGTACCCACTCTACTTCTTCTAATTTCGCCTCCATTAAGACTCTGAGGGAGAGAATTTCCACCTCAATTGGAAGGATCGCTTCCATGCCATATACCAAAGAGAATGGCATTGCCCCAGTTGATGTTCGGAATGATGTACGGTACCCATGCAGTGCAAACGGGAGCATCTCATGCCAATCCTTATAAACCTCTGTCATCTTCTCTATGATCCTTTTTATGTTCTTATTGGCTGCCTCCACTACTCCGTTCATTTTCGGACGATAAGGAGATGAATTATGATGCTTAATTTTGAATTGCTTACATAACTATTTCATCATCTTGTTATTTAAATTTATCTCATTATCTGTGATGATCCTTCCAGGTAGACCATATCGACAAATTATCTCATTTTTAATAAACTTAACAACCCTACTTCTGGTTACACTCGAATAAGAACTTGCCTCCACCCATTTGGTAAAATAATCTATAGAGACCAAAATAAAACGATACCCATTAGAGGCTTTGGGTGTGATGAGACTAATGACATCTATGCCCCACATAGAGAACGGCCAAGGAGCGGCCATTCATGTAAAGGGGATGCGGGTACGTGAATTTTATCCGCATAAATTTGACATTTCTTGGCGTACTTGATGAAGTCAGATTCTAGAGTTAACCAATAATATCCTGCTCACAATATTTGTTTGGCCATCATATGTCCATTAGCATGAACTCCACAAATTCCTTCGTGAACTTCCTCTATGATTTGATTCGCTTCCCTTGCATCAACACATCTTAAGATCACCATATCATGGTTTCTTTTGTAGAGTATTTCACCATTTAAGAAGAAACCCATGGACAATCTTCTAATAATGCGTTTATCATTCTCAGAAGCTTTGGATGGATATTCTCCATTCTTTATATACTGCTTGATGTCTAATACCACGGTCTTGTATCTGACTTTTCTTCAATACTCATACAGTGAGCAGGAAAATCTCGCTTTCTCAATTTTTATGGGTTGCACTTCTTCCTTAAAGTTTACGGGGAACATGGATGCTAGAGTTGCCACTGCATCTGCAATTTGATTATTCTCTCTGGGTATACGGTCAAATGAGATCACTTAAAAAGTTCGGCTTAGCTTAGTTACATGTTTGTTTTAAGGTACCAGCTTGAAGTCTCTAGCTTCCCATTCCCCGTTTAGTTGTCGTATCACCAATAATGAATCTCCGTACACTCGAAGCTTCCTTATCTTCATATCATAAGCTGCTTGAATTTCCATGGAACATGCCTCATATTCTACCACATTGTTTGTGCAGTCAAAGCATAGTTTTACCGTGAATGGGAAAAACTTTCCCTAAGCAGATATAAGGATTGCCCCAATTTCATGTCCTACATCATTAGACGCGCCATCAAATAACATTGTCCACAATTCTAGATCCATAGATTCTCCTTCATTTTTTAATATGACTGATATGTTCTCACAGGAAAATCAAACTTCATAGGCTCATAATCTTGCACTGGTTGATCTGCAAGAAAATCAGCAAGTACACTTCCTTTTATTGACTTTCTCGTGGCATAGACAATATCATATTCCGTGAGCAACATTTGTCATTTAGCAATTCGCCCAGAAAGTGAAGGCTTTTCAAAGATATACTTGATTGGATCCATTTTTGAAATTATCTGAGTGGTGTGGTATAACATGTACTGTCTAAGACGATGAGCAACCCATGCCAATGCACAACACGTTTTCTCCAACATCGAATAATTAGCCTCATAGTTTGTGAACCTTTTGCTTAAATAGTGTATTGCTGTTCTTTCCTTCTAGAGGCGTCGTGTTGACCAACTACGCAACCCATGAATTTTCCTGTCACTGTAAGATACAAAATGAGTGGACGCCCTGGAGTTGGAGGAACAAGTATAGGCGGATTTTGTAAGTATTGCTTGATCTTCTCAAAAACAATTTGACAATCATCATTCCGTCCTTCTGTATCACTTTTGCGGAGAAGTTTAAAGATAGGTTCACAAGTTGCAGTTAGCTGTGAGATGAACCAGGCTATGTAATTTAATCTCCCCAAGAAACCTCTAACTTCTTTTTGAGTTTGAGGTGGTGGCATATCAATGATGGCTCGAACCTTGTCAGGGTCAACTTTTATTACTTCCTTGCTCACGATAAAACCAAGTAGTTTCCCTGAAGATGCTGTGAATGTACACTTTGTAGGGTTAAGCTTTAACTGGAACTTTCTTAACCGTTCAAATAGTTTTCACAAAGTGACCGTATGATCTTCCCCTTTATGAGATTTGACAATCATATCATCAATGTACACCTCGATTTCTTTATGCATCATATCGTGAAACAATGTTACCATTGCCCGCTGGTAAGTCGCCCCTGCATTCTTTAGACTAAATGGCATAACCTTATAATAAAATGTACGCCACAAAGTTATAAAAGTCATCTTTTCACGGTCTTTGGAAGCCATTTTGATTTGGTTATACCCAAAAAAAAACATCCATGAAAGAGAAGGTTGAATCTCATGTAGTGTTATCTACTAAGACATCGATATGGGGTAATGAAAAATTATCTTTGGGGCTTGCCCGATTTAAGTCTCTATAATCGACGCACACCCTTACTTTTCCATTTTTCTCAGCACTGGGACTATGTTAGTAACTCATTCAGGGTATTTTGCTACTTCTAGAAAACCCGCATCTACTTATTTTTGAACTTCTTCTTTGATCTGTACCAGCATGTTTGGTTTTATTTTCCGTAACTTTTGTCACACTAGTTTACTTTCAGGCATAAGTGGAAAATGATGAAACACGATATCAGTGTCTAGACCTGGCATATCTTGGTAAGACCATGTAAAGACATCAATATACTCTTTGAGTAAGTCAATTAATTCTCGGCGTCTTTGGCTTGTCATAGAAGTGCCGATTTGGACTTCTTTCGTCTCTCCCTCCACTCCCAAATTTATCACCTCCGTTAACTCTTGATGTGGTTGAGTTATTTTTTCATACTCTTCTATCCATTCTTAACATTTCCGGAGATGGTTCAAAATTATCTTCATCACCTTCATCTGACTCTACGCTAAGAATGGGATTGTCAAAGTTATTTCTTTAGCTCTTGTTTTCAAAATCATCGTTCTCGAATCTTAATCAGATTATTGGATGAAAGGAATGCGAAAAAAGAAAATAAACAATGCATGAGTATGAACAACATTTCAGAAACGGAAAAAGTAGACATAAAAGGAAGAACAAAAAGAACTGGAATTGTATTTATCATTAGCAAAAGCAGATGAAACAAGTTTTTAGATTTTCATTCAAAGAGATGACATAAAATAGACGAGAACATAGGCCCATAACAACGAAATTCCAAAGCCCTTGGGTAGAATCATTAGAATTTTGGCATGAACACATTACCTTTGAAAATTCTCGAGAAGCACTGGTAGCTCGGTGACGTCCCAATTGTTAAGCTCATGATCTGAATCGTATCGAGAAACTAAGTCGTCTATACTTTCACTTGATGATTTTCCCAAGATTGCTGATATTGAAAGCTGAGCGATATCATCTTCAAGGTTGTACTGCTCTATTATAACCAGTTCTTCGAATGAATTCCCCCACTTCTAAAGTATTTAGAAATATGGGGTATGATCGCCATTTTCATATCAAATTCTCTATTTTCAAGCCTAGAAATCCTCTTTTCTTTCTTTTGAGCTTCCACTCTCCTTCTATCAGCCTTGGTCGGTCTATATCCAAGCCCAAACCTTTGTTCATTCTTGTCCTACTCGATTAACTTATTTATGCCTTGATGCTTACCCCCGAGTCCTTTGCTTGGCTTGTATCCCTATTTTATCATCAACTTTGCCACCATCTGAGATGCTTTTGATACGCTTAATGTTGGAGCGAGTTTCCCACTAGCAACAAACGTGGTGTTGGCAATCTCAAATGATCGAAATGAGCACTCCAATGCTTCTTCTGCCGCCTCAACATACGGAATGGTAGCCGGCTAGGATACCAATAAATCTTATTCCCCCTATATACAAATGAGTTTATGATCCATTATAAATTTCAGCTTCTGATGTAATGAAGATGGTATTGCCCCAGCAGAGTGAATCCATGGTCGACTTAAAAGAAAACTGTATGTTAGATTTATGTCCATCACTTGGAAAACAATATTGAAAAGGCATGGCGCGATTCGAATTTGTATCTCTATGTCTCCTACTACTTCTTTTCAGGTACCGCCAAATGTTCTTACTATCATCATGCTCGGTAGCATTGTGTTGTGTCCACAAGGAGCTTTTTTAGTGTGGATCTTAGCATTACATTGAGAGATGAGCCGTTATCAATCAATACTTTTGCTACAACATAATTCCTACATTTCACGGATATATGTAAATCTCTAGTGTGTCCAGTACCATTGGCATGGATTTCATCATCTGTGAAAGTGATAAATTTGGTGCGGTAATATTTTTCACAATTCCACTCAACTTCTCCACCATAATGTCATGACATGCATATGCTTGATTCAAAACCTTCAATAATGCTTGGCGATGTGGTTCAGAATTCAGAAAGAGTGACAGTAAAGATATGCGAGCAGGTAAGCGAATAAGTTGTTCTATCACCTTATACTCGCTTTGCTTGATGAGCTTAAAAAATTTCACATACTTCTTATTTAGACACTGCTCTTTCTTTCTCCGTACTTCTTATTATATTCGGGTCTATCACTTGGCTGCCATGCATTTCTCCTTGGAATTCATGACCATTGTCAACTTCTTTGGCTTTCCCTTTCCTTTGCCTTTCAAACCCATCGCTTTTATCCGTTTTCAAAACTTCTGGCGTGTAGCATCTGCCACTCCTCGTCATCCCACCTACTCATGAAATATTAGTTATGGGGAGATCGAGGTCAGAAGGATTTAGTGCTTGAGTTTTATTGTTTCCACTTGTAATGACCTCATATCCGTACGTCCATGGTACTGCTCTTGAATCCTTGTAAGCAAACGCACCCGTTATTTGGATGGTGATAGGCATTAGAGGATAAGACGTAGTGGTGTGAGTTGACTTTCCTCCGTAATGTATTATGAGAGGTTTTGGGATATAGGATGGCACTTCAACATTAACTTCAGATGATTCTTTAGTTATCATGAGGACTAAAGAGTCATCTTCCTAATATTCCCTTTCTCCTTTATGACTTATTGCAAGTACCTTTGCATCCAACAACTTTTACACTTCCATTTTAAAATCAGCACATTCCTCAATTGTATGCCCCGTCACATTCTTATAAAGCAAACAATCAAAGTCATGCATATGCTTCCTAGAAACACATTCATCCTCTGAGCGTGTTAGGTAGATGTACCCTGCTCTAGAAAGAAGATGGAAAAGTATTTCCATTGACGTGCTCACATCTTCCACGTCCCTCTTTCCATATGAAAAATATTCCTCAACTGCATTTACGGTAGGATTTCCATGATTTGGTAGAGGGTTGGAATTGATATTTGAATTTCCATTAGTCTTTTTGAAATTCAACCATCCAGCCTTGATCAGTGCATGTACTCTACCTTTTAATGTCGTGCAGTTCGCAGTCGAATGTCCTACTGCCCTAGCATGATAATCACAGCGAGCAGTAGGATCATACCACCTTGGGTATGGTGGCTGTAGAGGTTCATAAAGAATTGGCACTAATTGATTATTCCATATCAATTGAGGTAAAAGTTCTGTATATGACATGGGGATTGGATCATATTGGACAAAATGTTGGTTATTTTTATTTCCCCTCAAAGGCTGATCAGCCTGACCAACATTTTACTGGTGAGTTGGTGGTCTGAAATCGGGTCTCGGGTTATTTTGAAATGCTGATTGTTGAAAGTGATAATTGTACAGAATTTGTGAGGTACTTGCCACATATGATGTCACAAATTTGGGCCCTTCACTATACTTTAGAAATCCCAGCCTCAAATTTGCAGCTTCTGAAGGGTACCGAAAATTGATCGTCTGTACATCCCCTTCTTTTTACTTCAATGGCGGCTCTTTTTTTTATGGATGTTGTATCAGATACGACTTCCGAAATTCTTCAATTCTTTACCCCATATTCAATCCTTTCACCAATCACTATAATGTCAGAGAAGTTGTTTGAAGCGTTTCCAATCATCCTATCGTAGAATGGAGATCTCAAGGTGTTGATAAACACTGCAGCCATCTCCTTTTCTGACAAGGGGGTGTACTTAAGCAGCTAATTCACTCCACCTTTGTGCATATTCTTTAAAACCTTTAGTAGGCTTTTTCTCCATCCTTTGTAGATCCAGATGATCAGGAGCCATGTCTTCGTTATACTTTTACTGTCTTAAGAAAGCATCAGCTAAATATTTCCACCTCCGAATATGTTAGTTATCCAATTAGATATACCAGCAAGATGCAGCCCCTGTCAATCTATCTTGAAAGAAATGAATCAGCAGCTTATCATCATTTGCATAAACAACAATCTTTCTACAGTACATAATAAGGTGACTTATCGGGCATGTACTACCATCATATTTTTCAAACTCAAGTAGTTTGAATTTGTGTGGGATGGTAACATCTGGGACCAAACATAATTGGGTGGCATCAGAGGTACCATATACATCTGACCCTTCAATGGCGTGCAATCTTTCCTCTAAAAAGTCTAGCTTATCTTTCGACAACAAGTCTTCGCTGGGTTTAGTAACAGGCATCTGCCCCTTTGGGTCATCAACATCGGGTATGATGATTGGCTCATTAGCGAGTTCGCCTTGTGGGGTGAAAGCTTGGTTGTGGCTAAGTACCATTATGGATGGGTTATACCCATTTTTCCCTGTTTGCGTTATTTCCTGGATAGTTAAAAATGGATAGTGCTAGATATTTACTAGTGGTGAAGCATGCTAAAAGTGATAGGTCTGATGACGTTGATAGGTTGGAGTGAACCCACTTTTCCCTGTTTGGTAGTTGATTTTGTGATGATTGAACCCCTTACGGATTTTCAAGGCAGGATTTTCCCTTACTCGCTGCGAGGAGTTCCAAGACTCTTGCCATTTGCTCTTTCAGCTCCCAAATTTCTTCTTTCATTTCCTCTCGTGATTGCTCTCTTTCTTGCTCATCCATGACCCTAACTTGAGCTCGCGTTCGATAAAGATGTCAGAGTTGACGGGCTATCATTGAAAAGTTTTATTAAATAAATAAAAATAAAACAATGAGATGGTAGATTTTGCTAATGAAGAAGAATAAATAATAATAATAAATTTATGCATGAGAAATGATATTGCGCAAAGTGAGTCCAAAAATACTCAATTTCATTCAATTAGTAGAGTCACCCACTACATTTGAGAATGTAGAAGTCAAACTACACTACTCTGTAATATGAGTTTATACAAAATGACCAAATTGACCCAATTCTCTGTTGATTTCTTCTAAGAACTTAGACAAGTTCTCCCCATTAGGATGGATGGGCAAAACACTTTTTTTTCAAAAATGATGCTTGTTCCGCCAAATTGCTCGCTCTCACAGCCACGCTTTTAAGTCATTCTATAGCCTGCCCTGATCATTGTCGAATCAAGTCGTGCTCTTTTTACAGTAATTGGTAATCATATCTCAGTGCGTTGACATTAGCATCATTATTTCCTGCCAATTTCTCTGCCACATTCTGATACGCTCTAACTTGGTGCTCAAGGCTTGCGATGACTTTCAATAATTTTTCAGAATCATTTGTTGACTCAGTCTTCTTAACTTTCTTATTCTCTAAATCAACTTACAAATTATCAACGATTCGTCGTAATGCGTCATATTGCTTTTCTAACTCGATGATGTACGCATTTTTCTTATCAACAATTCCCTTCACCTCTTCTAGAATTTCTCGTAACAGTTTATTTTTCCTCTCTAACTTCACAATTTGATCTTCTTGTTCATAGATTACCCCTCGCAAGTTCTCATTGTCTTCCGCCATCTTTCTAATTTTGTTGCTCAATTGGCGAGTTTCAGTTCCCAACTCTGAGTTTTTCGCTTTAGATATGCCCGATCCTCAACCTTATTTCTCAACTCTTTGAGTCGTTCTTCAGCTTCGATTCTGTGTTTTTCAGACAAATTCACCTCGACTGCTAGTCGTCTGTTTTCTTCCAAGAGGGCTAGAACTTTTTGCCGCTCCTCATATAACTCATCTAGCTCCTCCTTTTTAGCAATATTTTGATGAACTTTCAGTGATTTGGCTGATGGTACATCCTCAACTGGTAAGGCAATAATTTTTTTGTTTCTACTCTCAAGCCATGCTTCATACTCCTTTGTGCAGTTCATGTGATTCTTCTCATTTCGCATCCTTCTTGTTATTTTCCAAGCTCCAATCAGCTGCTGCAGTTTTTTGTTCAATTTCTTGAGAATCGTAACTAACTTCAATATCCTTCAATGCATGCGTGGTGGGGACAAACTGTCTCATGTATAATTGACGGAGTGCCATTAGCGGAGCATAACTAGTACAACCCCATGGTCCCGGGAGCGGAACCCATTGAAAATCACCACATATGTAGATCATTGGTGTTAACGGCATCCAAATAACATCCTTATCTTTCAACTTGGATAGGTATGAGAGCCAAGCCCCTTTTGTGAGAAACTACGGATTCTATTTGGCCATTCCAAATTCTGTAATAGGGATCCTCGTCTTCATCCATGAACTTGAGAACTTAACTTGAGGACATTTGAAATCTAGCGGATATCTTAGATGGCTGAGAATCCAAATACACAAAAGAGCTGAAGAACCGATGAACTTTCCTTCTCCAGACACTCGGATGTGATTCAAAGAACAGATAGTCTCAACGAGAATTGAGATAACAGGGTTAATACCATGTTCGAATTGAAGGAACATTTTTATCACTTTATCATCCATATAACCTTGGATCTTTGGAAATAACACGGGGCCATAAATACACTGGGCATAAAGAGTCATGCCCGTATCCTCTTTCAAGAAATTTTGGGTGAGATCTAGGAGGTAATCCAACGGCACACACTCATTTCCCCTTTAATTTTCAACATTTTCTCAATCTCAGACGCATGGATAGTACCCAAGAGCTTAGACAAAGCTCTCTTCAACGTGAGCTTTTTGTCATAGTTATAAACTCTGTCTGCATATTACAACGAGACATTCAGTAGTGCTTGATATTCTTCAATTGTGGGAGTAAGATCGATTATTCCGAAGGTGAAACATCTATAATGAGGGTCCCAGAAATGCATTAAAGCTTCAAGGACGGGAACGTTGACTACAATATACAACAGATAAGCTATGTGACCATATTTTCTGACAAACAAACTTTTCTGCTCTGATGAAAAATCCTCCCATATCTTCTTCAACCTCTCCAATTCAATGCGTGAGAACTCCATCTTAGTGATTGATGGTAGAAGAACAACGTCTTCCTTTTTCAGACAATCTCCTTTATGTTTCTGCGACTCCTCTGACCATTGGGCTACCGTAACTTGATCTTCTGTCACACTCGAAGTGGGAGTCATGGTCTCTAAAATATGAATGAATTGAATACTTTTTTACAATCCCTATTACGCAGCATGATGCATGTATAAAAACACAAAGATGAAGTTAGAAGTGAAACAATGAAGAAAAGACATGTTTAAGTGACACAAGACATATATACATGCAAAAAATTAATCATGATATCATATTTCAACAGAAATCTAACGTTGGTCATGAGGTGAGCTTTACAAACATAATACATGTGTGGCTGGGCTCTAAAAATCTCTGAAAGGCTCACAGGTTGTCCACACTGTTATCTAAATAGAGTAATAGGGGCCCCCAAACGGTATCCTAAAATGGTCGATCTGAGTGAGAACTTTCGTGAGCCTGCACAGGAACCGTAGTTCCACGAAGGCATTCCACTACTCATTCTCTCTAATCCTAAAGGGAAAGCCCGGGTATAGGGCTAGTGTATATGTGTGAAAGTAAAAATTATGTAAAGAAATATACTTCATAAAAAAAACTTATGTGCAACTACAATCACGAATTAGGAAAAAAAATAATGAATCATATAAACAAACCAAGAACCATACAAAAGAATAGCTTACGATGAAATTTTGGCTTGACTCTCTATTAGACTAAAGATGGTTAGACCAATTTTTTGTCCCCAGTGGAGTCGCCAAGCTGTCGCAACGTGCGCGCGACGTGGAGCGGCGATTAAAAAATCATTTTTTTAGGAAAAAAGAAATTTGGAGTCGCCACTAATCATTTTAGGATGTGATTGGTCACCCAATTTTAAGATGAAAATTTTGGTCTACCAAAAATCAAAGTTGGTTTGGGAGTCATTTGTGTGTGGGGAAGGTATTAGCACTCCACAACACCCATTATAAAATTATTACCAAATTTAATCAAATGCTATCAAATTTTTATTTTAAGGCAAAAGTTAAAGGGATTCATTTTTGAATGTCCCATTTGATGCATTTTGTATCATAAAATGAAAAAAATAAATTACTTTTAATGGGTGGTTCAAAGATCATTGAAAAATTATTTTTTGTATTATTATATTCTTTAAATCAAAGCATTATTAGAGTTATTCTCGGTATCCCAAGAATGACTCCTCAGCTCAGTAGTTCGAGAAGTTTGGTATCCCGAAAATCTCAAAATCCGTCGTCGGATTTTTTTTAGTGAAAACTAAATAAAGAAATTTACAAAATTTAAATCAAATTGTTATGGTTTTAATTTATGAGTGTCAACTTTGATGATAAAAGAATAAAATAATAATCACATAAAACCGTGACATATGAAAATAATACATAAATAAATAATAAAAGATAACAACTATAAATAAAAAAAATAATGGAAATGAATGTTAGAGGTAATAAATATGTATGATAAATTTTTAAAAAAAGAATACGCATGATGAAAATAATGAAACAAGACGTGAAATAATTAAAAATAAATTACAACAAACTAATAATATNATATATATATATATATATAATTATTTAGCAAATAAATTGATAATAAATTTTTTATGTGTAAAAAAAATTAATCTATAAAAAAATACTTAATTTCATACATGATTAGCGTGATCATGCCTTTTTACTACATGATCTATTAATTATCATTTTTATTTCTTCATCCAATGTTAATCAAATAGCAAAAGAATGATCAAGAATAATAATTAATTTAAACAAGTGTCACTAAAAATAAATAGATAATTTTGTTTGGGATATAAATATATCATTTTTTTAGACTACTTAGTTCACTAATTACCATTTTTCTTTTATTCGTTCATTGCTAGGAATGATCATTGATGATAACTAGTTTAAACAAGTGTCACTAGAGAAAATCTATAAAACTTTCAAAATAAAATAATTTTTGTTTGGAATATAAATATACCATTTTTTATAGTACTACTTAGTTCACTAATTATCATTTTTTCTTTCTTCCTTCATTACTAGAAATGATTATGGATGGTAACTAGTTTAAACAAGTGTCACTAAAGAAAATCAATAAAAAATTCAAAATAAAATAATTTTTGTTTGGGATATAAATATACTATTTTTTGTTGGACTACTTAGTTCACCAATTACCATTTTTCCTTTCTTCCTTCATTGCTAGGAATGATCATAGATGGTAACTAGTTTAAACAAGTGTCACAAAAAATAATGGTCAAAAAATTAAAAAGAAAAGAAGAGAAGATTTGTAAGAACATAAAAAAATCAAAGGCTTAAAATATTTGCATAATCTTGTATAGAGGTTTTACTCTCTATTTTATGCATTTTTATGTATGAGAAATTATCATATGAAATCTTTTCATCAAATGTACACTTTCCACCCATTAAATATTTGTTTCACATTGAGTTAATTTTACACCCCTCAAAATTTTATCATCATTCTCATTGATTGAGTTTATGACAAAAAAATCTCATCATCAAATTTATAGAGAGATAAACAATATATGAAAACAGAACTTAAGATTAAAAGTAAGAGAAATGATAAAGAATGAGTAAACAAACCTATATATGAAAGATGAAACAAAGAAATATCAAATACATGAGTATGAAAAAGTGAGATGATTAATTAGAATGAACAAAATATATTGTAAGCTAAAATGTAAGAGATTTGAACTACTTTAATAAAAAGAAAATGAAAAGATAGAAGATGAATAGAAATAAAAACTTACATTCTTTCTCTTTTTCACTATTTTCTCAAAACCACTATTTCTCTGTCTAAAATCTCTTCTCTTCCTCACTCTCCCCCCAAATCTCCCATTTCAAGTGAAGACATCCCCTCTATTTATAGGCAAAATTAGGGTTTGCCTTTTTTACTTTTAGTCTTTTTTTGCTCACTTTTTACTTTTTAGTCATTGGACCACTTTTCTTATTTTAGTATTGGACTAATTTTCAAATTATACATATAGTCTTAGACTATTATATGAGCTAAAATATAAAGTATGTATATTTAATGTATTAGACCGGACAAAATACGGTATCTACACTATAAAATTTAAGAAGCGAGATTTTCGTGCTCACTGTATAAGTATTGAAGAAGAGCCAGACACAAGGTCATGGCATTACGACATCAAGCAGTATATAAAGAACCAGGAATATCCATCCAAAGCTTCTGAGAATGATAAATGCACTATTAGAAGATTGTTCATGGGTTTCTTCTTGAATGGTGAAATACTCTACAAAAGAAACCATGATATGGTGCTCTTAAGATGTGTTGATACAAGGGAAGCGAATCAAATCATAGAAGAAGTTCACGAAGGAATTTGTGGTGTTCATGCTAATGAACATATGATGACCAAACAAATCTTGAGAGTAGGATATCATTGGTTAACTCTAAAATCTGACTGCATCAAGTACGCCAAGAAATGTCATAAATGTCAAATTTATGCGGATAAAATTCACGTACCCGCATCCCCTTTACATGTCATGGCCGCGCCTTGATCGTCCTCTATGTGGGGCATAGACGTCATTGGTCTCATCACACCAAACGCCTCTAACGGGCATCGTTTCATTTTGGTCTCTATAGATTACTTTACCAAATGGATGGAGGCAAATTCTTATTCGAGTGTAACCAGAAGTACCGTTGTTAAGTTCATTAAAAAAGAAATAATCTATTGATATGGTCTACCTGGAAGGATCATCACAAATAATTAGACAAATTTAAATAACAAGATGATGAAAGAATTATGTGAGCAATTCAAAATTAAGCATCATAATTCATCTTCTTATCGTCCGAAAATGAACGGAATAGTGGAAGCAGCCAATAAGAACATAAAAAGGATCATAGAGAATATGACAGAAGTTTATAAGCATTGGCATGAAATGCTCCCGTTTGCACTACATGGGTCCCGCACATCAGTCTGAACATCAACTGGGGCAACGTCATTCTCTTTGGTATATGACATGGAAGCGATCCTTCCAATTGAGGTGGAAATTCCCTCCCTCAGAGTCTTAATGGAGGCGAAATTAGAAAAAGCCGAGTGGGTACAAACACGATATGAGCAATTGAATTTCATCGAGGAGAAAAGATTGACTACATTATGTAGAGGGTATTATATCAAAGAAAAATGATGCACGCATATGATAAAAAATTGCGTCCCCAATGTTTCCAACAAGGAGATTCGGTGTTGAAAAAGATACTCCCGTATCAAAAGGATCACCAGGGGAAGTGGATCCTAAATTACAAAGGAGTTTTCATTGTCAAGAAAGCCTTCTTTAGAAGAGCTCTCATGCTAACAAACATGGATGGAGATGATTTACCGCATACAGTTAATTCGGATACACTCAAGAAGTACTTCATTTGACCGCTCTAAGTATAGGAAAAATGAAGTTAGGTGAAAAAATGTTTTTTTTAAAAAGTTATCTCGAATACTGGAGAAATTCTTCTTCCATATTTTTTTATTTTCCCAAATCATTGTTTGCAAACATTATTCATCATCAATGAATAACCTTTTTTCCTTTTTAGTTGACAAATACATATACTTCATCTTCCCCTTATTTCCACTATTTCTTATTCCTCTCAATTCTAAGATATCATTAATTACTCTTGAAATAACTTAAAAGCATAAACTTGGTTAGGTGAAAGCTAATTAAAAAAAAAAGAATAGGAACTAAGAAAGGTGGTCTGAGTGCGAGGTGAAATCTGAAAAGTCACCACGAGAAAGTCGGTATGCACATAACGAAGGCTAAAGCACGATTGGAGGATTGCAATTAAAGTACAAAAAAGAAGCAAATTGTGGAGAAATTATTCACTTTTCTTCATCATCGACATGAAGCTGAATGCTGGGGCACAAACCAATGAATAAGGATGCATCATTTTCTTGAAAGTATGCTCGATACTTCATTGCGAGTCCATGACCTTAGGCCAAGTGATTGATTTGAAGGGTGAAGGATATGGTGACATCAGTCAACTTTAAAAAAAAAATCATCAAATAATTTTCTTACAATTGTTTCCAATCATGCATGCACTCAAAATCACATGCATTTATATTCAATTATTACAAAGCATAGACATGTATCATATTGATATGTTTTGATGCAATTCAAGTGCATGAATCAATTAAAGATATTCTTTCGAAATCCATACATGACTTTCCAACATTTAGAGCATGCATTGGTCTAGGTCTTGTACCATATGAAACTTGTAAAAATCATATCAAATATCATTTCCACATCTTTAGTTAAATGGAACCTGAATTGAGTCGATGTCGAAATCTGAGTCTATCCAGGTCCGTTTCCTTTCAAGTATCTCGGTTAAATCGAATATGACTTTGTCGAGGTCAAAACCCGGTGTCAGGGCCAAGTCCATTTCAATTAATATGGTTAAATCGAACCCGCATCGAGTCAAGGTCGAAGCCCGGTGTCAGCGCCTGGTCCATTTCAATTAATATGGTTGAATTGAACTCGCATCGCGTCGAGGTCGAAGCCTAGTGTCGCTTGCTTGGTCTATATCAATTAATATGGTTAAATCGAACTCATATCGAGTCGAGGTCGAAGCCTGCGTCTATCCAGGTCCACGTCCTTTCTTTATCTTAGGTTAAATCGAACCCGACTTTGTCGCGGTCGAAACCCGGTGTCAGCGCCTGGTCCGTTTCAATTTATAGGGTTAAATCGAACTCGAATTGAGTCGAGATCGAAGTCAGTGTCTATCCAGGTCCATTTCATAAAACCCGAATAAGTCGAGGTTTCTATTCCCCTTATCTATATAGTCTTTTCTCGATCAAAATACTTATCCTACACCTTTGTACACCTTCTAAGTTTTGAAGCGTGAACAAAGGGGGGCAACTATAGATACCGTATTTTGTCCGATCTAATACTTTAAAAATACAAAAAAAATTGACTCATATACTAGTCTAAGACTATGTGTATGATTTTAAAAATAACCTAATGCCTAAAAATAAGAAGATTTATCCAAAGACTAAAAATAAAAAAAAAAGAACAAAAGGACTAAAATTAAAAAGTGAAGCTATAAGTTTGCCTATAAATAGAAGTGAGGTCTTCACTTGAAAGGAGAGATTTGGAGAGTGAGAAAAAAGGGATTTTAGAGAGAAAAGGAGAGGTCTTGAGAAAATAGTGAAAAATAGAAAGAATGAGAGTTTTCATTTCTATTCATCTTCTATCTTCTCCTTTTCTTATTATTAAGGTAGTTCAAATCTCTTACATTTTAGCTTACAATATATCTTGTTCATTCTTATTAATCATCTCTCTTCTTATACTCATGTATTTGATATTTTTTTGTTTCATTTTTCATATATAAGTTTGTTTGCTCATTCTTTATCATTTCTCTTACTCTTAATCTTAAGTTTTATTTTCATGTATTGTTTATTTCTCTACAAGTTTGATAATGAGATTTTTTTGTCATCAACTCAATCAATGAGAATGAGGATAAAACTTTTGAGGGATGTAAAATGATCGCAATGTGAATCAACCCTTTAATGGGTTGAAAGTGTACATTTGATGAAAAGATCTCATATGATAATTTTTCATACATAAAAATGCCTAAAATAGAGAGTAAAACCTCTATACAAGATTATGCAAATATTTAAGTTTTGATTTTTTTATGTTCTTACAAGTCTTTTTTTTTAATTTTTTACCATAATTTTTGTGACACTTGTTTGAATTAGCTATCATCCATGATCATTCATAGCAATGAATGAAGAAAGGGAAAATGGTAATTACTTAACTAAGTAGTCCAAAATAAAAATGATATATTTATATTTCAAACAAAATTATTTATTTATTTTTAGTGACACTTATTTAAATTAGTTACCATCTATGATCATTCTTTTGTTATTTGATTAGTATTGGGTGAAGAAATGAAAAATGGTAATTAATAGACTATGTAGTAAAAAAAATAGCACGCTCATGCCAATTATGTATGAAATTAAGCATTTTTTATAGATGAATTTATTTTACACATAAAAATAATTATTAATTTATTTACTAAATAATTACATATATACATACATATATATATATATACATATATGTGTGTGTTTAAAGAAAAAAATGAAAATTAAAAAAAAAAAGACAGAGGGTGACATCACCCTCTGCAATTTTTTTTCTATATTTTAAATTTTTTTGAGTTTTTTTGTTGTTTGCATTTTTTTATTTTTTTGTGTTTATTTATTTTTTTATTTTTTCAGTAGATATTATTAGTTTGTTTTAATTTATTTTTATATATCTTTTTAATTATTTCACGTCTTGTTTCATTATTTTTACTCTACATTTTTTTTTAATTTATCATACATATTTGTCATCTCTAACATTCATTTCCATTATTCTTTCTTTTTCTTTATAGTTGTTATCTATTCTTATTTATTTATGTATTATTTTCATATGTCACGTTTGTATGTGATTATTATTTCATTCTTTTATCATCAGAATTGAGGCTCATAAATTAAACCCATAACTATTTGATTTTAATTTTGTTAATTTCTTTATTTAGTTTTCACTAAAAAAATCCAATGACGAACTTTAGAATTTTTGGGATACCAAATTTCTCGAACTACCGAAGTGAGAAGTTATTTTTAGGATACCGAGAGTAACTCTAATAACGTTTTGATTTTAAAAAAATAAAAATAAAAATAAATTTTTAATGGTATTTGTACCACCCGTTGAAAGTCATTTATTTGTTCATTTTTATGATGCAAAGTGTACCAAATTGGACATTTAAAATTGGATTTCTATAACATTATTTCAAAAATATAATTTTGATAGTATTTGATTAAATTTGGTAACCATTTTTCATAATGGGCGTTGTGGGATGCTAATACCTTCCCCACACGCAAATGACTTCTGAACCAACTTTAAATTTTCGCAGACCAAAATATTTGATTTTAAAATTGGGTGACCAATGATGCCCTAAAATGATTGGTGGCGACTCCGTTTTTCAAAAATGATTTTTCAATCGCCGTTCCACGTCGCATGCACATTGTAACACACACACACATATATAATTTGATCGATGAATTTTTTAATTATCGATAAGTGAGATAGAATATCTAATTATTGAAATTAGATAATTATAAATTATTATTAGATAATAATTTGAATGAATTAAATCTGTTATTTGTGAACTATCAGATAAGTTAGTTGATAGAGATAATCAGATATATTAATTTTAAATTAACTAATATCTACATATTTATCTGATTAAAATAAATATGTAATTTACTGTAATTGGCACGTGTCAATCACTGATTGAGAATAAAAGATTGACATGAACTAATGTAGTTTCACGTGACACTGCAGTAGTGGGGATGCAATATTGTATTACCACACGTCACTACAGTAGTGCCGTGAGGCACTGTGACAGCTCACAGCAACTGCAGGCACTACAGTTGTGCTGAAATTACAGTGGGACCCATCGAATGGTAATTTTGAAATTAAATATTATTTTTAGTTTATCCCTAAAATTCTAATATGCCATTATCTAGAAAATATATTGATATTATTCTAATGGTCTCAGTGTTGGTTGAATCAGTTGAGAACTATTGGTCAAAGTGTTGAGAACTCAATCAGGGGTGAAAACTCTCTCTGTGATTAAAAGTTAATAAAATACTCTTAAAGAATAATCGTCATATTTTCTCAGAGAACTGTCTCACTAAATTAATTATTCTAAGTAAATCTCTAGATCTCATGTGTTGAGTGCATCTAGAGACAGAAAAAAATGTCTTTGATTATTCTATGTGCCCACACACGTCCTAGTGTGCTTGAGGATTGACTTGGTGTGGATCTCGAAGTCTGTTGTTCGTGGGAACGCAAGATCGTTGGTTTGCAAGGGCGCTTGATATAGATTACAAGAGGTATATGATTAATATCCATATATGTCTTAGATTTAATATATAAATATATAATGGATCGTGATTGAAAAAAATTTCAATAAAAATTTTTATTTTGAAAACCGTTGCTTCGTACTTGTTTTCATTTTATCGAAAAACATATAATTCATTTTTAATAAATTTTTTAAAAGCCACCATGTCTCCGCCGCACGTAATGGTGTTTCAATTAATATTTGGGAGGATGGGCGGATTCCTCACCCTATACTTTCAAAGTCTGGTTCTCTAGGAGAGATGAAGTTACTAAGGTCTCGGACGTCTTAAAAATAAATGATTCGGGATGGGATATCCATTTACTTCGTTCAACTTTATTTCGGCTGATGTCGAGTGCATTAGACAGATCATGTTTAGTCGTTATGGGGGTTCAGATAGACATGTTTGGCATCATACCAAATATGCCGTGTACAAGAGTCAAATCAGGGTATAAAGTAGCTTCGTTTCTGGCTAGAAGTGTACTCTTGGGTAAGACCAAGTGACCAACCGATTAATTTTGCCCACTTGGGAGGTTCTATGGAGTCTAAAAATTGCTCCTAAGCTAAAAAAATTTCTGTGGCGTTGTCTAAATAATTATCTTGCTTGTAGGGTGGATTTTGGTGAGAAGGGGTCTTAATATTGATTCGGTGTGCAATATTTGTGGTAAGGATGATGAAACTATTATCCATATCTTCTTTAGATGCCCTTTTACTGTAAATTTCTGGTTTGGCAGCCCCTGTTAGTCTCGCTATGAGAGGCAGGTGGGTGATTCATTTATGGATATTTGGAGGCTCATTAGTGAAGTTTTTGCTGGCTCGTCAGAGGAAGGGAGTTATTGTATGCTTTGGATGGTTTTTGGTCTATGGAGGATCGAGAAAGCTAGAAATAACAAGTGTTTCAGGGATTATTCAATTTCTCCCTCGGAGGCTATAGATCAGACTACTCGGCATTTAACTTCGTTTCTTTGTGCATGTACGTTTGTTCCTGGTTCTTCTAGTGAGATGCTGATCCATAATGGTTCTAATCTGAATGAGGCTTGCTGGAAATTGTTCACTGATCGGGATGGTTCGAATCGAATCTGATTGCGGGTCTAGGATGGGCTCTCTGGGATCCAGGGGGTTCTATTGCTGCGGTGGGTTTCAAGCAAATGGAGAATATGCCCACTGTCATTTCATCTGAAGCAAATGCGATGCTCTGAGGTATGAAGGAGTGCAACGAGTTTTGTCAGGGGGATTTAACTGTGTTTATCAGACTCCTTGAACCTGGTTAAGGAGATAAAGGCTCTTAATTTTTGGTCTAGTGAGATTGGCCCTCTGGTGCATGATATTTATAGGTGCTCAAGTTCGTTCAAACACATAAAGTTTGAGTTTTGTTCTAGAGGGGAGATTCTTCAAGCTCATAGATGTGCTACGTTGGGAATGAAGAGTATTGAGTCTCAAGCTTTTAGTGTTCCTTTTAATCACTTTATCTCTGAGTTATTGTTCTCTCTTTAGCCATGTCCCTTGATGAAGGCTGTTTATTTGACCAAAAAAAGAAAACAAAATAGGATTTCTATGTGAGATTGCCTTGTATACGATAAAAAAAACTACAATTTTTATTTTAAGGATTGAAAATTTAGTAATTAGGTTACCAATTTATCTTGACTTTCGAAGTCCAAAAGGTTTGGTTAGCATATTACTTGATACTAGTTTTCTATGAATTTTTGTACCTAGGAATCTGGATGTTAGGAATTTAATAATTGTTGGCCTAATGAATCTATAATATATTAATATGTGGAAGTATGGAATGAACATTTTTTGACAATTTTATCTATCTTCATTTTCACTAATCCAACTTTGCCCTTAAAAAGTAAGTTCGGCGTATTTCTATCTATTTGCTCATCAAATAAAAATGTGTTCAAATGTATCAATTGAAAACCTTTTGAAATGTGAATTGGAAAATGACTTTTGAATGTGACTTTTGAAATGTGATTTTTAAAATATGATTGAATGAGAAGTGACTTTTAAAATATAATATTTATTCACGTAATAACTCTTGCACTCATGTAGTTTTATAACAGATTCATACATTTATATTAAAGATGCTTAAAATAATAAATTAGACAAAAAAAATTATATATGAAAAGTGTCAATACAATAAGATATTTTTTATCCATTAATTTTTTTCGTATTTGATTATGAATATATTATATAAACATATATACTTTTATTCATTAATGTTATTGATACTAGTTAAAAATGATACGTGCAACGCGCGTAACGTTTACATAGATTTACTAAAATTAGGTAATCACCTGTTAATTAGTTTAAATCATGTAACTAACTACTAGTCACATCCATTAATTATTAGTACTTTTTTGGGCAGAAGTTGACCTAACTCCTGTTTGGACTGTCTGTTTTTTGTCTTTCTGCTAAGACAAAAATTAAAAGAGTACAAAATATCAGTTTTATTGTAAAACATAACGGTCACATTTAGACAGTTTAAATCTGACGACACAAATCTAACTGACAGATTCTCTCATGTTGGATCTCCTAACATAAAAATATCCATTTTGAACTCTGTTGTTTTCAGTGTTCAAAAATGAGAGAATCATTTTTACTCTATCTCTTGATTATTTGTTTCATAATACTCTCTATCTTTTGATTATCAGTGATAGATCTGCTAAATGACCAGCGTCACATACACGATGATTTACTCTATATATATATATACCTCGTGTTTTTGTTCTATTTGACTTTTACAACCATCATAAAATCTTGTGAGAGAAATATATGAACGGTTTGGATCATCTATACACAGCCTGAATCTAATTATTACGTACATCAATTAGATAACTTTTTGAAAAGAAAAAAAGAGTAAACTAATCACGGTTTATTCTTTAAATAGAATTGCAATTACCAGTTAAACTATTAAACACGAAATTAACTTTCCCTAGTAAATCTTAAGACGATGGCAACAGCACATCACAAAATGCAAAAGAAGACAGTATAGAATAGGCCACACCAAGCCGGTTAAAGACGGCCAACAAAAAATAAATAAATTAATGAATAAAATAGAAAGCAAAAAAAAAAAATTAAAATAGCCGGCTATTTCAATCTCTTTAAAATCCTCCACTTTTTGAAGGACTTGGTCATAAAAATTTACATTAATTTGTTTAACCAGAAAATTATAGCTTCTTTATCATCGACAACTTTTTGTTCGGTACTTTTGTTTTTGGATATGGCGAAATCTAGTTCACAACAAAATCAGAAAAACAATGGTAGCAACAACAACAATATTAACAATGTAACCAAGACAAAGCGTACTAGGAGAAGTGTCCCCCGAGATTCGCCTCCTCAACGTAGCTCGATTTATCGAGGTGTCACGAGGTTAATTACCGATTTTCTTTTACACGATTTTTTCTTATCTTGGTTTGATTTTTCTGAATGACTAATTTGTGTTGATGGGAGCAGACATAGATGGACTGGGAGATATGAAGCTCATTTGTGGGATAAGAATTGCTGGAATGAGTCACAGAAGAAGAAAGGCAGACAAGGTTTAATATTTCTTTATTTTTTTTAATGTATTTGATTTCTTTCACATAATTCTTCAATTATTTTATTAATCTTATTTATTGATTTTTTTTCTTTTTGTTTTGTGGTGAATTGTGGTGGCTTCTATATACTCGAATGCAGTCTATCTTGGTAC
The DNA here is from genome assembly GCA_003255025.1 of Datisca glomerata. Lineage (NCBI taxonomy): Eukaryota > Viridiplantae > Streptophyta > Magnoliopsida > Cucurbitales > Datiscaceae > Datisca > Datisca glomerata. Next base: position 1,054,608 of record QANY01003780.1, on the reverse strand, counting down.
GTTTAATTTAATTCCACTCTAAATGCAATTTCTTCTTTCTTTTATTTTCTTCTTCACAATTTTATTTAACGATATAACTCACTAATTCATTCACGCGAGTCTTAAATAAAAATCACACATCATTGTATAAAAACAATAGAACTAATCAATCTCGAAGCACTAAAAAATTTATCAGAATAGATAGAACGAGATAGACGTTTATATGTACGTTTTAGTATATATATCTTTGGTACGTTTAATTTAATTACACTCTAATTATTACATTTCCTTCCCTTTTATTTTTTTTTCTTTATATTTTCATTTAAAGGTATAACTGAGTGGTTCATTCATGTGTATCTCATATAAAATCGAACACATCATTGTGTAAAACAACATAACCAATCATTTTCGAAGTATTAAAAGGTTTTTCAGATAGAAAGAACGAGTGAGGCGTTTATATGTACGTTATTGAGTAAGTTAATTAGTTAATTAAGTGACTAATTATTTTTCTTTAATTTGGTGTGTGAAAAAAAAATCAGGTGCTTATGATGATGAGGAAGCTGCAGCACATGCTTATGACCTAGCAGCATTGAAGTACTGGGGCCGTGAAACCATTCTTAATTTTCCGGTAATTAATTTTCACATATATTATACAATAATTATCATATTTTCATCTTGTTCTTAGATAATAGGTTAATTAAACATAAACACTCCAGCTTTAGCTTCTAAAATTTCAATTATAGTACGTAAGTCGTTACTGCTCGTATCTTAAATAGAAAAATGATAACGAGATAGGTCCAGTATGTATATATGTACATAGAAGATTAAGTTCACACATCCATACTTACGAGTGGTGTGAACTTGTCGGTTAGGGTAAATGATTTTGAATTCGATAGGGTTTGGTGAGTTGAACTTCAATTTTACAATTGCAGGTAGAGACCTACCAAGGGGAACTGCAAGAAATGGAATATCAATCAAGAGAAGAATATATTGGATCTTTGAGAAGGTATAATTTTATGTTTTCATCAATGATTTTCAATTGGAATGGGAAATAATAAATCTTTCATAAAATATGTTTATTAATGAATTAATTAAGCTAACTTTGATGTTTAACTTGCAGGAAAAGCAGTGGTTTTTCTAGGGGAGTTTCAAAATATAGAGGAGTTGCAAGGTGAATAAGTATATATAAATTATTTTCACAGCCTTCAATTAATTAATCATTTCAAAAAATGACATATTTTTTTGAGAAATTGATATAAAGGCCTTTTGTAAAAGAAAAAAAATGATTTTATGATCACTCTTTTATTTTTAACAAAATTCAGTTATTTTTACAGAAAGACTAATTATTCTTTCAATTTAAAATTTTTCGGTTAAATTTTGTGAGTACTATTCCTGGGTCTAGCGATTTTTTTTTGGCAAGCTATGATCTAGCGAGTGTAAATCTTAATAAAATGCTCATAAGCTAGATGTTGGCCGAGCCAAAAATTGATTGGGTTAAAAAATTTTAAGGTTATTTATTTCATTTTCTTCACTCTAAAACAATTTCTATGTTTTTTTAGCCGTAAATTATGGTTATTATATTTTCTTATTGTCCTTTTAAGCGACCATACAGTATCATTTTGAGTACCAAAACGAGTTTAAAGAAATTGTTAAACATGTAAAGTAAAGCTAGATCTTACTGTTAAAAATAAATGGTGATTATTTATTTATTATAAGCTTAATTCCAATTTTAATGAACAGACATCATCACAATGGAAGATGGGAAGCAAGGATTGGGAGAGTTTTTGGCAACAAATATCTCTATCTTGGGACATATGGTATTAAGAACATTTTCCCTATTTTCCCTCACAGTTTATACTAACAATTTGAAAGGAATAAGTTATATATAACTTTATCGGTTTAGAGATAAAGAGCGTTTATGAGTTTTTATATTTAATTACTAACTCTTTACGTACTTAAAACGCGTATTTTCTTAATTACTCACGTTTATTTTTGCTTAAAAATTCTTCTACATTATAGAAGCATTTTTCAAATATAGTACTCCCAAACAAATGCTAGTTTTCCGAAAGAATTAAATTATGGTCAAATCATAAAATATATACAAGTAGAGACTAATGGCTTTTAGTTTTTGAATCTTGTTGCATTTTTTTTCAAGATTTTAAATTTTATGAAAATTTAAAAAAATATTGTGTATCAAGCTCGCGATCTCAAGATGTATGTTTGAGGTTTAAATTATTTGTTGCATTGAACGCATCTCATATTAATCTCAAGTTCCCAACCACAACCATAATTTTCTCTAATAATTAATTCCTCACATAAATATATGTGTTATTTCTTCAATAATAATTTCGTAAATTATCTACTAATAATCTTAATTAATTTTTGCAGCCACACAGGAAGAAGCTGCGACTGCATACGATCTAGCAGCTATAGAGTATCGTGGACTCAATGCTGTCACCAATTTTGACCTTAGTCGTTACATCAAGTGGCTCAAACCCAACAATCATGATGACGAAAATACTCCTGACCCCACTCAATCTAACCCTAATTCAACTCCTATTAATTTAATCACAAACCCTAGTCAAGAACTTGGATTAGGGTTTTTCCAAACACAAGAAATGACATACAATCAAGTGGATAGTTCATTTCCTCAGCCTCGACCAGCCACTCCTACTTCAGCCTTAGGGCTTCTTCTTCAATCATCGAAGTTTAAGGAAATGATGGAGATTGCATCTGCGTCAGACTGTCACGTAACATCACCAAATCGGGTCAATGCCGGAGCTTCCCATGGAATTTTTCCCGCAGATATACAGACATTTTTCGGTTGCGATAACTCTCATGAAATTGGAGACGAGGTTGATGTTATTTTTGGTGACCTAAACTCGTTGATTTCCCCAAATTACCATTATAACTTCGACGCGTAGAAGAAGATATTACAGTTGGGAGTAGCAAATTATGACGAGTATTTTTTTCAAATAATTTTTTTCTACTCAATTATTGGATAAGAAATTGAAGAGACTGATAATTATTTGGTTCGTTTATAGTAGAAGTAGAGATAACTAATAAAGCATTTGTTATTCGTTGTAACCATTTTTTTCATATTAAATAAATTAATAATGCTTAATTTCCTTGAGATAATATATATTTCTTTTTTATCTGTTTGGCTCCAAAAAAAGGTCACTTTCATTAAGAGATCAAATTCAAATACATCCTCAATGAAGTTTTCTTTTCCCTTGATCAGTGTCATTCTCTCATCTCAACTAGCTTAGAAATACAACTAGCTATAGGTAAAGAAAAAATTACATTACACATACATATATTTAGAGATAAAACTAGCTATAGGTAAAGAAAAAATTACAATACACACGCATATATAGTAAAGACATGTTAAATAGCCTAAAATGCCTGTAAACTGATTAAACCACCCAAGTCAATATAAACACCATTTTTAAAAAGGCCAAGTAAATTAGTAAAGGTTTGCTCATATTGTGAATCAAGTCAAACTAAACCGTTAAACAATGACTATGAGAACAATAATTATCTCACACTCTCATGTATATAAACTTCGACCTCATACTTATTACTCAATATATTTACTTATTAACTTATTCTCATACCAAATTGTTAATTACTTACTATATTAACTTATTCATATAACAAATTTGTATTGAAGTATAAGGAAAATGCTGATAAGATGAGTTGACGTAATTGGTTAAACCTCCATACTCATACGTTAGGAGTCGTAGGTTTGAGTTATATATCCCATTCCCCTTAGAATCTTAATATAACTTTGACAAAAAAAAAATACAACGAAAATGCTAACCCATCTTAACTCAAACCAATCATTAACAGTTTAGATTGATTTGTAAATATGATTAGTTATTTAATTAGGAACAAACTAAAATTAATTTGGTTAAAATTTGAAAAAAATGGATGCATGCTCCAATAACCGCGAGAAATTATTAACAATTACGGTTACAATGAGTTTGGTGACTTACACTGTTACTTACATTATCATAACTTGTCTCTTATTGTACATCAAAATACAGGTAATTCCATTCAACAAAATTCACTTTAACATAAAAGTATTCTACAAGTTACTTATTAAAATGGACAGCTACAATGAGATTACTTCTCTCAACAATCACCAGACAACTAATTCCCTCTATTAGACATGGTCCTTGCAGTGGTACTCCCGTAATTCCGCAATACCGAAGCAACCCTTTTTAGTAAATTCGATGCTGTTTTTAATCTGAAACTACAAAAGTGGCGGCTTCCCGCCCAAACTCTCTCTCTCTCTCTCTCTCTCTCTCTCTCTCTCTCTCTCTCTCTCTCTCTCTCTCTCTCTACATTCACACTACATATGCTCAAATCTGAAATCTTCTGTTCTTTACTTTTCTCTTCCTTATCTTGACGAATATGCCTGACCTAGGACATCTCTCTCTCTCAGCATCTCTTGCAGTCAATCGACGCCCTAGTGTAAAATTAACCACTGACCCTCTCGATCCTACCACTACCACTTATCTCTGTTCTGGCTCGGACAAGACGCTAACTAGTGACTGTAACTGGAGGTTGGGGACTTCGGTTTGTGAGAAAGCTGAGGTCAGTAATGGGAATGAGATTAAGGTTTCGAGGCGGAGAAGAGGTACATCTGACCGAGCTAAGAAGGCTTCTGAAGGCAAGGCTTTGGACGAATACGTTAGGGATTGGGTCCGGAAGAAGATGGAATCTGGTGTTTCTGAATCGAGGTGCTCCCTCCCTTTCCTAATTGGCGCTCCAAAAATGGTACTTGTTGGGTTCTTTTGTTTTCCTGTTTGGTTGTTGTGAATATGTAGGAGATAAAGTTAAAATCCGAAATATTGATTATCCTTCGTAATTTAAGAGTTGAAAAATCTCTAAATTATCTTTTTTTAGCTCTTTCTATTTTAAGTTCGTTCTGATTTAATTTCTCTAGCTAACTAACTGCAACACGCTGCTTTTCAGTACAATTTTCTTGGATATTTTCTCAATTATGTTCTTGATATGTCTCCTTCGTGATTCGTACCATATTATAGTCCATATGAGATTTGTAAATTAATCATGCCGCACTTCTTTGGTAGAATCACTGGCTTGCTTAGAAAGTGTCTAGACCTCCGTCTTTATCTAAATAAGAGTTGGAAGAATATGAAAGTGCGTGTTTCTATTGTTGGAAATTTTTCTTTTGATGACAAAAACAGTCTCCAACATCCATATCTAAAATCTCAACACAATTGGCTTAGTGGATTTATTCTTTCTACCAAGGATTCTTCGTCTTATACTTTTTTAATTCTGCTTTGACTCTGATGACTTACACTGCTACTTACATTGTCATAACTTGCCCCTTCTTTCCCTGGCTTGGATAAGGTTGTAATCAAGTAGGTTCGGTTGACTTGATGTGGAATTCCATATTTAGTAAAATGGAACATGTCAATTTGCAGAGACTGTGAACCCAAGCTCTTACCCAAATTTTATATGTGTAGGAGGCAGCATATATTCATGGAATATATATAAAATTTACTTAAGTATTGGGAAAAGCGTCTTGGATTAATGTGATTATGATGTTTATGGAAGATAAATAAATTGTAATGGCTACTTTTGGATGTCATTGTTGGCATAGATGGCTGTATTCTTTGCAGTACATCAACTGATATCAAATTGAGTTGTGAATCAGTTATGCAAATTGTATTCAAATTTCATAAATATCTTCAAATTGTTCATTTACTCAATTTGAGGCCATCCCAGTTCAGTGGGCTGTTGATCGATATATTATTGCATTTCGTAGTTCTTTAATTCTTTTCCTATTCCTTTTAACTCTGACGCCTAAAGAGAAGAGTCAACATCAGTTTTGCAGATAAGGAATAGTTAATTCTGCTGGTGAACCATGATGAGCTATAGTAAGGTTCTGTGTAATTTGCATTGGCGATTTATTAACCACTAATAAGCTCATGACTCAATTGTAGAACTAGGATTAGGCATCGATCAATGAATATTTATTTCTAAATTGTTTTTCTTTTGATTGTCTATTTCAGGAAGAATGTCTTGTTTGCCATAGAATAATCTTTCCGGGGGAGGAAGTTATATGCTCTGTTCGCGGTTGTCAAGGAGTCTATCACACAATATGTGCCAAGGAAAGGCTTGGGTTCTCTAATGTTAAAAAATTCAAGTGCCCACAGCACGTAAAGTCTTATCTTATCCATTAAATTCTTGATGTATTTTCTGGTCATATGTTATGTTTATTTATGTTATGCATTAGGTTGTAGATTCAACATAAACCATATCTACAATGGTATTGTGTAAATTGATATTAGTACGGATTCTTTTAGTATTGTGTTTATTGAATTTCCTTAGACATGTGACATTTTTTGCAGAACAGGCATGCTTCATTTGCAATCAAAAATTACATTGGAGGTGCAGGCTGTGTACAATAGCATCGCATGACAAATGTGCTCCTTGGGCAGATGAAGTGATATATAAAGAGAATCAATGGGCTATTTGTTGGAGGCATCCAACAGATTGGCGACTGGATAGAAAGGTCAATCTCTTCTTTCCTTCATCAGTGCAGTCTTGTTTTTTAGCTTGAACTTTCTAACTACTTGTCATACCTAGGATTAGTGCTGTTTTTGTTTGATATTACTGGCTCACTACACTCATGTTGAATCAACTAAATTGCTAGAATCTTTTGGTCTTTTACAAAACATTTGTGTACTAAATTTGATACATACATTGTGCCATCATACTTTCTGCATCCGTCTCTAGTCCCTACGATTTTCCGAAACATTTTCTTCGGAGTTCTGAAGTGTGGTGAAGTATAAAAATAAACATAACTAGGGTTGGTCTTTGGTGGTTATATATGCCTTCCTAGAACATCAAAAGATAGGATTTTTGGAGTTTGTATGATTGTCTATTTAATACTGTTTCTGTAAATTTTCTCTCTCCATTTTAAGTTTTTGTTGAAGTTTCATTTCTTCATTTTTATCTTTATCCATTAGGCTGGCTGACAGGACTGATATGTTTGTTGAATGAGCAGCATGCAGCATCAACAAATGACTTAGAGGTCAGATTTGTGATTAGCCTGATCGCATGCTTACTTAACCATTAAATGAGCAATTTTATGTGTTCAGTGCTCCACGTTCAATTGTGATAAATCTAAATTAGCACAGGGTGTTTAAATTCATCAGCTTGCTGTTCAATTAATGCTCATTTTCAGAAAGTATCAAGTTACTACTAGTTCTGATGTGATAATTAAATATAATCTTATTTCATGAGACCATCACTTTCTTGGTGTAATGGAACTACCAAAGGTTCCAAATATAATGGATTTATTTACATTTATTTCATTAATTAACCTAATAACTATATGCCCAACATCACCCAATGCAAGTTAACGGGAAACTATAGCGCTTACAATTTTTTACTTAAAAAAATGACTTTGCCAGAAAAATGTTGGTTGAAGTAGCTTTTAGTGATCATTCTTGTAATTCAATGTGATTGAAGTTCTCCACTAAGTTCCAGTCCGGGGTATCACCAAATACCAGAAGAAAGTAAGATGGATTCAGTTCTTATTCTTGTATGTGAGTCTCATAGGTGTCGATGATATAAAAATATTCAGATGTCCAATAGCTTTATTTGTAACATGTGCTTGCATGGTAAATCCAAGATCTAATATTTTTCCTTTTCACTCCAATATAGGAAATCTTTTGTCGCTTACCTTTACCTTATGCTGATGAGGAATTCAAATTTGACTTATCTTGGAAAGACGTGGAGAATAAGATGGAGCCACCTCCATACAAACCCATTAGGCGCAGTATCCTATCTAAATGATTGGTTATATTTGATTCGTTAGAGAAGTCAATTATGTGAACAATATAAATATTTTAGCTTACTACATCGGATATGTAACATCACTTCCATCACTATACATGACATTTGGTTGGCTACTGTTCAATTACATTCTAAATCGAGTTATTATTTGTTACTGACCTTAACTGAAATAAGATATTTACCTAGTCAAGAAGAAGCGAGATGGTGTTGGCTATGGCATTGGATGCACTAATTGCAGCTCACTTTGCTGCAAGGATTGTGTGTGCAGGTGTCTCAGAAGTATCTTATCATTTATCCAGATTTATTCTTCTTAATCATGCTTTTATTTGACATTGGTCATTGGCACCTAAAGACAAATAGCTGCACGCACATAAATATTTCATTGTTATGTATTTATCTTTATTACTATTGTGTTTTACTCTAGTGCTCCAGTCTTATCCTATAGGAGCTGTTCTTAGCTAAGAAGACTTTGGCTCATTTAATGGTGCCAGAACTAACTCATAAAACTTGATTGAATGCTCCATGTAATATCTGCAGCCGCGCAAGAAGAAAAAAGATGATGCTATTAGTCAATTTCTCACTTGCTTCTTCTGTTAGCCAATGATTCCCAGTCTGCATTAGTATGCAATCAATGTGATTATAATAAGTTCTTTACTCGGCTGTTCAATAGAGTTATGACACTATGATATTTGACAGGGTTCAATGCATAAGCTGCTCAAAGGCTTGTCTCTGCTCAGAAACCTGCACAAACAGGCCCTTTCGTAAGGATAAGATTAAGAAAGTTAAAGTTGTCAAGGTAACAAAGTTTGTTTGAGGAGCTAATTTTGAATCTCTGTATTTTATAGCTCTTGTAGGAAACATCTTTGTGGTTACCTTCTATATATTTGATAAAGATTGTTTGTAAATTGTTGGTTTTTCAAACACATGCTTCCTTTGTTTCCCAGACTGCACTTTGTGGTTGGGGTGTAGTGGCCACTGAACTTATCAAGGAAGGCGATTTTATAATTGAGTATATTGGTGAAGGTAATTTTTTTTTGTTTCCATTGGATTCTATAGTTAGATTGTTGATTTCTTCCATCATTTTGAGAAAGAAAGTTCTATCTTGAATACTATCCATGTGACTTGTTAGTTATTATTGTTCATTGTAAACGATTTATATTTTTGTTCATATGAATGTCTTTATGGTCAAGGTAAATGATTAATGGAGATATTTTGCTGCTCAGATTTTATGACTTGGGAGTTTTGATGTGTTCAAAGTTCAAACAAAATAGATTTGACTTTTTATTTTTATTCCTGAACGCCACATTCTTCTGCAATTTAACTTCTCCAATGTGATTTCAATCAGCCCAAACTAACTTTTTTATTGATGAGGTATTGGAAATAATAATCATTTAAATTTTCTTCCGCCATGGTGATTTCGCAATAGTTAGCCTCATTTTCTTCCCTAATATGTATTGGGCACATGGGCATTTGCGGTTCATGCATTCAGTCACTGTAATCTGTATATCTAGTTTTATGTGTGATATAATACTTTGTTTAGAGAATTCAGGTACCCATCTTTAATAAACGGTCAAAGATTTTCTAAATAGAGAAAATTCTCTTGCAAACTATTATGATTTCACATAGAATTTTCTATCATTTGGCATTAGGGACTTGTTTTTCCTGTGAAGCAGCAATATATCTTGGTTTGCAGCTTTTTGCTTGGATTATCTTCAGCCATGATATTATTTAAGTTATTGTCTTGCTCTTCAGTTATTGATGATGCTTTGTGTGAACAAAGACTCTGGGACATGAAATATAATGGCATGAAGAACTTTTACATGTGTGAGATCGGAAAAGACTTCACTATCGATGCTACTTTCAAGGGGAATGTGTCTCGCTTTCTAAACCACAGCTGCAATCCTAACTGTGTTCTTGAAAAATGGTTAGTATCTCTTCTGAGTGATAGACGTAGTGCAAACAAAGACTTCTGCTGATAGTGGGACCGATTCTGAATTCAGCACATGTGTTGATTAGGAAACTGTTAGCATATCATTAGTGATCTCTGTGAGTTGTTGAACCAACACCTATTGTTATCTAATAACATTTTGAAGGAGACCTGCATCCATATCAGATGGTGCTTGGCAATTCAGCGAGACTAAACTCATGAAAAATGAAATTTAGATGCTATAAGTTTTTTGTAATGTTCATGATGTTGGTAAAGTATCCTATAAGCACCTCTTAAATTCGTTACAATGTAAATAGATTGATCTGATCCTTATATATATATATATATTTATTTATATTTATCCTTGTATATTTTTTACTAGTCTGCATTGTTCCTGGTGATTTACTTAGTAGTTAGTACAATATGAACCTTCAGATTGTTAGATGGATTATGTCCATTATTATAAAACATTTGTAAAATTCGTAATACAGTGGAGGGGTCTAATTACTGGCAAACGTCCCTCTATTTTTCTTTTATTTAGAATTGTTGTATGTGGGGGGTGATTGTTAGTATAGGTTTACATCTTGATCTTCCTGATTTATGGATATAAGCCTGAACATCTGCATGGTTATTTGTAAAATTGTGTCAAAGTTGGTTACTTAATTCATCAAGCTCTTTCCATACTTTTTTGGCACTCCCAATGGAGTTCACGTTTGTTTGATGCTATAGAGTTTTCAGTAGAGAAAGCGTTCTGACCAGTACCATCTGGTTCATTCAGGCAAGTTGAGGGGGAAACACGTATTGGTGTCTTTGCCGCAAAATCAATAGAGATCGGAGATCCTTTAACATACGACTATAGGTACCTCTTGTCATTATTCCTATGCTCCGAGCTAAACAGTCATTTCAAGTGGACATGTATATTGTTTGCTTTTTGGAATTTGATTTCAACTGTGATGCCGGCACAATGTTTAACCCTGTTCAAGATCACATGTCTTAGTGTCTTACCCAGCTCAAGTATATTTAAAATCAACATGCATTATGTCAAGATAAAATGTACTCCTGAAGTGAACGATTACACGATTAATAGCTTGACGATTTTTGTCCACAGTCCGAGTTGTTAATTTAACAGAAACATCAGGCTTTAAATTTCATTAATTCCTTTTGAGAAGACCTGAGAATTGCATGTCTTCGTTTCTGAAATCCGTCTTCCGAAGTTGCTAATTTGGGTGGAACCTTTATCAACTACCCCAATGACGCCAGTGACATCCTACGATCCATGCCCGGTTCCTATTTCTCTAACCAAGGACATTGCTCGATGATTTTCACAGATTCTTAGTTTTGATGATATACAATCACTGTTCCTAATGTATTATTTAGCAATTCATCTTCGTGGATAGTACATGCTGTGACTGGATTTCTTTTTGACGAAGAAATTTAGACTTTATCTGAGACTAAAACAATTGGCTATTCCTTTGTAGATTTGTGCAATTCGGACCCGAGGTGGAATGCCATTGTGGAGCCTCAAACTGTCATGGCTACCTTGGTACCAAAAGAAGGATTAATAAGGTTGACATTTGCTGGGGTGCAAAACGCAAGAGAACATCAACAGGTTGCATAGCTGTCATCACTGTTAATAAGTATCAACAATTTGTTCAATCTAACAACAGGTTAGACGAGCTTCCTTTGTAGTCTCATTTTCAATTCAAAACTTAACTTTCTCAAAAGATCATGTAACATTACAATGCTTTAGATTTCCCTTCTCAAGATTTTCTTTCTGCTAGTGCTTGCATGCTTTAATACATGTAGTTGATTCATCTGTGAAATGAAAACTCTATTCTCGTTATGGGACAAGGAAATTTTGAAGTAGAAATGCTTTTTTGGTAAGCACATACTGAAAAACTTGTTGATTGGCAAAATGATGGTTTTACTTACATCTGTAATCCGTTAGTGATAATTCAGGGACTTTGTTATTTTCAAAGCTGATTAAAGGAAAATGATGGATAGTTACACTTCAATCATCTTATGAACGAAAAAGAACAAACTGCAAATTTGAAGTAAGAAAAGGAGAGAAAATTCTGCAGTACAGCTTCTGTACGGTACATGAGAGTTTTATGTACATTCGTATGTAAAATCTTTACATATATACATAGTTTACGTTTAAATATACATAAAAATAACTCATGTACCGTATAAAGGCTGCACCGTAGAAATAATATACCACTTTTGCTTAGGTTTTTCTTACTGAAGCATTTCATGAGGAGAGATTGACAATAATCAAAATTCTAATTGTTTAAACTTCAAATATAATTGTTAATTTAGTAATTTTTAGGTCAATTTTTTTTCAATTAACCATTTGTTCCGAATAAAACCCTAGTTTTCTTAATTTCGTTATAGTTTGTAGAGGAACACTTCGTACTCCAAGAATACGGAAATTTTTTCGTAATAAAATAATTTCCGATTAATGTTTTACCATGCTTTTCTATACACTATTTTGTGGTACTGGAACTGCATTAAAGTTTTCAGATATGATTATTACAATCCCATATTTCTGTGGGAACTTCCGCTGAAATTAAAATAAAAAGGTGGAAAAAGAATCACATGTACATTGCCTTTGGTTAGGAGGAGAGAATGAGAATCACATATTAACATAAACAAAATCCTATGCAGGAGATACTACATAGCTATGGAGGAAAAGCTATAAAAATTCATGGAAGTGTGCATTTCGCTAGAATGGATAATTGATAAGATGCCCCTTGATCCAAACAAACCCGAATAATTGTTGTTTGATTTCTTGTCATAAAAGAAATAAAAAATTTACTTTCTCAACTGGCATCTAATCCAGTTTTCCAGTCCCAATACGCTAGAATTTGGAGATAATGTTTACGAACAATTTAGTTTGTGTTATTTAAAATGATCGTTCGGCTCTCCCACTTAAGTGACCTTAGCCCCAGGCCATGCTATTCAATGATATTGGAAAAATGGCAGCGTAACGTAACAACTAGTATTGAAAGCTGGTCGCCTTTTGAGGGAGGGAAAGCGTTTCAATAGGAGCCCTACTTCCCTCTTTGCGACCTCATCACTTCAATTCAAGCGCAAAGCTCTTTCTTTCTTAGTCGCCGGGCGGGAGCGCACCTTTGGTACTTTGCTTATAGCTTTTTTAGGTTATGCAATAGCAGGGGGGCTTAGCTCTGGATCCCCCCTGCTTGCAGAAATGAATGGATTAGAAGGAGGCTGGGTTCTCTTTCCGGGCCGGGCGGGAGGTGAAGGCCATAAGAGAAGCCCTCCCGGTAAGGTTGAATTGGTAACAATTGAATATGTGATAAAAATTTAGGATTGTTATGTTTAGTGTAGATTATATTTTTTTTGTTATTGTAAATTTGTGCAAATCAAAAGTAACTTAAATGCCATTAAGTTACATCGTAAAAAAAATTATTTCGATTGCAATTTTAACCTTATTTTTATTTTTGTTTGATTAAAATTTAACTATATTAATAATGTTATACTAGACTTTGAGAAAGTTATTATTAATTAAATAAATAGGAATATTATGATATAATTCCAAATTATTATACGTTATTCTCATAATAATATTCATTCCTCCATGTGACAATACATGACACGATATAGTACTAAAACCTTTCTTCAAAGGATGACCATATGAGATGTCAATGATAAACACTAAAAAAAATTTATCATTCCAAGTATTTCAAATGTATAAATGTAGATTTCCTTTGTATCAGAATTACAATTATACCATAAATTGAAATTGCTTCTATTTTTTAAGTTCAATCGCCTTAAAAATTATAAATTAGAATTACATACAAACTAAGATTATCTTTTAATTTAAAGATTACTGCAAACAAACGTAACAATTCAACTATAAGAGGATTATAGTAGGATTACAATCTTCGATAGTGTGAACTAATAACCCTTTAGGGTAAATATATTTTAGAAGAAAATTATAAAATTTGTTTTTCTGTTGATTTATTCCTAAAATTTCATTTGTGTTTTCTTTATACTTACAAATCGTTGACAATTAAAATCACTTGTCCAGATTTGTTAACTGCTATTATAGATCTAAAAACAGTATGCCCTTGTGTTTATTTGTTTGTAAGGTTATTGCATGGATGAGTTTTAGATCTTTTACTTGTTCGTTTTACATTATTTGCTTTAAAAAAAATTATTTAAAAAATTTGATTGAGATTTTTTAAAAAACCCATTGATAAAAGAAAAAAATGGAATAAAGATTTTTTTTCTTAACCAAATTTAACATGTTTTATAAGAAAAACGATTGAGTTGTCCCTTTGATTTTGATTTTTTTATTGAATTTAGTGACTGCTAGATCAGAGTCTAGTCAAAAAAATTTACTAGACTCTGACTTAACAAGTGTTAATATTAATCTTTTTCTTCTAAAAAATTTCACATATATTAAAAAAGTTAAGGAATCCTAACTTTGTTTTTTGTTTTCCTAATTGGTTTGGTTTTCCTACCATAATTTTGACATGATCCTGATCAAGGCCTATAGTACGAAAATACTTTTTCATGGTGAGAAACAAAACAAAGACGGGATTGGAGGATGTTAAAATAAAGAATGGAGAATACAAAATGGATAAGCCCCGAACTTACATTTAATAGATTGTAAGTTCGAGTCATCATTATTAATATTCATAATATTTTGAACTGAGAAAAAAAATTGATAGATAATGGATGAAAAAATATAATCAGCTCATCAAACATGATATTCTAATGATAATATTCCATAGTTCCTCCCCACCAACTGTGTTAGGACATTCTTTTATTTCCAAGAACTGGATTCTGATATTCTTCTTTCACGGATGAATTTTATTCTCTAAAAACCAAGATGATCTCATTCCTCTTTTTTTAGGATGATAATATAAGTAGAGAATCAAAATAAGAAAAATGTCATTAACCAAGATAATCAAATTAGTTTTTGAACTAAATTGAATAAATTACTGAGCAATGATACGCCGAATCAATTGCGTTGCATACTATTTTTCTGTATATGAATATTCCAAAATTTATTATTAACAAAGTTTATCATTATTCAACTAAAATAATATCTCACAATTAACATGTATCACAGAAAGAGTTAAAAGTAGGAAACCTCTATAACGATGACAAATGAGAATTCAAAAAACTTGCTTGCTTACCAATTGAGCTACCTTATAATTTTATGTCAAGTTTTTCTATGACAAAAGTAAATCTTGTTGATTAGTATATATAATCTTTCTTAAAAAAATTATTAATTTGGTCATCGAAGTTTATCTCTGTTTTCAATTTGACCATCACATTTTAAAAAGTCTCAATTACGTCCTCCAACTTTAATAAACGTTCAATTTAACCATTATGCTATTCTATGTTTGTTAACTTTGACGTTTTTAGTAACGTAACATGTTATGTGCACGTGTGTCACGTTATATACACACATGACACGCGTGTGCCTAAAAATTACACGGTCAACAAAAAATACCCATTTCTCTCATCCACCTCATCATCTAATCAAGGAGTTTTGATCATGGTCACAATCCTTTCATCTTCCCCGTTCCTTTTCTCCATCATCCATGAAATTGAGATTTGGCTATGACTTTCTCTCTCTTCACACATATGCAAACCTACAGTCAAACACTCACAACAAACCCACCTTCGAACACACATGCACCCATCCACCTCCGACATTGAGAAAATCCAAGGAAAAACACTATTATTGCTCAACTATAGTGTCTTCTCGGTAAATTTGAGTTTCAAATTTCTCCATGCCTAATGATTTAAAAACAATATGGATTTTCCAATTCCTGAGAAAAAGATGAATTGAATGAAGTTGATAGTTTTTTGATTTCCATTATTATCGACTTTTTGGATAATGTTTTCGTTGGGCTCATGTTTTGTGTACTGTGAAAACTGTGATTTTCTAGGAAGGTAAAATTCTGAAGCGTGCCCCACACGGTCACACTCACCTTGAATTGCCAAAAACAAATCCTCACCCATTTATTTGCTATCGAGAATTTCTCATCTCCACAGTCGAACAAACATGTGTATGCCAGTATGCGTGTTGTGCATTCGGAGGTAGGGTTTGTGTGCGTGTTTGACTGTGGGTGTGTAATTGGAGAGAGAGATTGAGGAAGAAGAAATGGTTCCTAATCTTTATGACGTGGTTTTGATTAAGTGGTGAGATGGAGGGGAGAGAAATGATTATTTTTTGTCGATTGTGTAAATTTTTTGGGCCATGTGAGACAAATATGCACATAACATGTCATGTCAACAAAACCGTCAAAGTTAACAAACAGAGGGTGCATAAAGATTAAATTGAATCTTTAACTAAAAATGGAGGATGCAATTGAGACTTTTTAAAATGCGGAGGCCAAATTGAAAATAGAGATAAACTATGATGACCAAATTGATAATTTTCCTGACGTTCTTTGATTTTTCATTAAGTACTTAGCTTTTCCCCATTTTTACTTGTTCTTGTGCAAAATGGGGATTCTAAATTAGAATATTTCATGGATCACAAATACTTTTCTCCAATCTTGAAAATGTAATAAGCTTTTTATAGGCTGTCCCAATCCAATGGCATACCTAATCAACTTTAGTATTCCTATTGATTCACTTTGAGATTACACATTTACAACAAAGATTACAAGAGAGTTAACCTGTATTGCTATAGGCAATAGTAAGGAAACAAAGTTGTCATGGAAGAAAAGGAGATTCTTACAGAGTGTTTGGATACAATTAGAAGCTAAACCATGTAGGCTACTACTAGTCTTTCTAAAGTACATAACATTCCATGATCAAGAAGGTATTATTAGACTCTATCTTCCCTTGAGAAAGTTCTTGCAAATTCTTTCCCACCATTTCCTATCTGGCTCTGCTATTTGTATTCCCACTTTTGCATTTTCCGCATAACATTTCTGCATAGTCCACACTTATATCTCAAATATTAACACCTTTACTTACGTTTAGAGTCATCGAAGAATCACGTAACAACGAAAGTACATACCTCGATGGAATCGTTATTGAGAAGACGATCGATGAGATTGTAGAGAATGTCTTTGGTGTATTCAGGGTGACCTTGAATACCTAAAATATGGTCACCAATGGAGAACATCTCAACACCAGTTTTGTCTGAAAAGGCAATAACTTGAGCACCTAAAGGGACCTCCCAAACTTCATCTTGGTGACATTCTATGATGGAAAGTAAAGGTGGAATTTCATCCAAGTCTTCAAAAAAGCTCCGCTTTAAAACTTCTTTCACTATCTTAACCTTCCTTAGCCCTATATCCCATCCACTATATGCCTTCCCTACCTTTCCTCCCAATGCTCTGCACAACACCTGCCAATCATATGTCAAAAGAATTTTTTTGTAAGTACTAACGTAGCTTTGCTTAATTAAACCCATTATTCATGTGAATTTGATCAATCAATACATTTGAGCCACAACTTATTAATAAAAACTTCAATTGCTTTAAAATTCTCGTCATTCACTGAAATTTTATACTGAGTTTTATGTATTAATATACATGACAGTAAAGTCTATCTTTGACCTGATTTTTCGAAATCACTTGGTGGGATGGACATGAGTAGTAAAAGAAGAATACCTGATGACCAAAGCAAATCCCAAGTACTTTTTTCTCCATAGCATCCAAAGTTTGCAAGAGAAAACAAAGCTTCAAAATCCAATAGTCATTGCCATAAGCATCATAAGGGCTTCCACTAACAACAAAACCATCATAGTTTTCCAATTCATTCATATCAGGGAATTCTCCCTCAACAACTCTATACAAATCCCATCTCTCTCCTTCTCCAAAAGCTGCAACAAACACATTGAAATATCCTCCATGCACTTTCTTCACATATTCTGAGTCTCTTGCTGCCAACAACAGTGCATACCTTTTTCTCTCTCCCTCTACCTTCATCTTCTTCAACCCTTTTAAGAAGATTGAATTTTTGTCAAATGGGTATCAATAATTTCGTAACTTAATTAAGACCCCAAAAAATGTAGGAAGAAAGAGTGAGAAGTGAAGTGATTTTCTGATGTTTTTGAAGAAGGAATCACACAACCTTTTATAGAAGTTCTAGGAGAAACATAAGTGTCAATAATGGGAAGTTTACGTGTGGGTTTTTTTATATTTCCTTTTGGATTATAAAATTTAAACCTTTTGGATCTTAATAAAATGTGAGAAAATATATGTGGGTCTATTGTATGAATTAGAGAGGAACATTTAGATCGTTTATTTAATGGTACAGATCAGCTCAGAATATTTTTTTTTTGTTTAAAAGACAAAATCCAAGCCGTAGCTTAAAAACTTCAAGGACAAGCCAAAGAAAATAGGGAGTATTTAAGGTTTGCATTCGGCAATCAAGTCTTCCATTAATTTAAAATGCTCTAACATGTAATTTCGTTGAGTATCAACCATAGAAGCATCTTGTGTTAATTTTGATAGCATAGAAATTTATAATTAGAAACTTATAATTAAAACTCAAGCATGCATTCAATGTCTATAATTAATCCTCCGTAGATTATGGTTCTGAAACTAATAATATAATCTAAATGCAGACTTGAAATAAACGTGGTTTTGGTTTTTTTAAACTTCCGGGCATAATTGATAACATTTGACAATCTTTTTTATTCGTATATTATAAGCCATAATTTATATTTAAGGAGAATTATAAAAATGATCAAAATGAGATATGTGTAACTAATTTAATTGATTTACGCAACTAAATAAACCACTTGTTACTACAGCCATTATTGTAATTTTTTTCAGACATTTTCTTAATTCACCCTTTAAAACCTGATTTTTTGTCATCTTCATTTATATTAATGGTAGAAAAATGAAGGTAGATCATAATAAAAGATAGATTATGTATGTGAAGATATATAAAAACATGTGTATACATTTACAAAAAGCATTGTTTAAGATTCATTTACAAAAAGCGTTAAGAGAAACTTAAACTTTCAAAATTGGTGGTATTTTAATGTGTATACACTTTTAAACTAATATCAGACCACTTTTTTAACAGTAAAAAAAACAAATGGACTCCCAAACCACATTAGCCGTAAAAGATGTGACCAATAGCACAACTCTAGAAGGAAGATAGAATTGTTATGGAAGCTCTCCCCTAAACATGGTGTATGAGGACATTTTCATAACTCAATCTTATGAATTTCAACAAAGGTATGCGAAAATGCTTAATTTTTATAAGGTCGTCTGTTATTTTTCTAAGACAAAATAATTATTATTGGTCAATAAAAAAAATATTTCAATACAATTTCTTTTTTTCTTATCCTTAGTTTAGCCCATCTATCATGAGAAGCATTATTTCTATGTACAGTTCTTAATATTTAGAAGGAACATATTGGACATGTCACTGTATTATTATAATAAAAAATAAATAAGGAATAAGTATACTTTGTATATACATTTTTTAATATTTAAAAGGAACATAAATAAATAACTAGAATTCAAAAGAACACTGAAGGTGATAAGATGATCAGTCTTGATCATTTACATATTCAAGATCCTTGATATAAATAGACGCGTCACGACTTCCATACAATTACTTCTCAATACAATTTCTTTTAAATTCATTAAAATTTCATGTATTAATTCTTGAATACCTACTATAGTAGAATATTATGTGGTACGTTTTTAGATTTAAGCTAAGGCTATAATTTTTCTGTTCCTATTTCTCTAATTTTTTAGTTCTGATTTCTGTTTCGTTCTGATTTATTAAAAAAAAGTCAAATATGAAATTTTCTTATTTCTTCTCTCTTTCTTCCTCTGCGTCCACCATTGACACCCACATATCCAAGCTTTTGATTTCTGAAAACCATCATCGGACGTCCATCTTTACACACGTCCACCATCCTTCATCTTCTAGGCTGCCGGAATTCTGGTCTCTGCAAACCTCTCTCTATCGCCACCTCATCCTAATCGCCGCTGCCGGTTCTGTTCTACTATAAACTGAAATCTATGAAAAACAAAGTCATTTGGACATACACAACTTGCTCCAACGTGCTCAGAATATTTATCTGAGAAATCTGTCGAAAACCCAGTCGCTATAGCCGTCGGGGACCATCGCCGCTCGTGGGTTTCCTTTTTTGCAAAAATCAGATCTGACAAGTGGGGTCTTCACCCGGCCCGCACCTGACGCGCTCCTGACCGGTTACCTGCACGTCTCAGCCTATATTTCTATTACTTTCAGCCCATTATTTATATTACATTTCAACGACAACATTTTTTCCAGTCGTACAATGATTCTATCATATTATTTCTTTTTCAGCCGCTCTTAACCTGCCGGTTCTCTATCCCTAGCAGCCTATTTCTTTTCTTGTCAACCCATTTTTTCTGCCGGTTCATCTCAACATTTTTTAACTCGTCCGATTAATAGAATCACTGAATAAATTAATTGAACTATTTGAATCTTTGCATTTCATTGTATTTGCCATTATGGGTCCTTTTATAAATCAATCTCCTATAAATCCCAACAGACTTCCATAATTGACCCGGTATAGACACATCAGGTCTAAAGTATCAGTCCAAGCCTATGATAGGTCATTTTCAAGCTATCGCCTCTGGTGATATTTTTGGTTCTTGTGCTGTTTCTATTTCTGTGTAGGATCTTAAGTCTATCCTCCAACAAATTCTCTCTGACTCCAGTAATCAATCTGTTAGTGGTTTGTCCGCCACATCAAGTACCTCCTCTTGGATTTTTTGTAATCACATAACTTCTGACTCCATCTTATTTATGACAAAAGAATCAGGTTCGCATTTACCTCCCATATCTACAGCTGATGGCTCACTAAATCCCATCAGTCATATTGGCCAGATATCTTCATCCAATCTATCTCTTTCTAGTACTTATTTTATTCCCAAGGTCACTTTAAATCTCGTGTATGTAAGTCAATTGGTTGAACTAAGAGTTGATGTTAAGAAGGATCCGCACATAGGAAGACACTCGGGATAGGCCGCAAGATTAGACAGTTGTTTGAGCAGGTTAATCTTCACCTTCCTTACCAACCTTCCTCTCCTACTCATATAACTAGTTTTACCACTTCCACTCCTACTTCAAGCCTTTGGCATTCTCGCTTAGCTCATGCTACAGTTAATTGTTTATGTTCTTTAGTCTCTAGCGGTTAATTAGGTCCTCTAAATGATGAAAAATTTGATTGCATATCTTGTCAGCTTGCAAAACAATTTGCTAACCCTTTTGATAGTAGTGACTCGACCTCTTCTGCTCCTTTTGATTTAATTCACTCTGATATATGGGGACCTGCTCCTACATATACAATGGGAGGATTAAAATAATTTGTCATATTTGTAGATGACTACTCTAGGTTCGCATGGTTATATCTTATGCGTAGTAGGCCTGAGTTGTGCAAAATTTACTTTGAGTTTGCTAACATGACACACACACAATTCTCTAGTTGCATCAAAAATTTTCGTACTGGTAATGCTATGGAATATAGAGATACTAAGTTTTTAGACATTCTTCGCTCCCATGGTACTATCCTTTAATGTCTCCACGACACTCGTTCTAGTTACAACTCTTTAAAGACCTTTGGTAGTGCATGTTTTGTTCTCCTTCAACCATATGAACGCACAAAACTTGAACCACGAGCATGCCTATGCTATTTTCTTGGATATGGAATTAAACATAGGGGTTATAGGTGCTACGATCCAATTTCAAATCGTCTTCATGTATCTTATCATGTTATATTTTGGGAACATAAAATTTTTTCCTCAATGTCAAATGTTTCAGTTCTCATCCTTATTTGTGTTCCCGTACTTTACCAATTCTTCCGTAGAACTCTTTCCTAAGAAAACTCATGTCTCACCAATTTCTAATCTCTCTACAGTTATTCATGTACCTTATGATCTCTCTACAGATAGTCATGCATCATCTCCAGGCTTATCTAAAGTCTATGTACCATCTGAGGATCCTACTATGTGTATATCTAAGTCAGTCACAGCCAGTCCATATTTACGTTGTTCAACTCGGGCAAGAGAGAAATCTACTCGTCTTCATGATTTTCATCATTTTCTACCATTCGCTCTCTATTAGCCTCAATCATATCTAATGGTGACTTCTAACCCACAACAAGCAATGGATGAAAACTTACAGGCTCTTGAAAACAGTAACACTTGGGACTTGGTAGATCTACCTCCTAGAAAATAAGTTGTGGGCTGTAAATGAGTTTACACGATCAAAACTCGTTTTGATAGCTATAAATCTCGGTTAGTAGCAAAAAGGTATACTCAAGAGTATGGTATTGATTATGAAGAAACATTTGCTCCTTTTTCCCGTCTCACATCAGTTCAAAGTTTACTTGAAGTTGCTATTGTTCGTAAATGGAAATTCTATCAAATGGACATCAAAAATGCATTTCTCAATGGTGAACTAGCATAATAAGTATACCTTAAGCCTTCTCCAGGATACCACCATTCACCAAACAAAGTAAAAAAACTTCACCAAGCTTTATATGGTCTTAAATAAGCTCATCGAGTTTGGTTTGCCAAGTTCAGTACTACAGTTATGCAGTTTGACTCCACATCCAGTTCTCATGACTCAGCACTATTTATTTAAAAATCTGATAGAGGTATTATTCTTATTTTACTTTATGTTGATGATATGATAATTACTAGAGATGATGTATCTGACATTTTTTATCGGAAGTCTTTTCTCATTCGTCACTTTGAGATGAAGGATCCGGGCCCTCTTAATTACTTTCTTGGACTTGAGATCTCATCTGATTCGGATGGATATTATCTCTCTAAGGCCAAATATGCTTCTGATCTTCTTGTTCACGCTGGAATAAGTGAGAGTAAATTTTCTCTTACTCCTCTAGAACAAAATATTAGGCTCAATCCTCTTGATGACTCATCACTCCATGATGCAACACTCTATCGAAAATTAATGGGAAGTCTAGTTTATTTAACTGTCACCAAGCCTGATATTGCTCATGCAGTTCATATGGTCAGTCCATTTCTCTCCTCCACGCTCTACTCATTATGCAGCAGTCCTTGGTATACTACGTTATGTGAAAGATATTTTATTACAAGGTCTGCACTTCTAAAAAAACATCTCTTTAAACTTCATGCATATGTTGTCGTTGATTGGGCATGTGATCCCACTGGCAGACAGTTTACCACTGAGTTTTGTTATTTCTTAGGAGATTCTGTGATATCTTGGTGAAGTAAGAAACAGTCTGTTACTTCTAGATGAAGTCCTTAGGTAACAGAGGTCATGGTTCTTTGTTTGAACCTAAGTCCTTGAGAATAGACAGAACATAAGTCGTTCTTTGAGAGTGAGAACGAGATTATGGTTCTTTATTTGAACCTGAGTCCTAAAAAATAGAAAGATTATAACGCATTCTCGCAAAAGAAATTTAAAGCCATATCCTCGAAAACAGATTTCACAACTGGAAAGATATTTGTTCTTTAACAAATATTAAAGTCACCATAACATATTCAAAACTAGAATTGTTTGACAACAGATTCTAGTATGGAAACAACAATTCTCAAGA
Source organism: Datisca glomerata (assembly GCA_003255025.1). NCBI lineage: Eukaryota > Viridiplantae > Streptophyta > Magnoliopsida > Cucurbitales > Datiscaceae > Datisca > Datisca glomerata. Next base: position 1,031,317 of record QANY01003780.1, on the reverse strand, counting down.
GAATTGAGAGGCGAAAATTTTCTAAGTGTCTGAGCACGGATTTCATTGACAGCTTGAAGTTGGTACGGAATAGATTTGGATCTCCAAATTTTTTCTAAAGCCTTTGAGGAAACAATGAAATACAACAAAAAAGCCAAGAAGAAAAACATGTAAGAGATGAAACAAAATGTAAGAAGAAAAATTAAATGTCTTCAGAACGGGAAAGTCTAGAGAACGGAAAAAGAAATATCTTCAGAACGGAAAGAGGAACGTCTTCAGTAAAGAAACGCTGAGAAAAAGAAAGAGCTGAGTAAAGAAAGGCAGAAAAAAGAGCTAAAGAACGGAGTTGAGCAAAAGACGGCCATGAGTAAAGGAAAAAGAAGCGAGAAAAGGAAGTAAAAAATTGAAAGTATAAAAAGAAAATAAGAAAACAGGAAAAACTCTACCAATAAGCCCGTAGTGAGGAAAACGAGAAAAATTCTACCAATAGAATTGGGGCACCAAACTCAAGCTCCTGCAATGAAATTATGAAACAGTACACTCACTCCTTACTCATTTCAATTATCATATATTATTCTTGTATAATATTTATGTCACAGATCTTATCGTACGAGAGAAAGAAAATGAAAAATTAAGAAATGGGGGAAAATCTATCGATGAGCCCGTAGGAAAATAAACGGGGTCATGGTTCCATGGAAGAAGCCTAAGTTCTTGGGAGTGTCTGTGGACATCATTCCCAGAAGGAAAAAGAAAATATGGAATCAGTAGAAACTTTACCAACTCGTGCGATGCAATTATAGAAGGAGAGAAGGGAAAATGAAAATAAAGAAATGGGAGAAACTCTATCACTGAGCCCGTACTGAAGAAAATGAGAGAACCTCGTCAATGAGCCCATAATGATGAAACCGGGAAAAACTCTACCAATAAACCAGTAGTAAAAAGAACGGAAAGACAATACAGCGAATGAAAGGAAAGTAATCATCATCGACACGAGCAGGCAAAAAAGTTAGTCAACAAAATGCAAAGCACGTGAGAATAGAAATGGGCAGACATAACGACATTTCATCCTAATCGCCGCTACCAGTTCTATTCTACTATAAACTCAAATCTATGAAAATTAAAGTCATTTGGACAAACACAACTTGCTCCAACGTGCTCAGAATATTTATCTAAGAAATCTATCGAAAACCCAGTCGCTAAAGCCGTCGGGGACTGTCGCCACTCGTGGGTTTCCTTTTTTGTAAAAATCAGATCTGACAAGTGGGGTCTTCACCCAGCCCGCACCTGACGCGCTCCTGACTGATTACCTGCACCTCTCAGCCCATATTTCTATTACTTTCAGCCCATTATTTATATTAAATTTCAACCACAACATTTTTTTCAAGTCGTACAGTGATTCTATCATATTATTATTTTTTCAACCGCACTTAACATGTCGGTTCTCTATCTCCAGTAGACTTTCTTTTCTTGTCAGCCCATTTTTTCTGCCAGTTCATCTCAACATTTTTTAACTCGTATGACTGATAGTATCACTAAATAAATTAATTGAGTTATTTGAATCTTTGCATTTCATTGTACTTGCCATTATGCGTTCTTCTATAAACCACTCTCCTATAAATCCCAACAGACTAATCCACAATTGACCCGGTATAGACACATCAGGTCCAAAGTATCAGTCCAAGCCTATGATCGGTCATCTTCACGGTACTGCCTATGGTAATATTTCTGGTTCTTGTACTGTTTCTATTTCTGTGTAAGATCTTAAGTCTATCCTCCAACAAATTATCTCTGGCTCTAGTAATCAATTTGTTATTGGTTTATCTGCCACATCAAGTATTTTCTCTTGGTTTCTTGATTCTACTTATTGTGATCACATGACTTCTGAATCCATCTTATTTATAACAAAAGAATCAGGTTCACATTTACCTCCCATATCTACAGCGGATGGCTCACTAAATCCCATCAGTCATATTGGACAGATATCTTCATCCAATCTATCTATTTTTTGTACTTATTTTATTCCCTAGGTCACTTTATATCTCGTGTATGTCAGTCAATTGGTTGAACTAAGAGTTGATGTTATCTTTACTGATTCTGGTTGTCATGAGCAGGATCCGCAGTCTAGGAAGATACTTGGGATAGGCTGCAAGATTAGACATCTGCTTGAGCAGGTTAATCTTCACCTTCCTCACCAACCTTCCTCTCTTACTCATATAACTAGTTCTAGCACTTCCACTCCTACTTTAAGTCTTTGGAATTCTTACTTAGCCCATGCTACAGTTAATCGTTTACGTTCTTTAGTCTCTAGCAGTTAATTAGGTCCTATAAATGATGAGAAATTTGATTGCATATCTTGCCAGCTTGCAAAAAAATGTGCTAACCCTTTTTATAGTAGTGGCTAGACCTCTTCTGCTCCTTTTGATTTAATTCACTCTGATATATGGGGACCTACTCCTACAGATACAATGGGAGGATTAAAATAATTTGTCATATTTGTAGATGACTACTCTAGATTCACATGGTTATATCTTATGCGTAGTAGGCCTGAGTTGTGCAAAATTTACTTTGAGTTTGCTAACATGACACACACACAAATCTCTAGTTGCATCAAAATTTTCCGTACTGACAATGCTATGGAATATAGAGATACTAAATTTTTAGATTTTCTTCGCTCCTATGGTACTATCCTTTTGAACGCCTCCACGACACTCGTCCCAGTTACAGCTCTTTGAAGACCTTTGGTTGTGCATGATTTGTTCTACTTCAACCTCATGCACGCACAAAACTTGAACCATGAATGCGCCTATGCTATTTTCTTGGATATGGAATTAAACATAAGGGATATAGGTGCTACGATCCTATTTCAAATCGTCTTCATGTATCTCATCATGTTATATTTTAGGAACATAAAATGTTTTCCTCAATGTCAAAAGTTTCAGTTCTCATCCTTATTTGTGTTCTCATACTTTACCAATTCTTTCGTAGAACTATTTTCTAAGGAAACTCATGTCTCAAAAATTTCTGATACTCTACAATTATTCATGCACCTTATTATCTCTCTACAGATAGTCATGCATCATCTCCAGGCTTATCTGAAGTCTATGTACCATCTGAGGGTCCTGCTATCTGTCCTTCTGAGTCAGTCACTTCCAATCCATATGTATGTCGTTCAACTCGGGTAGGAGAGCAATCTACTCATCTCTATGATTTTCATCATTTTCTACCATTCTCTCTCTATGAGCCTCAATCATATCTTGAGCTAACTTCTAACCCTGTTTGGCAGCAAGCAATGGATGAAAACTTACAGGCTCTTGAAAACAGTAACACTTGGGACTTGGTAGATCTACCTCCTAGAAAATCAGTTGTGGGCTATAAATGAGTTTACATGATCAAAACCCGTTTTGATGGTTCAATTGATAGCTATAAATCTCGGTTGGTAGCAAAAAGAGTATGGTATTGATTATGAAGAAACATTTGCTCATTTTGCCCGTCTCACATCAGTTCAAAGTTTACTTGAAGTTGTTGCTGTTCGTAATTGGAAATTCTATTAGATGGATGTCAAAAATGCTTTCTTAATGTTGAACTAGCATAATAAGTATACATGAAGCCTTCTCCAGGACACCACCATTCACCAAACAAAGTAAAAAAACCTTCAAAAAGCTTTATATGGTCTTATACAAGCTCATCGAGCTTGGTTTGCTAAGTTTAGTACTACAGTTATGCAGTTTGGCTTCACATCCAGTTCTAATGACTCAACACTATTTATTTAAAAATATGATAAAGGTATTATTATTCTTTTGCTTTATGTTGATGATATGATAATTGCTAGAGATGATGTGTCTGGCTTTTTTATCGAAAGTTTTTTCTCAGTCGTGACTTTGAGATGAAGGATCTGGGCCCTCTTAATTACTTTCTTGGACTTGTGATCTCATCTGATTCAGATGGATATTATCTCTCTTAGGCCAAATATGCTTCTGATCTTCTTTTTCACGCTGGAATAAGTGCGAGTAAATTTGCTCTTACTCCTCTGGAATAAAATGTTAGGCTCAATCCTCTTGATGGCTCATCACTACATGATGCAACACTCTATCGAACATTAATTGGAAGTCTTCTTTATTTAACTATCACGAAGCAGTTCATATGGTCAGTCAATTTCTCTCTACTCCACGCTCTATTCATTATGCAGCAGTAATTCGTATACAACGTTATGTGAAAGACACTTTATTTCATGGTCTGCACTTCTCAACAAACAGCTCTCTTGAAGTTCATGCATATGATGGCGTTGATTGGGTAGGTGATCCTACTGACAGACGGTCTACCACTGATTTTTGTTATTTCTTAGGAGATTTTGTGATATCTTGGCGAAGTAAGAAACAATCTGTTACTGCTAGATGAAGTACTCAGGTAAAATATCGCGCTTTGGCATATGCTTTTAAAGAACTTCTTTAGCTTCATTGACTACTTGAGGATATGGGTGTTATTCACTCTACTGCTACAATCCTTCATTGTAATAATCGGAGTGCGATCAAATGATGTCTTTCATGGATGTACTAAACATATGGAGATTGATTGTCACTTCATCCATCAACATGTATCTCGAGGCCCATTCAACTTCTTTCAGTCACCTCAGGAGATTAGACTATAGACATATTTACCATGGCTCATCCTCCTGGACGCTTTAGAGATTTAGTATACCAACTCAAGTTGGCTTCTGCTTTACCACCTTGAGTTGGGGGGTGTTAAAATTTATAGACTCATGTGTATCTAGACTGATATTTGGCCACGTACAGTTGTACTGCATTATATATCTCATATTGCATGTTATTGTAAGCTTATAAATAGGCTCTCACATGTACATATTCCATATAAATTGAAATACATATTCTTTGTCAATATTTATCAACTATATTTCTAATTTTCTTAATTTAACCACTCTAATATCCATTTCATTCCAATTTAGTTATTTCATCCTTTTTTTGTTTATTTCACTTTTTGTTAATTGTATAATTGTGGAAAATTTTGTATTTACACATCGCTAATTCATTTCTTTTTTGTCTTATCAGCCAACTTAAAATGGATTATTGTAACAAATTGAAAAGTATAAAAAGTAAATTGAGAAATTTGTTAAAAATACAATGATCAAAATTAGAAAATAAATATAAAATATAGGAACTAATTCTATCTATAATCTTAATGAATATTATTACGAGAAAGTTTTAAGTCAAGTAATAAATGAGATATTATTATGGATAACCTATATAAAAGTTTCTTAAGAATGTATATAATTAAGTGCTCAAGGTTGATTTGCTTCATTTGGTAAACATTTAGGTAATGAATTTAATATATTTAGATCGATAACTTATATGGTTATCAATTAAGATGTACGATGTTTCATCAGTTGATGTGCTGATTGAGGTATTACCCGGTTTCATATAGTTTACCATCAACTTAAGTTAAGTGTTGATTCTAACGATAGTTTGACATGCATGATTTGGAGCAAAATATTTTAAATTAATAGCTAAATATTATGCAACATCACCTAATTATTAAAACTTAGAGTTGTAGAAGTTCTTTAAGAAAAAAAACTACTCTATAGCGCTTTATTTAAAAAAATGGGAATTAGAAAGTTACCCCTTAGCACTTATATTATCCTAAGGAAACTTTTAATTAAATATAATATAAAACTGAAATAGAGAACAAACAATTTAAAAAGATGTCATAATTTAAATATTTATTTGATCTAAGTTCGGACATAAAACTCACTCAACACTAGATGATGATGATAATAATAATAATAATACTTTTATAAACAACAATAATAAATATTTAAAGAACTTTATGGATGACAAATGACAATAGAAAATAATGATTGGACTAAAAAACTAAAATCTCAATTTCTTATACAGTCAAAACTGTTGGAGAGATGTGTTAAGTCATATAGTTTGTTAGTTTATCCCATCCCTACGTGTTTGCCTAAAGTTGCATATCTGGGTGTCAATACCTCAAATTTTCTTTGACATTTTATGCTAGGCCATCCATCTTATACTATGTTATTGGCACTATTGTTTATGGTCTTCTATTTAAACCTAATTCTCTTAATTTACAGACCTTTAGTGATGCTGATTGGGCTGAGATCCCTCAGACAGTAGATCAACCTCTAGATTTGTCATCTTTCTAGGGTCCAATGCTATGTCCTGAAGTGTAAAGAAGCAAGCTATTGTTGCACGCGGTCATCTACAGGGATGAGTACAAAGCATTGGCAAATACAGCTGCAGAACTAAGTTGGCTCAGGTAGATACTTAGAGGCTTTTATATTTTTCAGACTCAAGCGCCAACTCTCTACTGTGATAACACATCTGCAATGTCTTTACTTTGTCCAATAGAGAGTGATGAAGAAGGATTTGGTGGTTAAACATGTTCCATCACATCTTCAACTGGCAAACTTATTTACTAAACTCATGTCTACTATACAATTTTCTCTTCTTAGAGACAAACTTATCCTAAGGCTTAGGATAAGTCTGAGGGGGTGTTAAGTCATATAGTTTGTTAGTTTAGTTAATTCAAGGGTAATTTAGTCTTTTCACTTTACTAGTAGTTGGGGTGTCTTCCTTCTCTTTGTATATTGGGTGTATTCTCTTTTAATCGTTAATGATCAATTACTGAAATTTCAATTCTTCTTCCTCTGTCCTCCTCTTCTTCCCTGTTTCAGATATCTCTTCTTTCCTTTCTTCTCAATAATTCTTCAAGATGGGCACGATGAGTAAATATATACGCCTCGTACTAACACTCTGAGATGATGAATTTTAGTTACAATATTTTATTCCATGTAAAGTTGTAACTTTGAAAAAAAAAACGTTGCGATGAATGGCCGCATAACTAAGCAAAATTTTTATAGTTGTATTTCACAATTATTAACTTAATTTATATATTAAAAAATATAATAATATTTTTTAAAACGAACTAAACAATGTTTAGCTTCTACGCCTATTTTTTGCAGAAAACATATTTGAGTTAGGACCTTACGATATCTCTATCCACCAAATATAAACGTGTATTTCATAAATATATATATATATATAGGTTATCTCTTAACTCAAAACATAGATAATTTAGATAAGATTATCAAATTAGGAAAATCCAAAAAAGATTTTGCTAAAAGATCATGTAAAAAATATAAGGTTTAGTAATTTTTTTTATCAAGGGGAGGGGAAATGACATGGGATTTTCACCTTTATCTTAAAGTTGAAACCTCACATATAATTATTGACCCGAAACACCTGATTAAGAATTTAGTGATTGAACAAGTGGATTAAGGTAGAATATTAAATATTTGGAAAAAGGACTTGATGCCAAGCTAAAGAAGAAAGAAAACTGGTCCTTTTTTCTTGCTTTCTTAAATGGGACATGGAATTAAAGTTCTGATTCATTGTTTGTGTCATGTTGAGAATGAGAATTCTGATTAATGCTAGAATATTCGATTTATTTTATTTATTTATGAGACAAGGAAATCTATTTTTGTTTTATATTTAATTGTTTTCAAATTTTATTGCGTGAGGCTTTACTAAATTGTTATGTCAATGTAATTTATTCAAATGATAGTATCGTAATCGCGTACCATATTTTCGGGTTCATCTCTTCATTATAATTTATAATTTATAATCTAAAATGGTAAGTAATTGTGGTCTAAACGGCTGTCAAGATGAAAGTTATGTTTTTTATTTTCTAAAGTTGAAGATTAAGAACATATATTAAAATTTATATATACATTTGTTTGGTCACTATCACAATATTTGGATAAATCAACAAAATATTTTGAAATTAGCTGTTATACGCATTCAATTAGCCGTCTGCAAACAGTTTGGGCAAAAAACCATATATATATGCATTATGTTTAGGCAAAAAATCTTCTAATATATAAAATAGCTAAAGTTTATATTTTTAATTTTTTATTTATCAATACATATTTTGTTTATCAATACATAGATAATTTTAAATATAATGGGTAATGCACGTTGTTTGAATCACGTAGACTATAAAACTTAATTAAGGCCAAATTAAATGTTCAAGAACAAGAACTATATTGATTGTGAAAAATATAGGCCAAAATAAAAATGGGATCATAATTCAGAGACCAAAGAAAGAAAGATAGACTCCCCCAAGTGTAGTATATATTGGATCTTCATCCTTCAAGTAAGGAAGAATACTTCCTAAAGAATCTAATAAATTGTGGAGTGGTTGCCATTTGTACAAATTGCAAACAAAAAGACATCATCAATCAATGAATAATTCTCTTGATTAGGGTTCCAAAGAAAGAGTTGAATAAAAAAGTAACTTTTTGGCATCTTAAAAGGGCAATCAAGTAGGGGATTTAAAGTCTTAGAAATTGTTGTCAAAGCACCATCTCTAAGTAAAGCGTCTAAGTTCATCATTTGTACATGAAAATTTCTGGAAAAAAAAACATCAATTTCTTATATTGATTATTAAATTGACTATGTAGAATGATACTTTTGTATTTTGATTCAAGATTCTTTTTTCTTTCTTAATTTTCAAATTGGGTTTTATTTTTTAAGGTCAGCTATCTGATTTGCAAAACTACAAATCCCTTTTAGTTTGTGAAGTGGAGAATCTTGTAGAGAATTTTGGCTAGAAATATTGGTTTTTATTCTATTGGTTCAAATATTGGCGATGTTGCCAGTGAGATATATGTTTGGTTATAAAATACAATCATGATAATCATAAGCTTTTAGTTTTTGAATGCAATTTGTTCTGTTTTGAGTATACAGTTGTTTTTCCAGGAATACTGAAAATTCGTGTACATAATTGTTATTTCAAGTTTTAAAAATTAGCATTTTTATATCTATTTTTAGTTACCGTCCGGAATTAGAAACATTTGTTTAATGCGTACTGTGCTAATATCAGCCTTCTTCAGGTTTAGTTTTAATTCTCGTCTCGTTGTATAAAAAAAACTCAGTGACCCTCAATTGCTACAAAAGCTTTCAAATCTAACCCCGAAAAAATGTGTTATATATATAAAGTTTATGAACAACTGGCATAATACTTTCCTCACAGGTCACAACATATAAATCGGGAGTTTAGAGTTCAAATGTTCGATAAACATAATGAACATAGTGTCTTTACAAAAGAATAAATATTACATTGGTATTATTTTCACATTTTTCTTTTTGCTATTACTGGTGATGGGAATTAAGATTATCGAAAAATGATAAGAAAAGTTAATTTTCAACTCAAACAGTAAAAATGGTCGGAAAACTTTTTTCCCCAAAGGTGATCAGAATAACAAAAATAGTTTATCTATGTTTGTGTAATCTTTGTAAATACTTGTTTACTACGGCCAATTTTAAAAAAAAAAAATTTCAACATTTTTGTAGTTTTACTCGAAAAGCTAATCATTTTTATAACTCTCACCGAGATCATTTGGATTTGTTCATTGGATTCAGTCACAATATTAGGGTGGGTTCAGTTTTAACGGGCCAACATGCAAAGATTACAATTCTAAGGCTTGGCCTTAGTGGGCTGAGCTAAACTTTAAGTGCAAAAACTGAGGCTACATTCATTTTGTGTAACTTTTGAGAAATGGAAGTACATCAAGATTAGGCCACTTTAGAAAAAAAATAAAAAATAACTATGATTGAAGAAAAAAAATAGCCAACCCCAATTTAAAAAAATAACAATTTTTGGCGTAAAAAAATGAGACCCTCGCGCCAAGTGAAATTAAGTGTAATTTTCAGAAAATTTATGTTATATATACAATATATAGAAGTATACCTGCAATATAATTATATATGGTATATATTATTTAAACAATTGGCGTTGGAGTAGTTTTCCGCGGATTGGTGATGAAAAACATTTTGGGCACGTGCTTTTTTTATTTTGGGGTGCTTGCAGTGACTATTTTTTATTTTTTTATACTTATAGATATTTTTTATGATTTGTTTTCAAAATGATCTATTTGTATCATTATTTTTTGGAAATAGTACATTTAGACACTTGGTTATGCTGTCAATTTGGTAAAACTCATCAGGCACTCTTTGTAGTTTATTTATATTAAATAGATATCCCTCTAGTTTAAAAAATAATAAATAAGTCTATATTATTGGGTTATTTTAGGTTTGATTATTAAAAAGAATTGATTTTAACCTTTTCAGAATTGAAAAAAATGATGGTGGTTTTAGTAATGTGTGTTATTTACACAGCATTAGTTTGAAAAAAATGGTTTTGAATTTTGTTGTAACTGAAACTCATCACGAATGAAAGTCATTTTTCAAACTAGAAGTTATTTGTGTCATTTAAACATACTATATAGGAAAACTTCATTTCCTCCCATAAAAGGGTTAAGTTGATAGTCATTCAAAATTATGATAACTACATTGACAAAATCACAACTCGACCAAATTTGAAAAATGTAGAACATATTTCACTGTAATCGTTTGTATATTTTATCAATCTTGTTTGTTAAAGTGTATGTAAGTCACATGTGACAAACTCATAACCCGACCATATTTGAAAAAGGTAGAACATACTTCACAGTAATCGTTTGTATATTTTATCAATCTTGTTTGTTAGAGTGTATGTAACTCACATGTGACAAATTCACAACTCGACCAAATTTAAAAAATGTAGAACATATTTCACTGTAATCGTTCGTATATTTTATCAATTTTTTTGTTAGAGTGTATGTAAGTCATATGTGAATAATGACCTGACTTCACATAGACACGCGTGTATGCCACATAATTTGAGTATATAATATTATATTTGTTGAACAAATAAATTGGATTACTAACCACTAAAAATATAACTGAGAGCGCGGGGGGACTACTGAAACAAACTCCACCTCCGGTGGAGGACAATGACCGATCATGGAAAAAGGCAAAAGTGAGAGGAAAGAGGATAATTACGTAACTCCATCTTTTTGGGATAAGCTGGTGAAAGATGTGAAGGATACATAACGTGTTCTCTTTATAGAGTTAGAAGATTTCCAGATAGAAGGGGGAGATATAACCTTTGATAACGAACACGGGATTCCTGCAATATCTTTGTCTGACAAATTCAAAAACCGTATAGCAAGACCTTGGCAAAATGCATTGATTGTAAACTTACTTGGACGTCGGATTGTGTATAAGACATTAGTGGCTAGATTAGAAACAACGTGGTTCTCTTATCAAGGATTCAATATTATTGATTTGGACAATGACTAATTTGTTGTACAATTTAAATGCGAATCTGATGCTCATAATGCTTTAACTAAGAGATCATGGCTAATCGTGGGGCATTATTTGATTGTTTGTTCTTGGCACCAAGACTTTGATCCTAATCTAGCTTCCATTCAGTCAGTTGTGACTTGGATTCAACTTCAAGGCCTGCCTCTGCATTTTTACCACAAGAAAGGATTATGGGCTATTGGAGATTGTGCGAGTAGATTATTATACTAATTCTTTTTTGAGGGGATGATTTTCTCGGGTTACGGGGGAGGTAGATGTGAGTAAGCCTCTCATGCCCCATTTCTTGATTGATGGGAGAATGCAATTGGTCGAAAACGAGGGACTTCCCAAGATTTTCTTTGCATGTGGTCATTTTGTCCACGTCACTGTAAATTGTCCTTCAAAAGCTAGCACTGATGATGGTGGCGGTGGTGGAGAGTCATTGGAAGGAGGTGCAGAGGTAGGAGATGATAGCAAAAATGGAAAGTTTGGTCTATGGATGGTAGTTGTTAAAAATGATGGTTTTTTCCAAAGCATTAAAAACTATGTTCAGTGTTATAAGCCGTCTATGATGGCTTTACTGGAACCAAGGATTAGTGGAGATAAAGCGGACAAGTTCATCAAACGGCTAGGATTTGATAATTCTTTTCGTGTGGAAGTAGTTGGTTTTTCGGGTTGAATTTGGATTACTTGGAAGGATAATGTTCTTTTAGAAGTTTTAGAGATACGTAGGCAATTTATTCACACGCGTATATCTCTTTCTAATAATGAGTCGTTGTTGTTTACTGCAATTTATGCCAGCCTTGTGATGAGTACTAGACAATTCTAATGGAATGATCTGAGGAGGCTTAGCTCGACTATTTGTGATCCTTGGATTGTATGCTATGGAGCGAAAAGGGAGAACTGTTAATAGGGGCGGGGTTTGTTGGTCTTTTAATAGCTTCATGAATGAGTGTAACTTGGTTGACTTGAGGGCTCAAGGTCATTTCTTTACTTGGTCGAGATGGACTTTAAAAGAGAGATTAGATAGAGCCATTTGTTGTAATGATTGGCTTATTAAGTTTCAACATGCCAAAGTGAGAACGTTTCCTAAGGTTTGCTCAGACCACTGCCACATCTTGATTTATTTTAATCATGATGTTGTGTCAGGTGGAGACAAACCCTTTAGTTTTCAGGCTGCTTGGATGCTTCATTATGAACAGTAATATTGGGGAGAGATTCATAATTATGAGGATACGCTGGAACATTTAATCCCTAAGAAAGTAGGGTGGAATGTTAATGTCTTCAGGAATATTTTTTTATAAAAAGTAGCTTTTAGCAAGAAATGAGGAATTCAATGTTATCTTGAGTAAAGGTACAACAGTTATCTCCAAGGGCTAGAGATTGAATTGAAGAGGGAGCTTGAAGAAGTCTTGACTCAGGAAGAAATTTTTTGACATCAGAATATCAGAAGAATTGGGTGCTTTGTGGGGATTGTAGTACTGCTTATTATCATTGTAGTGTTGTGCAACGCAGAAGGAAGAATAATAAGATTTATTTACGTGACTTGAACAATGGGTGGGTTGATGATCCGCTAACTTTAAAAAATATTGGCAGTAAACTATATCAAAAGTTTATATACTGGGGATAATGGGTTGTTTATGCCTTACCATCTGTCGTTTGTGAAACTTAGTAATGGAGATATTCAGGTGTTGAAAATGGAAGTGTGGTCGGATAAGATTAGAAAAGCTCTCTTCGAGATGATTCCCCTTAAAGCGCCTGGTATAGATGGTTCCCATGCCCTCTTTTATCAACAACATTGGTTGGTGGTTAGTGAAATAGTTTGCAAAGAAATTGATAGATTTTTTCATACTGGGCATGTTCCTCATTTATGGAATAAGGTGATGTTAGTGCTTATTCCTAAAATTGAAAGACCTGAATTCGTTTCTCAATTTTCCCAATCTCTCTGTGCAACGTCTTATTAAAGGCAGTTTCTAAAATCATTGTCAATCGTTTGAAGCATATCTTGGGTGGTATAATCGTGCCAGGCAGCACATCATGGATAATATTATGGTTATGCAAGAAGTTGTTCATTCGATGCGCAATAAGACAAGAAAGAAAAGGATGATGGCCATCGAAGCCAATTTGGAGAAAGCTCATGATAAGCTTTCTTGGCAATTTATCGAATAGACCCTTGAGGATATTGGTATTTCGAGGAACATTTCTTAGGTGAACATGAGTTGTATTAAAAATAGTACAATGCAAGTTCTTTGGAATAGAGAGCTGTCTAATAGCTTTACTCCTTCTCAAGGGGTGCGACAAGGAGATCCGCTTTCACCCTATATATTTGTCTTGTGTATTGAGGGGCTTGTCCATGGAATTATGAATGTTGTCAATCGAGGTTTGTGGAAGCCGATTAAGTTAAGCCTATGAGGACCACCTATCACCCACCTCTTCTTCGCCGGCAACATTCTTATATTCGCTGAAAACTCGATGGACCAAACAAGAGCTATTTTTGAAGTTATTGCTAAGTTTGGAATAAGTTCAGGACGACAGATTAATAATGCTAAAACCCAAGTCTTCTTCTCGAAGAATGTATCTTCTAGAAAGAAAAGCACATTGAGTACTGCTCAGGGCTTCTCTTGCATGAAGGATTTGGGCACTTATCTGGGTGTTCCTATGATTCATGGAAGGATAACAAAAAGAACTTACAGTGAAATTCTTGAGAAGGTGCAACGTAGATTATCCTCATGGAACGCTTCAAGTTTGGCTCTAGCTGGCACAGTCACATTGGCTCAATCGGTCATTTTGACCATTCCTTTATATGCTATGCAAACTAATAATCTCCCAACTTTTGTTTGTGAAAGTGGAGGCTACTTGTAGGTCTTTTATATGGAATAATTCTGATGAAAGGATGAGATTACCTCTAGTCACCCAGGATTCAGTTTGTCAACCATGTGACCGGGGTGGACTGGGTCTACTGCATTTGAGAGCAATGAATGATGCGTACAAAATATGGGATGAGGGCTTATTGCTAATCTGGATAGCTTTTGGGTTCAAGTTATTCGTACAAAATATGGACTCGATATGGATTTAAGTGTTTAGTTCTTTTCCAGAAAAAGAGCGGCTCAGCGTTATGGAATTCTCTAAAAAAAGGTTTGGGACATGGTTATCAATGGAGTTCAGTGGGTAGTTAGAGATGGAACTAAAGTGCGGTTTTGGACAGACCAATGGATTGATGGTTTTCAGCCCCTATATACTTTTGCTAGCTATGTGCCTCCGGATCAAATTAATAAAACTATAGTTGTATTTGTGTGTCTGAATGGTGAGTGGAATTAGTCGTTGTTCGCTTCTTTTTCACCTAATCATTGTCTCCTGAAAATTTCAGCTAGCTTGCCTCCTAGTCCTAGTGCTGGCCAAGATAGTTATTTTTGGGCTTGGTCTAAGTCATATTCTTTTACGACTAAGAGTGCTTATTATGCTATCATGGAGGATCAATGGGAGGGTAAAAATGGGAGCTAGAATGATATTTGGAGATGGAGAGGACCAAGACATATATGTACATTTCTTTAGTTTGCTGCTCGAAGCTACTTACTTACGAATGTGAAACGTAAACGAAGACATTTAATGGATATGGATGAGTGTCTAAGATGTAAGGATTCTGATGAGAAAGTCCTTTATATGTTGCGTGATTGTCCTTTGGTTCAACAAATTTGGATGCAACTTCTACAAGAAACATTTGCTCATCGAGCAAAGTTTACTTAAAGTTGTTGCTGTTCGTAAATGGAAATTCTATGAGTTGGATGTCAAAAATGCATTTCTCAATGGTGAACTAGCATAATAAGTATACATGAAGCCTTCTCCAGGACACCACCATTCACCAAACAAAGTAAAAAAAAAACTTCACAAAGCTTTATATGGTCTTAAACAAGCTCATCGAGCTTGGTTTGCTAATTTTAGTACTACACTTTATGCAGTTTGGCTTCACATCCAGTTCTAATGACTTAGCACTATTTATTTAAAAATATGATAAAGGTATTCTTCTTCTTTTACTTTATGTTGATGATATGATAATTGTTAGAGATGATGTGTCTGGCTTTTTTTTTATCGAAAGTCTTTTCTCAGTCGTTACTTTGAGATGAAGGATCTGGGCCCTCTTAATTACTTTCTTGGACTTGTGATCTCATCTGATTCAGATGGATATTATCTCTCTTAGGCCAAATATGCTTCTGATCTTCTTTTTCACGCTGGAATAAGTGCGAGTAAATTTGCTCTTACTCCTCTGGAATAAAATGTTAGGCTCAATCCTCTTGATGGCTCATCACTACATGATGCAACACTCTATCGAACATTAATTGGAAGTCTTCTTTATTTAACTATCACGAAGCAGTTCATATGGTCAGTCAATTTCTCTCTACTCCACGCTCTATTCATTATGCAGCAGTAATTCGTATACAACGTTATGTGAAAGACACTTTATTTCATGGTCTGCACTTCTCAACAAACAGCTCTCTTGAAGTTCATGCATATGATGGCGTTGATTGGGTAGGTGATCCTACTGACAGACGGTCTACCACTGATTTTTGTTATTTCTTAGGAGATTTTGTGATATCTTGGTGAAGTAAGAAACAATCTGTTACTGCTAGATGAAGTACTCAGGTAAAATATCGCGCTTTGGCATATGCTTCTAAAGAACTTCTTTAGCTTCGTTGACTACTTGAGGATATGGGTGTTATTCACTCTACTGCTACAATCCTTCATTGTAATAATCGGAGTGCGATCAAATGATGTCTTTCATGGATGTACTAAACATATGGAGATTGATTGTCACTTCATCCATCAACATGTATCTCGAGGCCCATTCAACTTCTTTCAGTCACCTCAGGAGATTAGACTATAGACATATTTACCATGACTCATCCTCCTGGACGCTTTAGAGATTTAGTATACCAACTCAAGTTGGCTTCTGCTTTACCACCTTGAGTTGGGGGGTGTTAAAATTTATAGACTCATGTGTATCTAGACTGATATTTGGGCACGTACAGTTGTACTGCATTATATATCTCATACTGCATGTTATTGTAAGCTTATAAATAGGCTCTCACATGTACATATTCTATATAAATTGAAATACATATTCTTTGTCAATATTTATCAACTATATTTCTAATTTTCTTAATTTAACCACTCTAATATCCATTTCATTCCAATTTAGTTATTTCATCCTTTTTTTGTTTATTTCACTTTTTGTTAATTGTATAATTGTGGAAAATTTTGTATTTACACATCGCTAATTCATTTCTTTTTTGTCTTATCAGCCAACTTAAAATGGATTATTGTAACAAATTGAAAAGTATAAAAAGTAAATTGAGAAATTTGTTAAAAATACAATGATCAAAATTAGAAAATAAATATAAAATATAGGAACTAATTCTATCTATAATCTTAATGAATATTATTACGAGAAAGTTTTAAGTCAAGTAATAAATGAGATATTATTATGGATAACCTTTATAAAAGTTTCTTAAGGATGTATATAATTAAGTGCTCAAGGTTGATTTGCTTCATTTGGTAAACATTTAGGTAATGAATTTAATATGTTTAGATCGATAACTTATATGGTTATCAATATAGATGTACGATGTTTTTTCCTTACTGAAGCTCGGGATTGGTTATTGGAGAATATTTGGTCAAAGGAATGTGAAGATTCTAATATTCTTTGGAGTCGTATTTTTGGTGTAGCCTGTTGGAGGATTTGGAATTGGAGAATGAACTTCTGTTGGGGAATCATATCTCTTTTATCACTAAGGTTGTTTCAGACTTTAAAAGTAGAGTGACGGAGAATGGAAATTCTTGTGGGATGGACCTTTCCTCATGTGGATTGGTTAAAGCTGAATTGTGATGGAGTTGTGAAAGGAAGAACACATCGTGATTATGCTGGGGTGTTATTAGGAATTTTGAAGGAAGATGGGTTAGTGGTTTTGCTGTCAACTTACTCATTTGCACTATCACCTTGGCTGAGCTATGTGGCATTTATCATGGCCTGTCTCTTGCTAGACGTGCCGGAATCCGTAAGTTGCTGGTGGAGAGTGGCAACAATTATGTTGTTCAAATGATATTTCAACAAAGTGGTTGTTGTTATGCACAAAATGTTATTATTCAGAGAATTCAGGCCCTTCTTCGTCTCCAATGGGATGTTCAGTTTTATCATGTTTATCGTGAAGTCAATTTAATTACATATTGGTTTTCATCTTCTGCTGTTGTTACTCTTCCTATGGGTCTTTAGAAGTTTCAGACGACTCTCCTGGTGTTATCTTTATTCTTCAACGAGATTGCATGAGTGTTAGTCTCCCTAGAGTTATTAATTAGCTCTGGTTGTTTTCTTTTACCCTCGTAATAAAAATAAATTTGATTACTAATTTTTTGACACTTGACAACAAGTTTATATGTGGATTTGTTGAAAGCAAATATTGCTTGATTTTTAATTTATGTAAGATCATTTCGATCATATGTCATAAAGATAATGATAGTTGGTCTGATGCACTGTCTAGATCTAATCAGAAAGTCTACATTGAGTCAAACAGAGAAGGTAGAAAATACGTATTTTAATTTTTTTAATACAACTCAGTCGGGTCATTCAGATCTGATCAGACGATCCAACAACGATGAACTTCCTTTGTTGTTCAAATTATCGATGAAATAATTATTGGGGCTATCATAAATGAGTTATGGAATTGACTAGTAATGAGTTTATAAGTGTGAGAGAAAATTTCACCTCTCAAGCTAGATTTTGGATTTAAGAAGATGTCAAATAACACCCAACACTGGTATCAGAGTCATGTATATGTTTATTTAACAAGTCTCCAGCTCAATCCAGATGACGTGAGTTGATAGCTCTCCGACTTATAACCTGGTATATGATGAACCTGGGTGAATTATTCATTGGCTTCCTGACTAATGGCCCAATGTTTGATGAATTTAGGTGAAATGATTCGATGGTTATCTTACTCGTGGCCCAATGTGTGCTGAATCTAGGTGAAATGAGTCGACACTTATTCAATTCAGAGTCCGATGTTAGTGAATTTGGGTGAAGTGAGTCAGTATTTATCTTACTCAAAATCCAATGGTGACAGTAAAAATTGTTAGAGTTATCTCACATCAGTTGCGAAAGATAATTGTAGTTAGTTTATAAGTGTTGAGAAAAACTTAAATTTTTAAACTATTTTTTAAAGTTGAGAAAACCTAATAACACTCAACAAAAATTCATAATACCTACACAAACACTTCTTTATATATATAGTAATTTACTTTGAAGATGGTTAAAAGGCAAATATGGTAATGATTATGAAACAAATTGAAGGATTAAAGGGATTCTAAACCATTGAAATGAAAATAGTGATCCATGTCATGAAAGCTTATTATATGTTAAAATACCAGCTAGCATAGTCAAAATATGACAGTTGCATTTAATATAAAATAATATATTAAAGCGGAAAAGCAAAAGAAAAAAGAGGCTCATTTTCCAATATAACATGGTCTCATCATCACAATATAATCTTGTGCTACTGTAAACCTTTTTCATATTCTTCATATTTTATTTTATAACCTTTTATTTTTACTTTTGTCAGAGAAATACGGCTGCTCTTTTAAAAATATACAATGCTTTTATGCAGCTTCATATATGGCAGTGGCACAAAAAGAAAACAATTTCTCTTCTGTTACTTTTTAAAGTATTGCTCTTACTTTTCCGGATTTTTAATCATTTCGACAGAATTATTTAATCTATTATTAATAAAATTTTAGATAATTATTTTCAACATTGATACTGAATTATTATGATCCTTTAATTACTTTTAAAATAATTTAGATCACACAAAATTCAGTAGATAACAAATTTTTTATCACTAAATATGTATTAGGATTCATTAAATATGCATTGGGGTCTATCAATTATGTAATGAGATTCATCGAATATGTACAAAATAATAATTCTTAAAGGGTTTCATCAAATACGTACTGAGGTTCACTAATTACGTGCTGAGGTTCACAATTACATATTGAGATTCACCAAATACGTAAAAAAAATTCTTGGAGGGGGTTCACCAATTACGTATTGGGGTTCACCAATTACGTAGTGAACTTCACAAATTACATATTGGGGTTCACCAATTACGTAGTGGAATTCATCAAATACGTACAAAAAAATAATTCTTGGAGGAGTTCACCAATTACGTACTGAGATTCATAAAATACGCACAAAATAATAATTCTTAGAGGGGTTCACCAATTACATACTAGAGTTCACCAATTACGTACTGATGTTCACTAATTACGTACTAGGGTTCACGAAATATGTACAAAAGAATAACTCTTGAAGGAGTTCGTCAATTATGTAGTGGGGTTCACCAGTCTATTCTAACGGTCTCTTTAACCAATACCCGCGGTTTTTCATCCAACACCGGCGGTTCCTAGTGATTTGTTTCTCATTTTTTTTGCGGTTTTGTTGTTTCTTTGATGGTTTTACATCAATACAATAACTTTTAGGACCTTCTTATGACGGTCTTTCAACAAATTCAATTTTTTTAAATTGATCAAGATATACTAGATCACTAAATATGTATTAGGGTTCATTAAATATGCATTGGGGTCTATCAATTATGTAATGAGATTCATCGAATATGTACAAAATAATAATTCTTAAAGGGGTTCATCAAATACGTACTGAGGTTCACTAATTACGTGTTGAGGTTCACAATTACGTATTGGGATTCACAAAATACGTAAAAAAAAATTCTTGGAGGGGGTTCACCAATTACGTATTGGGGTTCACCAATTGCGTAGTGGAGTTCACAAATTACATATTGGGGTTCACCAATTACGTAGTGGAATTCACCAAATACGTACAAAAAAATAATTCTTGGAGGAGTTCACCAATTACGTACTGAGATTCATCAAATACGTACAAAATAATAATTCTTAGAGGGGTTCACCAATTACATACTAGAGTTCACCAATTACGTACTGATGTTCACCAATTACGTACTAGGGTTCACGAAATATGTACAAAAGAATAACTCTTGAAGGAGTTCGCCAATTACGTAGTGGGGTTCACCAGTCTATTCTAACGGTCTCTTTAACCAATACCCGCGGTTTTTCATCCAACACCAGCTGTTCCTAGCGATTTGTTTCTCATTTTTTTTTTGCGGTTTTGTTGTTTCTTTGATGGTTTTACATCAATACAATAACTTTTAGGACCTTCTTATGACGGTCTTTCAAAAAATTCAAATTTTTTAAAATTGATCAGGATATACTAGATGAATCGCAAATAAAGTTATCAAACTTTTAGAAGACCACCTCGAAGAATGATTAATTTTGTACGTGAAATATTTTGGTGAACCCCTCCAAGAATGATTAATTTTGTATATGATATATTTTGGTGAACCCCTCAAAAAATAATTAATTTTGTACATACTGAGATTCATCAATTACGTAGTGTGGTTCAACAAATACGTACAACCTAATCGCCATACCTAATAGGTGAATCACCTATTTTTAGCCCCTATACGACATCCTGAAGGTGCTAATCACATATTCAAAGCCAAATACTAGTTTTATGCCTCCAATCGCATGTTTCATCACCAAACGCCATGTTTAAATATGCGATCGCCAGTCTCACTCCTAATCGTCAGTTTTTGGGGCCTAACCGCCCTTTAAATGGTTCTAATCACCATTCTTCATAATCAACCGTAAAATTGATTTTTTTATAATTATTTACCGTACACCGGCAAAATCATTGATAAAAAAACTTATTATTTTAATGCAAACATTAATAATACTCACTTATTATGTGAAATTAGATTGGATTAATTAAGGATTCTCGATACAATTGAACATTGATTCATAAACGCGTTAAAAGTTATTATTGATAATGTTGTTGTACTCTTGTGATAAGTATCAAGTGAGATGGGTTTTCACCGTATATAAATATAGGTCGTGATGTTATAATGGTCGGTAAATCCTATTTATCGATTTGACGAACACATATAACTGTCAGGGTCGGATGCTATCTATAAATCAACATATCCGCTAAAAGTTTAAAATTGAATATTGAAACTTGAAATTTTAACATTTTATTTTATAAATTAAACCCCATAAAATTTGGAAAATAACATATTTACGTTTTGATTTATAAGCATATAAATACGCTAAAAATTAAAAGAGATGGGGATTAGGAGAAAGCCCAAAATTAAGACCAAAGCAGCTCCCGAGCCTCCGAAAGTACTTAAAACACTATTTTTTGGACCTGAAACTGGGCTGCGACGGGAATACCCTGTCGCATAGATTTCTGAATAAAATTTGATTTGATATCTTACGACTCTGACACCATGGTAATACCCTGCTGGACAATTTTGAGCCCAAAACGCCATGGTAACAGGCGGTTGGCCTGTGTCGACATGGGCCAACCGCCTTTTACCATAAAGCTTGGGGCCCAAACATGACCGGCAGGCCCCAAACGCGTGTTATGGTAGGCTAATCGCCAGCTATGACTGGCGTTTGGGGCCTAAACGCCAGTCTTGAAAAGATAACTTGTCATCCAGTGATGGTGTTTAGGTCCCCATTGTGGCATTTGACCCTACTTATTTTGATACACTTATTTATTCTCACGCACTTAGTCATAGTTTCACACTTAGGCATACATATTGATTTCACACAATTATGCATTTCATTCATGTACTTGTAAATTCTAGATTTCTCTCCCCTTCTCATAAAATTATGCCTTACATTTATCTTTTTCACACACTTAGTCATTTTTACAATTTAACCTTGATCATTTTCACAACTTAACATTTTTTACAACTTAAACTTTTTATACACTTAGCAATATTTTCATCATTTTCTCACCCTTCGTCATTTTCCTACACTTGTTTTGTCACTTAGTTATATTTTCATGCAATTAGGCATTTTTATAACTTAGCTACATAAACTTAGAAATTTTCATTCACTTAGTGATTTTCAAGGACTTAATTATATTCATACACTTGGACATTTTCACACATTTCTTATACTTGTCATTTTCATGTAGTTGTTTTGATAAACTTAGTCATTTTTTACAAATAGTCATTCCTGTGACTTGATCATATCACAACTTAGCTATTTTTATACACTGCCATATTTTCATTCTCCACTTTTCTATTTTCATGTGCTTGTTTTGATGAAATTTAACTATTTTCACGTACTTGATCATTTTCACAAAGTAGCCCTTTCCACACAAGTGTTTTGAAGCACTTTGCTATTTTTATACACTTCGTCATTTTCACATCCTTAGTCATTTTTACCCTTGATCATTTTTCAACCCTTAAGCTCATTGTAAATCTTTAAGTACATTTTTTTATATACTCAATCATTTTCACGTATTAATCTCATCGTAAATCTTTACAAAATAACAACTCTTTACAAAAAAAAGCATATAATTCATTGGAATCACTACATATGCGTATTCTTTTTTCGTCACAAATCCCTTCTGCTTTAAACTCAATAAATTTATTTAACTATTAAGTCGTTGATGAATGGATCAAGAATTGCTTCCTTTGCTGAACTATATTTGTCTAGACGCTTCTTCAATGACCATTAATCCTGGTATTTTTTAATGTTTGCTTTAGATGCATCATTTGTGCCCTCATGATCTTGTTGCAATGCATTTTTCATTTATGATCTGTAATCTCCGTAATGATAAATAACAATATAAATAATAAGATCCTGAATTAGAATCCAAGTAAACCATAATAATGCAAATTTAAGCATGCTGACAGTGACAAATCAAGTGTACAACATATGGATAATATGCATATCGGCAGTGACAAATCAAGTAAGGATTAGATAATGTAAAACCAATATACAAAGCTCCAAAGCCTTTTTGTGATCTCTCCTTTTGTAATATGTTGATCAAGCAATTCAGGAACATCTTCAAGAGTTACATAGCCATACCTGCAATGAACAAAAATAATGTAATCCTAGTTTAGTTTATAGCATAAATTTCCAAATTGTCGAATAACATTAATCAACAAAGATACATATCTTACCAATGACCCATATAGAGAAAACATGAAAATGTATAAGAGTTTCATTAATCAACTAAATGAATACAATTATAAACTAAAACCAAGTCTCATTTTCTCTACATGATGCTTGAATTTTAATTTTGGCATGCCCTTAGTCAAAGGATCAACAATAATCAACTCAGTGCTAATATAATCAATCCGTGAGATAGCAAGAAGGAATATTATTAAATATGCATATATAACCTCATTGCATCATGTTGTAGAAGATGTAGAGATAAGTTCAAGATTGGCAACAGGTTAAAGGAAGATAACTTGAAAATGCTCCCTTCTCAGTATTAATAATATGAAAATCAATACAACTTAGTTCAAATAACAATAATAAAACAGAAGAATAACATGAGAAATTTGAAATTTGATACTATGACTTACTGTTCATCCAAAAGAAGATCGACTCGTTGTCAATAACCAGTTTTAATTCATCAAAAAAATACTTCCAAACAAATTCAGAACAACATGTTATCCATATTTTCCTGCCTTCAAATTCCAAAATAAATCTAGAGGTTCAATCGAATCGCATATGAATCAACAATAAAAGCAACCAACAGTAAAAGCAATCATTAAAATAGGCCAGAGCAGAGAGTGTGTGAACCTCCGTCGACTTCATAATCAACATATTAGACGAACATTTAACAGACAATCTACAAGACCTTGCTAGCCGCTTCTCCCATTCGTTTATGCTCTAAACACAAAGTAGTATCTAATCAGGACTTATATCTAATTAGGAACACTAAACTAAACAACCATTCCAAGTTCTCATATTCAGAGGTTAAAACGATTTCAGGGAAAAGGAAAATAATATGCATAGTTTTCAAACGAGAATATATGCAATTTTTATACGGATTACACAATGTGGTTACTCTTGCTGAAATTTTTTAACCAGTCACAACTGATTTTACCTATGAGTCAGCTATTGAGGATACAAGCACATTAAGAACATTTGAGAAAGCGAGGCCAGTTATTCTTTCTAGACGACCTTTAAACTTGGTCTTAACCTGTAAGGATGGAGTAGAGTGCATAATCTAAAAATCTTACAAATATAACATACTTAAAATACTTGAGCAAACGAAGAAACCAATGAAACACCAGCTCCAAGCCTTAATCGAGCTCTGATATCAGAACAGTGAAAACCCAATTTCAATGAAACTAGTGAAATCCGAGCTCCAAACCAATGAAACCCAAATCCAATATCAGAACCCTAGAAACCCACCATCATCGACCAAACCTTCAGCCACATAAAATCAGAATCAATTCACCACAATCGATTCTCCAACAACATTGATTTACACAAAATATATAAACTTCAGAGTTTGCATTTTGAATCAGAAATTTTTTGAAGACAAAAGTTCGTACCAGGTTTTCTAATCAATTCCATGTGAACAAAATCCAACTCGTTTTGAAGATTGCAACCAAAATCTCGAGCGTCGTCTAGATCGAGATATTGAACTTGAGGGATTAGCGAACTTACAGAACCAAAACTGTAAATCGCAAGAAAATCTTGGAGAAGAGAGCTCGATTGAAGTTACCGAGGGAAGCTTCTGTTCACGTGCCCTAATTTTTGGTTATGGGAAGTCGAAGAAGAGAGGAGGAAATGAGAAGAGGTTGAGTTTCGTCTGAGTTTGAGGGGTTTTTTGGTTATGGGAAAGGGGAAAGAGGAGGTAAGGAGAGAGGGACAATGAAAGAATGATGAGTTACCTACTCCTCCGGTTGCAAAGCAATTTTACCCATAAACTCATCTAACGGCTGTGATCATTCTGGTCAAATCTAATGACCAAGATTAATCCTATCATCAATGTCGGGAAAAAATTTCCCGACATTGGAGAGTGATCCCTATTATTACTATTTATCTTTCTTTCTTAGACTGGATTTAAATAAATTGTTTTGGGTCTCTCCATTTTGCTAGTAAATGAGGAATCATGCTTATCCAATCTTAATATTGATATTTTTTTTCAATATAAATATATGCATTTTTAATCAAATTATTGAAATAAAATTATATATTCAATTTTTGCTCCTGTTTAGCGAGATATAAGTTATATAACGATATTGTAACTTACTTAGATTTTAATGGTAATTGTTTTTCTATTGAACTTAAATAATAAATTGTTGTCTATTTGACAAAATAATCAAAATTGTTGTCTAAGTTTAATATAAACTAACACGACTTGATCGAGAAACATGTAATTATCTTCAATTCTCTTCTCCATTAATGTCAATATCTCTCTTTTTATTACTAATTAAGCATAGCTTTTGCTCAATTATGATCTGTGAAAGTAAAGTTTTCAGTCACATAAAGAGCAAAAGTTAATATCACCCCACATTTTCCATATAAATTCTCTCAGCCTTTCTAACGTCAGAGCTTATTTGGAGTAAAAATCAGTTTCAATATCTCCAAATGATTCTTTAGAAGACACAATAAAATCACCCATATATGTGTAATTTTTTCAACTATCTTTTTATTTCTTCAAATATTTTTTTAGGTGTTTTCCAGAAATTACGAGTTATATTGTAACTAGTTAGATGTACTTGAACTGACAACTTATCATATATGTGTGAGAGCTGAATCAGCCATATTGATTTATCACGTTCTCTTCTTACTAACGATTTTTTTTGTAATAAATAAATATCATAAACATAAAAGAAAATACAGCCTATAATAGATCTACTCGACGAAAGATACAAATAAAGAATACAAAATAATAGCTCAAAACAAAACAACAATCAATCCATCAGAGTAAGAAAGCTAACAGAAATATTGGGGTTACAACCTAAAGAGAAACGCCAGGAACCATTTAGGTTCAAGATTTTTGTTCTAAAATTGGCAGGCAAACTTTTATTTCCATTTCCCAACGATATAGGGCCTTTACTTGGCCATTTGATCATATACACTCATGTTTAGTCAAATGAGATAGGTGTTGTCAATATTGTTGTAACCGAAACGTCATAAGTTTTTAGTGTAGTTCGGCTAATTTACCTACCTGCACAGTTCTCTCATTACTATCATCATATTCACATTATATATGACATCGACAATCACCTTAACTTAAATCTCATTACCCAAAATCTGAATTCAATACACATAAAACTATATTTCGGAAATCATAACTAACTTGAGAAAAATACATCATTTCTCTATCAAACTAGACCAACCACTAGCTTGAAAACTGTCTTTAGTGGTGACAAAATTCTCTAACTAATCACTCAATATCATAGGGTATCTCTTTTTGAGATAGAGTTATCTCTTTCATCTTAAGGATATCGTCCATCTCTTAGGGCAGAACATCTCACTACGGAATACTCCCTTTAGGTATATGCATCTTCTCTCATCTTAAGATTGCCCTATATCTCTTAAGAAATGGCCTCCTTACAACGGAATGTTTCCTTGAGAATAAAGCCACTGTTATATTTTACAAATGCCCCAGAACATAACTTTCCTATTCTCAATAGGATTCTCATTCAATATAAAATATCACAAAATGTCTTCCTTACAACATCATCATAAAATATGAAACTTGTTCCCACAGGAATTCAAGGCACCAAATTCCAACAATCTTCACCTTTACTCAAATTCCACCTTTCTCAAATAACCATCATTGTTACAGCTCCACCGTGAACCGAATCATGTTTAATCATGATCGTTACTCTTCAACAAACAATATATTTACGCACTTCACATTGTCTCTATCTTGAACAAAAAATTCTAGTACCATTAATGAGCAAACCATTAACTCTGATATCAGTTGTTGTAGCAGAAGCGCCATAAACAATCAATAAATGACATCTTTAACGGGGTTCAGTCCATTCTTCTACATCCACGACTATCTTCTTATCATCATCGCATTACATACTCAATATCGACACAACCACCTCAATCAAATCTTATTAAATCCAAATCCCATTACACTCAAATATAAACTCAATATACAAAAACTCATACCTTAGATGCGTAACTAGTTTAGACAAAAATCACCACACTTCAATTGGACTAGAGCAAACCTACTAGCTGGGAAATCGTTTTCACCATCGGTGAAGTCCTCTAACTAGCCTATAAAGATCATGGGTCACTACCATGTTTCAATGCATACTTGAAGAAATTATTAACCCTAACATCATAATCTTTAGAGGTTCTATCCATAAACATCTACTATTTATCCATCCTGAAAATTTAAAAAGATATGTAAAACATGTTATTACTAAAAGTGAAGAATGCATGGTCAAAGCACATTTGAACTCAAATCACACATGGTTTTAAATACTAGACCCCAACTCTAGATCCTTGCTTTAATGAGTAAATTAAGGTAAAACTTAAATTATATTTATTATAATTATATAAAAGATAAAAACTTTAAGTAATTAATGAAATTATTCTAAAAAAAGGAATTAACGTAATTTAATTCAATCATTAAAGAAGGAGAAAAACTAAAACAAAAGGGAATAGACTTTGAGAAAATGCAAAGGTACCTTCCAAATGTGATCTGAGTTTAGGGCATGAAAAAGAAATTGAATGTTGTAAATGTGATAACGAGTTGACACAAAGAAGAAAAAATCGAAAAAAGTAACATAGAGAGAAAAAAGTGGAGGAAATAAAGAAACAAAGCTGCCTGATAATATTTTAGAGTTAGAAAGATTTGACGATTTATTAAGACATATGTAGCATCATAAATGTCAATCATGGACACATAAAAATATAAAAATGAAGACACGTGTAAAAAACATACTAAATACGATGGTTACTCCACAAATGGTCATATTTTAATATGAGCATCATTACCATGATGCCTCTACCGACCGTCGTATGTAAACGTTAAGTGTGATGGTGGCACTACCCACTGACGTCCTTAAAGGAAGAAAAGTAGCAGAGCAAATAAAACGATGGCTCTACCCACTATCCTATTTAAAGGCTAATTAAGATGTTTTGCTACCCGCCTTCATAAACATTATTCTTCATTCCCAGTCTACTTATTTTATAATTATCTCAATCCTGCAATCTGACAGAATTTGACCACACAGAGTATGACTACGAGATATATGGCTACTATTACAACATGATCAAATACCCTTTTTGGATTAATACATAGCAAGTTTTCCACTATAACAGTGTTAAAATAATTTGTGAAACACTTGTAACGTTAAAACTAGTACTCCATTATAATGAAAAGTTTCAAATTACATATACGCAGTCAGAAAACCTATATCTAGCCCTTACCTCAACAAGTAAACCAAAATTATCTATGACGGGAACATATATACTCAACAAGAAACCTATATTTAATGATTTGCCTCAACAAGTAACTCAAAGTTATCTAAGTCCAATTTAATTTTTTTTTCAAATTTTCATAATTTCTATATAAATGTTAGAACAGTATAAAGCTCCGAATGAGGGACAATCTTTTGTTTACTCACATGAGAGATCAATGATCCTCATTCTACTTCCCTTCCACTTTGACTGCTTTCGGATATGATTTGTGTTGACATGACCCTTGTATGATGCTAAGCTGCATGGCCAATTATCTGTCCTCCTGCATTACCGTGTTCTATCCAACGGAGGTGATGGGAGTTTGACTTAATCCCAAGAAAATGGGGTCATGCATTAATTATTTGTTTTGGAATTTTCTAACACGAGACAGTGTTTTTCGTATAAGTAATCATATAATAAATATATGTTAATAACTATGTGAAATTAACAATCAATGATACTATACATTAAAAAAACAATCAATGATACTCTGATTAGAATTGAAAATTTTGTTAATCCTACCCTAATCATTTGGTTTTTCAATCATTCTCAGACTGTTTAGTACGTGTTAAACAAGAATATTGAGAAAATTACATTGATGAGTAGGTTTAGATGATAAATTAGATGATAAAATTTTAAGATAATCATATTTGGCAACACATAATTGAGTTAAAACGTTAGTAAGAAAGTGAGATTACCTTATTTGATATATATTGAAATGGGTAAAGTTATTGGAAAAACTGTATAAAGAATTTAAGAATATTTACATTGTTGTGGAGTGCACATGTTTTTTTTTGTCAAAGAGAAGGGGTGTACATTTCCCCAACAAAATGTCATTCAATATCAAAGAGAGTACAATCAAGAAAATGGAATACTTAATGAAAATTATTCTCCCTTACATTCAAAAATGTATCACTCGATAAATTAATACCCATCTTAGCACAATCGTGAGCAAGACGATTATCGTCCCTAGGGCAATGAGAAAAGGTCACTCTAGCAGTGTGATTATTGTTATTGATATCATTATTTAAGCACGACGAATCATAGAAAATTCTAATACCATCATTACTCGTGAAATGAAAGTGTTCGATTTCCCAACAAAGAGCCAAAGCTTCAGTATGAAGAACATTAGGAACCATCTCCTTCCTCCCCATACCTGCTGCAGATAATTTACCTCCCGGATCCCAAAGGCACCATCTGATACCAGCCAAACAACTGGAAGCTTCCCACACTACATCAACAAACAAACACTAAGAAGGGGGAGGACTAACAGCAGACATCATAGCATTTTCCAGACAAACAGCTTGCAACACGATAAAATCATCATTTGTGGTAGCTCTGAAACATTCAATATGTTTCCCAGTCACTTCAACAACCTCCATAGGATAAAAAAACAGCACCTTCAAAGCACAATCTATTCCTGTAATTCCAAATTCGCCACAGCCTGAACACAAATTAGTCCATAAGATGCACATGATCACTCGAGCTCTTGAGTGGATCCCTCATCCGTATAGGTTTACAGTTTTATCTCCTAAATGTCCAGGTATTAGTCATGTTAATGAGCTTATCGATCCAGTTGCGAACACTTGGAACACGAGGTTAGTTGACAACATGTTTTGGCCGAAGGATAGTGTCGCTATTCGACAAATTCCTATTAGCAAATATGGGAATGAAGATGTTCTTATATGGTATCATTATTCGTCTGGTAAATACATGGTTAAAACTGGTTATCGTGTAGCTTGCTTTCTTCATAACAA
The DNA here is from genome assembly GCA_003255025.1 of Datisca glomerata. Taxonomy (NCBI): domain Eukaryota; kingdom Viridiplantae; phylum Streptophyta; class Magnoliopsida; order Cucurbitales; family Datiscaceae; genus Datisca; species Datisca glomerata. The sequence goes on along the minus strand of QANY01003780.1, from coordinate 1,001,028 downwards.
TGGGAGCGATAAGAAGAAAGGAAATGGTGAATCTAGCTCGAGCTTGGTTAATAAGCAGATTTGGAATGAGGGTTGGCGTCTAAAAGTTCCACCTAAACTCAAGAATTTTATTTGGAGTTGTCTTAATAATTTCATTGCTTGTAAATTTAATCTTGTTAGGAGGGGCATGGATATTGATTGTAAATGTAATACATGTGGTGATGAGGAGGAAACTCTTTCTCGTATTTTCTTCAAGTCTCATTTTGCTTTCACGTTTTGGTTTATTTCCCCTCTCAATATGGATTCTCAGAAGCTCTCAGGTCATATGTTCATGGAGTTCTGGACTTCGATTGGGGGTAATATCAATTTTCCTTCCATCTCCCATGCTCCATCTCACCCGTGTTTCAAAATATTTTAACCTTCACAAAGACTTCTCCATTCTCATGAAGGACGCCTACCCACTGAGGCATTGATGAAATCCGAATTCTGAAAATATTTGCTTTTAAGGAATGAAGCAACCAAGGAATTAGGATTAGAGATGATTCTCTAGCCCTGCTGTGTTAAAAGCAGATAAATCTTTAAAACCCAAGCCTCCATCCATTTTGCTCTTTGTGATCCTGTCCCAAGAACCCCAGTGAATCCCATATTTGCAATGAGAGGAATTCTACCAGTATATTGCTAAGTGCAAACAAATTTTATTGCACATGGTGATCGGGAGCTTATAGTAAAACATAGTGTAATTTGGAATGGCCGGCGCTACTGATTTACTAAGGATTTCCCTACCTGCTGGTGCAACCCGACACCTTCTAAATAATTCAGTCTGTGATGCTCCTAAACAATTGAGTCATGGAAAGTCCAAAATTTGATTCCATACCCAGATATTTTTCCAGCGAATTAGATCTCCTCATACCAGCCAAAGCAGCAGGCTCCTTCTGTCTATCAATAGAAATATTATTACGGAACACACTAGGCTTTTATGATTATTCACCTCTTGATCGGAAACTTCTCCATATTTATTAAGGTTCCCAAGAAATGTAACAATCTCAACGTCAAAAGCTTACAGACCAACAAGGAATCATTTATAAAAAATAGATGAGAAGTCGTAGGACCACCAGAAACTACTCGAAAGCTAGAAATTAAACCAAGATCAACTGCATGGTTAATCATCTTAGAAAGAGCTTTGACACACATAATGAACAAAAATGGGATAGAGGATCCCCTTGTCTCATCCCACGAGTCGGTTTAAAACTCTTGTTTAGCTCACCATTCAGAGAGATATTGTAAGATACAGATGGAATACAAGCCATGATCCATATCCTCCAAATGTCAGAAAAACCAAACTTTTGCATGATAGACAATAAAAAATTTCACTCAACTCTGTCATACGCCTTGGACATATCGATCTTGATAGCCATATCTCTTTTCTTGTCTTTCTTCCGGATCTAAAAAGAATGAAGAATTTCATGAGCGATAATTACATTATCAATGATCTGACGACCTGAAATAAAAGTATTATGTCCCATTCCTATAATCTTGTTAATCACTATTATAAGATGATTAGTGAGAATCTTAGTAATAATCTTATAAGAAATATTGCAAAAATATAGATCTAGGATAATTAACTTTAGGAATAAGAACAATATGTGTATGATTAATACTAGGAGGCATAATACAAGAATGAAAGAAACCACGTACCAAACTAATAATATCAGTGCTAATCACACTCCAATTTTGATGATAGAAGGCCGTCGTAAAGCCATCCAAACCTGGGGACTTTGATGGATGAATACCACGGACCGCGGCTACAATCTCCTCCTCTGAAACTTCCTCATCGAGAAGTAATTTGTCCACGTCACTAAGATAATAATAAATATTCTCGAAAACTTAAGAAATCAAATCAACTCTCGGGTTGAAAGAACAAAAGGACCTTGAAAATATGAGAAAGTTATATGTTGGATAGATTTTGAATCAGTACGCCAATTTTTATCCTTATCTTCAAGGAAAAAAATTTGATTGTTTCTCCTTCTCGCCTTAGCACAAGCATGGAAAAACGAAGAGTTTTGATCACCATATTGAGGCCACTGAATATGAGCCATATCCTTCCAGTACTTTTCCTCATGAATAATAGCATCCTGGTATTGAGCTTTGAGCTTCCGAACTTCTGAGAAATCGTCGAGCTGAATAGACTAAGTTTCACGTAATTTCGCATTAATCTCCTTCATAAGCCAACTGGAATTAGCTGAAGAGATATTTTTCCTCCATTGAATCAACTTACTTCTAATACTATTGAGCTTCTTCCTAATATCTCTTCTATCCCGATTAGAACCATCTCCTAGCCACCCAAAAGAAATCACCTTCTTATAATCATCAACAGAGTACCACCTCCTATCATATCTGAACAACTGCTTGAATTTTCTATTATCCTCAGATGTATTGAGGAAAATAGCCAAATGATCAGAACCTAAGCGGATATGTGGTGTAATCTAGCCATCTGATATTTTTGGAGCCACCCAGGATGAGTAAAACATCTATCCAATATTTCCTTAATCAAAGCTAGATAATCCCTTTTATTGATCCAGGTAAACGGAGGACCAACAATACCAATATCCACCAAATTACAATCGTCAGCAAAATCCAGAAGAAGCCGTAAATTACTAGGGTCCATGTCTATACCTCTGAACTTCTCATTAGCACTCATGAGATCATTAAAATCACTCATTACGATGTACATCTCACTACAAGCCCTGATCCAACCTTTAAGAGAAGCAATTTGTTGACTTCGAATCCCAGCAACATAGCTCAAATAAATAATAAACAATCTCCATTACTTTAACTTCACCACATCAAAACACGAACTTCAGTAAAGAAATCTTCATATTTCATCAATTGAATTAAATCATCATTCATCCAAAAAGAGCTAATCCCCTGTAGTACCCACCGGATCCACAATAAGAGAACTTGGCGTGTTAACTACATTTTTAATTTCTCAACAACTTCTGATTTATTTTTGTTTCAAGCAAAAAAATAAAATCCAGGAAATGGGTTTTCACTAACCCCCGCAGTGTGAAAACTGTCAGGGGTTTCACTCACCTTGACAATTCCACTCAAGACTCTCATTGATTACCATGGGGCCAGTTGGGGCTAGCTGCTTCCACCCTTTCACCGCTTTGAAACTCCGTAACATCATTATTCTTTTTCTTAAAGTCATGGGACGCAGTCAAGTTCTCCCCATGCACATCCTCATCACCATTAGTTCTATGTTTAAGACTTTGCATGGAAACAAAATCCCCATGCAAAATGTTGTTGTAATTATGATTGGCATTGCCCTTCTTACCTAAGCTCATACCAATTTTTGAATCTAATCTGGATTGCTTCTTCAATTTTTCCTTTCTAAATCATTTTTATGCTCTCTCTCAATGGATGGACCCAAAATAAACGGGTCATATTGTGACCCGACCGGATCCGGGGTTGAAGTTGAAGTAAGCCCGTCCGAACCACTGCAGAAAATCTCCATATTTCCCACTCCACGTTGACCAGATTATGAAAATCCAATCTCAAATTTCCTGCAGCAGATAGACCTTCGTTCTTTGAGATATTATTCTCCTTAATTGCAGGAGAAATATCCTCCCTATTAACTACCCCCTCTATCTCTACATGATCGTTATTCCCTAAAATCCAAAATCAGATTTATTACCATCAACAACAATCTGATTATTCTCCATAACTGACTTCCCATGATTAATGTGATTTCATTTTGAATTGCCAGAACAATCCTCAACTGCCACCTGAGATGATTCTACCAGGGAAGAAGAAGATTTCCTCTCCGGCGATCCAAACCGTGACCGAAAATATGGAAAAGTGGCTCGACGAAATCCTTCCTTATGTCTCTATCTACCTCCCCAATTCCCTTTGTGAGTAGGATTTGAGGCCTTCATCCACTCACCGTACTTATTTTTCTTTTCTACCCTTGAATTTTTATCTTCTCTTCTACTAATATAGTGAAGCTCATCATGCTCGAGAATGCCACAATGAAACAGAATTTAGGAAGACGTTCATACTTATACCAAATCCAAAGCTTTGATCCATTATGATGAATAAAAACACCCTGAACCGAAGGTTGAGTGACGTTGATCCCGACTTTAATTTAGATGAATTTCTTTTGTTCAAATACGTTCCGAACAACCCCTTCCTCAGTATCAATAATCTTACCAATGCTCTGCCCAATAAGCTTTTCAACGTTCTTTCCTCTGTATTCAATAGGTAGACCATGAAGCTGAATCCAAAAGGAACATGAGACAAAAGTTGAATTGGAAAGATTCACCCCCATTTTCCATGGCAAAAAAAAAGGAATTAGTTGATCATCAAATAACCATGGTCTGTTCTCCATAATGAAAGACAAATTAGATTCATCCTGAAAAATGATCTAAAAAATATTATTTTCAACTTCCAGGAATCTAACTCCTCTTCCATATTCCACGCTTTCATCAAAGCTTCACGAAAATCCAATTTGTTAACCTCCACTTCTTTGAAATTAGCCCCCTTGCCAATCTCAATCTCCTCTTCCTCCACCTTCGTAAGAGCTAGTCTCCTAACCATCTCTTCCATAGTCCCATCCAGAATCCTTAGAACAAAAATCTCACCCTCCCTCATTATGAAAATAGACAGAAAAGCTATGAAGAAGAAAGTACGAATGCTCAAAAGATAAAGAAAACCTAAAAGAAAAGACAACTCTCAAGAATTAGGTTAATTCTAGAGAGAGAATGACCTCAGAGGAAAACTAATTTCAATAAACTTTTTGATTTTATGGGAATGCACACGTTAACTATTTAAATTTTTATAACCATTTTATTTACACACTATTAAATTAACAATTTTATTGATGCTACCAATAAAATTAAATCCATTATTTTGCTTACAATGTAAATATTTTTCCAGAGAAATACATATTTAGTCATTATATTTTATAACAAGTTTTAATGTGATCATTATAATTCAAAAAATCTCAATTTCATCATCAATTTTACACATTTTTTCATGTGGTCATTTTGTCAGGCAACATTAATATTTTTAACATGTTTGCTGACGTGGCACATGTATAATAATGCTCCACACTAATAAACGTTAAAAATACTAACGGGGACTAATAGAATGACCACATTGAAAAAAATGTATAAATATTGATGATGAAATTTGAATTTGTTTAACTATAGTGATTACATTAAAACTTGATTTAAACTTTATATTATACATATACAAAGAATTTATGGATCCGTAAAATTTTTAGCATAATATTTTATCCATTCACTCCAATTAACATACATATCTTAATCGATTCGGACGAGCCTTGGGACAGGTTTACAGGACTGACATTTTGGAAAAGGATAGAACGAGACAAAAATCTCAGCACGTTTAAAAAATCAAGTCTCATTCACGACCTGGACGGATTCAAGATAGAATAAAATCTCAAATTCAAGATCATAATGGGTTTGGTCCCATTGGGACCATAATGGAGTCGGTCAGAATTCTGGGATCATTATTTTTTATGACCCTTAGATAAGGCTTTGGTCTTTAAAAACTAAAATAATCAAATCAAGTAAGTATGAATGCAAATAAATAATAATGTTGGGATTTGAAAAAGTAAAAGATATTTTAAAAAAATGTGTAGATGTGTTGGTAATATGAGAAATTATGTGTGGTAAAGTAGATTTTTTATGGGAAAGTGAGAGTTTAAATAATGTGCAATTGTTATTTAATCAGGTTAAATAACTTTATCATACCAGATGAGAATATTAGAAACAGACGTGGGGAAGTGTTAGAAAATAAGTTTATCACATACATTACCGTGCAGATAGCTCAAACCAAACGCCCCATGTATATTCTAGTGGGGAAAAACATTGCCAACATAATATAGAATATTTGATCTTAATAATGTACATTTCCTACACTGTTGTAATGAAAGTGTTATGAAATTAACATAAATTACTAATATTTTTAATGCATTTTAACCAATTTATTTATTTTCATGATTTATCACAAATATCAATATCATTACATACTTCAACGACAATTCAATCACCTATACGTTCTCTTATTACACTTAAGTCTCATTTATTTTGTGTTATCATCCTTTATAGTCCTATTGTAATATTTTTATAATTTAATTATCATATTTATTTAGAGTAATCCTTAATTAAGGATACAATCCTAATTTGTAATTATTTGAAGCAATTGAATTGCAAAATAAAATAGAAGCAATCCTAATTTATAAATGTTATTGCAATTGTAATACCAAACAAAATTATTTTCTGACCCTCATTAAAATATTGTTTAGCACGCTTTCTCTCTCATTTTATTAATTTAATTAAAAATTAACTTTATTAATGTTTATTTAGCATTATTAATTTATTTAAANTTAATTTAATTAAATTTAAATTTATTGAATTTTTTTAGTCTAACAATATTGTTTATTTAAATATTAATACAAAATCATTAAAATTACTGTTAAATTTCAAGTGAATTTTTTATTATATCTCTTCTTTTATTAATTTGATTTAAAATATTTTTTTTTAAATTTAGTGTAGCATTATAAATTTATTTAAATATTAATTAAAGAATTAATATTAAAATTCTATTACAAAATATTTTTTTAGATAATATATAACTAAAATGATATTTAAATAACTTCCTCTTATTTACACAAATTTACACTAAAAGTTAAAATATATCAACATAGTAATAATTAATTATTATTCATCACATCATAGATTATCATATATAACCAAACATGAAAATCTTATTTTGCAAACAATTGAATTATACTGGTAATTCTAGATTACACGAACCAAACGACCCCTTAAAACTAAATTCAATAAATGAAACCTCATCTGGATGACACTGGACTCTCAAGCATACACTTGCAATCATGACTAGTTTAGATTTAATTCACTACTTTTTCAATTAAACGAAAGCTGACCCAATAGTTTGATAACTGTCTTCAACGCGAACATAGTCTTTTCACTTTGTCTCTGAATATAATGGAGTCTCATGCATCCACTATTTTGATAGAGCAGTTTTCTCATTTTTGAGGATGTCATCTCTATCTCTTAAGGTCATAACCTTTTACCATGATATGCTTCTTTTAAGTTACAACCTCCTCTCATGATCTCTCAAGACATAGACACCAAAACTTTTGCATAAGTATGTATATATAACCTCTCGAAATTAATTCCTCTACCAACAGAATTAGAAAACTAAAACCCTTTTACCAATATTAATAAAATTAGAAAACCTAATCATAAAATTTCTTATATTTTAAGAAACCTAGCTAATTTCATTAGAATTTGAGACACAACATTTTAATAGTATCCTAAAAAAATATTTCATTGTTAGATCATCTCATATGAAATCTATAAGAGTGATTAAGAGGTATATCATCACCGGTATGATACGCTCGATATAAAAGAAGGACATTTTCTAATTTTCTTATACCCTTTCCTATTTCACTGAAATAACATTTCGTTCAACATCATTTTTTGCCTTGATTATTGTTTATTCAACTACATCACTCTAATTTATTAGAGAAAGTGTGATATAACAAGCTATGGCTACTATAGTTTTTCAACCCAAGAAATGGATCGAGAACTGCCATATGCATTTTTTCTTTCACTAGCTATATTTAATTCAAAACATCATCTGAGACAACATATTTTTACTCATTTTCGAAAAGTGGGTAACTAAAGTAATGTTATTTATTATACAGAAAGAGATCTAAATGGTGTGATATTCAGTAATTAAATCATAACATAAATATAACTGGTAGTCCAATTTTGTTAGAGTACGTAGCTATACATAATATATCATACATTACTTAGGTTAGAGCGTAAAACAAGGGAAATAAAAAAAATCAAAAGCCAATGACATTGGAGTCATTGGACACAAAGGCTATAAAGGAAGGTTTAGCTGCTAAAGTACTCTAAACCCTAGAAATCTTCAGAACAGTGTGAGATGAAAGAGCAACTGTTGTATATTGTACTACGTAGGGCTCTTATTTTGCCTTTTGTTGGTCGTCTCGATGAGGTTTTCCTTTGCCTCGGGCTTTGTTTCCTATTTGGTTTCAGGTGGAGGGTCCCATATTGTTTTCAAACTTTGACCTCTGGGCCAATTTTTTTTTATCATCGAGTCATCAGAGTGACTGATTTATATAATTAAGACCACTTATATAAGACTTTTTTTGTTACGTTATCTATGGCGAAACTCCGATTAATCTCAGAAGTGTAAAGTCCGCGTCTAAAAAATTTCCACAGGCTTCCCGCGTCTAAAAGATCATGGGTCAAGAAGTTTTTCGGGATTACCCTTAGTGACGCGGGCACTAAAAAATAAACGGTAAAATTGAATTTTAAATTTAAGATTTCATGATATCATCTTGTAACATTAAAACTTAAAAATAATTTAAAAATAGATTAAACTTTATAACGATAATTAACCAGTATTGAAAGAATGAACAACACGTATCATAAAACGTTGGTAGAAGTTAAAGAATAGTTGAAACTTGTAAATAACATTCCAAATAATTACATTTGATGTTTGAAATTCAAGTTCCAGCAGTTCCACGAAAGTTCAAGTTTTTGGCTTTAATATTACAAGTGATCAATGAGCTGGTAGGTTAAGTGTAATTTTCTTATGAAACAAATGTTGTTTTGTTATCCAGTTAGCTTGAGTAGGGTAATAAAGTTAGCCATCTTCTTCATTAAAAAAGAACGGGCTAAATTACAACAACATGGCACACGCCATGCATTTTGATTTTTTTTTAATTAAACCCATTACACAATGTTTTATATGCTGATGTAGTTTGTGTATTTTAAAATACGTTTGCAGTCAAGCATCTTGTTGCACAAAATCTACTAGTATGCAAATCATTTGTACTTATTACATTAGTGATCCCGGTTCTCATTTTCATTGAGTTCTTTTGGATTAAATTTTCCGTAGTTTCTAGGAGGATTTTTTTTTCAAAAAGCCAATATTCTTAGCATAATTATAAATAAAACGTATTTTTTATCCTTTATACTGCATAGTTGCTCCTAATTTAAGGTTATTACAATAAAATTGAAAGTCAAATGCAGCGGCCTAAAAGTAACAGTAAATAAATTAGTAATTCCAAAATTTTAAATGAGATAACAATTTAGTTATTTTATGAATTTAAACTGTACACATGTTATACAATCTAGTAATTTATAAATTTGAACGAGATTTATAATATATCATTCCATAGTTTCACCTATGGATAAATATATAATAAATAAATAAAAATTACGATCTCAAAACTGGGCCATTGCCCTTTTACCTTTATAGGTGGTCTCCCTCTGATATAATTAATAACATCTCAATTTTACATATCTAATTCAAAATTTTCTGAAAGATTTTGTCTTGAATGATACTTGGAAGAAATTTAAACATGTTTTAGGTCAGAAGACATCTAAATCCATGAATTTCAATAAACAAGAGCTTAATTAATAGTAAAAAAATTTAAGTCCATAAACTGAACTATTCAAAAAAAATGTAAATTACAATTGTAATGATCTAGTGATAATCACGTTACACTTTTAAACAGAAGATATTAGATGTTTTTGAATTTTAACCTCCATGGAAAAAAACACTCAAATTGGAAGGTGGTATGTGTGTAATTATGAAAACAAATGAAGGGTAGGAAAGGCAATAAGAAAGGACAGTGATTGCTTGCGCAAATCTAGCTAATCTGCTCTTTCTGGACTCTGGAGCAAAGTTTGGTACAAGAGAAGAGGTGTTTGGGACTGATGCCAAAGCCTTCAAGAAAAAACCCCAAAACCCCAAATTCTCTCTCTAGATTTCAGACATAGAGAGAGAAAGGGTGGTTTTACTTTACTGGCCTCATTATGTTTCGACTGAGTGACACCAAACTCATCCACCACCCACAAACTCAACCAAAAGCCTTTTCAATGTCTGTCTCTCTTCCATTTTCTTTAGTTTTGTTGTGAACCAGAAGCTATATCTCCTCTCTCTCTCTCTCTCTCTCTCTCTCTCTCTCTCCCCCCCCCCCCCCNNNCCCCCCCCCCCCCCCCCCCCCCCTTCTTTTCCATGTAAGGACAAGAAAATACCATCAAAAAGTGGGCTTTACAGAAGAAAACAGTAGAAAAGAATACAAACCCATCTTTCGTTACCTCTTCTTTATCTCAGATCCATCTTCTTTTTGACCAATATGCACTCACTACACCATAAAGTTACGTTATTAGTGCATTTTGGAGGATTTACAGAGCCCCATTACACTCTCTCTGTTTTTGCATCTTTGGTTTTGGGCTTGGGGTGGCGGCGGCGACGGCAGTGGCTGCGAGGGTGGTGGAATATGGTGGCGACTCTGGCTGTTTTCTTTGTGAAGGCAATGCTGTTTCTGGGCTTACCGTTTTGTGAAGGATGGGCTGATTTTAGAGGATACCCTGTTTTTAAAATCCTCTTGTGTTGCTTCTTTGGGTTGTGATTATCGCCATGGTGGTGGTAACCGCGGCGGCGGCAGTGATATTGGCATGACGGCTCAATCTTCTACTTTTTATGCACTTCTTTTCTTCTTCTTTTTGTTCATTGCTCATTTGTACACATTTTTCCTTATGAATTTGTTCATATGAAATGGGTTACAAATTGTTATTTCCACATCATGAATGCTCTAACCTTTCTTTTTCTCTTTCAAAAACACACTAGATTTTAAAATAGGATAAATTCGAGATATTTGCCTATTTTGGCATGATTTAATCTACATAATACCCAGAATTAGCGAGTATGTAAATCTTATTTTGAAGAAGTTGGTGAGGATGGTAATTAATTGACAAGTCCATAAAATTGGCAGAGTCTTCAATGTTTTCACACTGTTCTATTACCAATTAAATTTGTTTTGTCAGACTGTTTTTCATTTTTACCTGTTTTAAATATCACTGAGTTTCCTAGGGAAATGTGGGAAGTGACAACACTTGTTCAAATCCCCACTAGAAATTTTTGTTTTTGTTTCATTTCAACCATACATACACCTCAGAATGAATATTTCGAGTTAGAAATGGGCTAAATCCTTATATGGATAGTATTATTTTTCACGTATAAATTAACATATTTTATAGTAGAATGTATTTATTTATTATTTTTAAATTAAAAAAATGTTAATGTCATTTATGTAAACTTGTAAGGGTAGAAGAATTTTTTCTATTATATATTATTTTATTTATATTTTGAAGAGAGAAAAATAGTGATCTCTACAAAATTGAGAAATATGTATACATGTTATTATAATAATATAAAAAATATTAAGTGTGCAATACTCTAGAAGTATTTAAAATATTTTATTAATTGAGATTTGATCTTTATAAATCTTTCACTTTAATATAATTAATAAAGAAAACCATACTTATACCTCATTTTTAGGTTATTTGTATAAGTATACTCTTTCTATTTTTTGTTAGGATTTTTATACCTCTTTCTAAAAACAAAGAATTTTGTACATATAGTTTATAATTATCAACATCAAGTATGACAACTCTCTCTTTCATCATCATTTAATTTCTTTTCCCCATACAAAGATCAAATCAACCATGATCACCCACTTCTTCTTCTTCCCCCACTTCTTCTTCTTCTTCTTCGTCTCGTATTCTTATTCTTTATCTTCATTTTGTTCTTCTTTTATTCTTTTCCTATTGCTTCTTCTTTATCTTTATCTTCTTCTTCTTTATCTTCTATTTCTTTGAGACCCTGTGACCCATCATTTCTCAGCGAGACCAGACCATTTTTCTCCTTCTTCATCTTCAACGAGAGCAGACCGGTACTCATTCTTCTCTTAATTTTTGGCGCATAAAATGCTTCAAGTAATGGTTCAAATAGTCAAGTGGTATCTGCTTTACTGCAGTTTTACTGCTTTTATAATAAAATCAACTACTTGAACCCTTCAAGTAGTCACATGCTCTCTGGATAAGTGAGTGAGAGAATCAAAATGACTACTTGAAGGGTTCAAGTAGTTATAAATCACTATTTGAACCCTTCAAGTAGCTTAAGCTCTTTAGATAAATGATTATCTGAAGGGTTCAAGTAATATTTTATAACTACTTGAACCCTTCAAGTAGTCACATGTTCTCTGAATGATTAATTATAAGAACCAAAATAACTACTTGAAGGGTTTTGGTTTAGTCAAGATTGGAGTAAAACCACTCACAAGAAGAGGCCTAAATACATCTGTCTTATTAGCCTTGCTAGATGCAAGATTTACAAATTTTGATGATAGTATTTTAGAATTAACTGAATCTTCACTTTGTAATGGTTCAATTCATTTTGATTGTTTTCCTGATATGTCTGTTAGTTTAGCAAATCCCCATATTTTATAATCATTAACTTTAAATATTAAAACTAGTGGTTACCAAATCCTAAAAAGCACCCAACCTCTAGCTTTAATCTTTAGAATTCATTCAAAAGTAACCAAAACAAATATGAACTTCCAAGCCATCAATAGGAGTCCAAAGAATCAAACCCTATTGTAGATGATTCGTAAGTTGATTCTGCCTATGACTATCTGAATTAATATTATCGTCTTGGTTAATTACTTTCAATTCTTGAAATATTTCATCAATTTTTTCAGACTTAGAATCTGAACTACTGTCTTGATTAACTACCTTAACAGAGGAAGATGACTCAATGGATTTATTTTTTAATTCTTGAATCATTTTATCAATTTTCTTATTAATTGGAATAATTTTGAAAGTGGTTTTATCTGAAAGATTTATTAAAGGTTTTTCTTTCAGGGTTTCACTAGGCTTAAGTTCATTGAGAACATCAACTTTAGTTTCGATTTTGTCTAATTGTTTACCTATTGTAATTAGACTCTCGTTAGTTGAGTTATTCAACCATTCTGTTTGTTTGATTCTTCTTCCTTTATAATTTTGAAAGGAGAAGCAGCGATTAAGAAATTTTTATGATTAATCATTATTTTCTCAGAAGAAGGATGACTAGTAGATACTACATTAGAGTCTTCCTTAATCCATTTATACTTTGAAATTACTTTGATATTTCTTTCGTAAATATCTTCAACATAATCCAGGAAAAATATATCAATTCTAAATTCTTGCATGAATGCCTTCCATTCAACAAGTATGACTTTTCTTTGATCCATATCATATAAATTTCTAAATCTATTACGTCTATCTAGATTGGCTGGGTCATTATTGTGTTAGGTTAGACCTTTCCAATCTGGTTCATATTCTTGACTCAAGGTTCCTATATTCAGAACTAAGAGTTAAGGATTGACAGAATGAAGGCTTCCTTAGTAATCTGATCCAGTGGGTGCTTCAGTTTTATCAGATTGATCAGACTTATTATCAAAGGCTGGCTGACTAACTTAAGAACTTGTGGCTATGCCTTTAAGTTTTAAATTTTTTATTTGTAATTTCTTTAATTCTTGTTCTAAATGTTGAATACTAAGATTTTGATCATTACCGATGGATGATCCAGAAAAGAAATTCCTAGAGGTACTAGATTGGCTATACTCCCTAATTTGTGGACTAAGAGATGATTGAAAGTTAATTTTTATAGTACCATTCATATACTGCTATATGTAATCTACATCTTCAATTGGTCTTTGAATTTGGGTAGATTGACTTTCATTAGTTAAAACTCAATTTGTTGGTAAATTAATATCAGACCACACAATTCTTTTAGGAACTCTAATATTTGCATTACTTTGACTAGATTGTATCAATAGAGTTTGATTCTTTGGACTCTTATTGATCGCTTGGAAGTTCATATTTGTTTTGGTTACTTTGTAATGAATTCTAAAGATTAAAGCTAAAGGTTGGGTGCCTTCTAGGACTTGGTAACAACTAATTTTATATTTAAAGTAATGATTTTGAAATATGAGGATCTCCTAAACTAACAGACAGATCAGGAAAACAATCAAAATGAGTTGGACCATTAAAAAGTGAAGATTCAATTAATCCTAAAATACTATCATTAAAATTTGTAAATCTTACATCTCGCAAGGTTAATAAGACAGAGGTATTTAGGCCTCTTCTTGTGAGTGGTTTTACTCCAATCTGGACTAAACCAAAATCGAGGAAATTATATCATTTTTGAATATGATGCTTTATTGCATCAGAGGAAAGTAATTGACATGTTTCATGCTCTTTTTCAAGAGCATATATTTTTTCAATTGTTTTTACATGATGCTGAGGCTTGAAAGAATCAACAGATCATGTTGATTTATAAATATTTTTATTGGAGATTTTAGTTATATTCCATACCTTATTATTTACTTGATCATCTGCTAATTCAATGTGTTCATCATTTATTATGTCAGGTATTGAGGTTATTGATGACCTATTACTACTAGAAGAATTACTCCTAAATAATCTACTAATTGCTCAACTAACTAAATTATTCTTATTATTGAGAATTTCATATTGTATTTTTTGTTACTAACCTTGTGGTGACTTCTACAACCTCCTATTAGGCTTTACTCTTCTCCCTTTCACCTCTACAACCACCCTACTCTCAATATTTATGTATCCAAGAGGTCTTACCTATGTCTCTGAAGCTAACCAAATAGAAGCTGATGCGTCAGCCTCTGATAAACAGATTCACATATTAGGTAAACAAATAATACAGAGAAATAATCAATTATAAGAATAACCAGCCATTTGGGCGGAGAGTAAGATTAGATATAATCAATTATTCATGTAAACAAATAAGCAAACAATAATATCAATAACCAGCCATAATAGGCGGCAAACAGTTTAATTATGCAGAAATTGAAGTAGAAACAGTTAATGAACAGTATTATTCCCACCCGGTTTGGCTTTGAAACCAAAATGCACGGAATTCAACAGTATTTAAGAGGGGATATTAAGAAGCAAGAAGATAAACAGTAAAACGACCTCTTAGATACCAAAAGGCATGAAATTGAACAGTATTTAAAAGACATTATTAAGAATTGTATTAACAAACAATAAAACCTGTATTAACAAACAGAAAACTGTATTAGGGTGTAAGATTAAAAACTTACACAAACAGAGCTTATTGGCAACAATAAATTAGTACTCTCGCTCACTAATTTATGTTGAAGAAAAAGAAGAAAATATTTACAAAGGAGGAATAAAAGAAGAAAGCTTTGTTTCACAAAACAGATTTTAGCTCTCAAATAGTAAGAGTTGTAAAATGAGTTCTGATTCACGAATGAGAGAGACTGCCTATTTATAGCTAAGGAAAGTGGAGTTCACCAGGAACTCATCACTTACCTGAACTATTCTATTTTATAAAAGTAAAAACATTTAACATACCTACTTTTGTCTACTTTTGACTAAGAAAAGTAAAAAGCGTAAATAGTTGCATAATAATTCAACAACTAGTATAATTATTACAGAAAAAGACAAAAATGTAAAGATACATCGATAATTATTATCTTGGTCTTCATGTCTTCATAATTACTCTATCATGATTGCTTATGGTTGAAATGTCATTGAGACTGTTGCACATTGGATCCCTTGATAATTCATATCTTGAATTCTTCTGTCTTTTTTTATTTGTTTGAGAAATCATAATTACTGTCTGGAAAGTTCATTGTGACTATTATCATTGTTTTCTTTTCTTGAAGATCATTATGATCGTTGCATTGTGCTGAGTTGTCATTATGATCAATTGATTCTTGGATCTTATTCTAACACTGGCATTTTGCCAAAGACAAATCCATTTTTTATTGATTAATTTAGATCTGTTCATTATCACTAGGATCAATACATTTGAATATGACCTTCAATTGCTGAGGGGTAATTGATCTATTTAGATTTTTTATTTAGTTTGGTGACTTGACTCTGCAGGTGATTAAGAGTCTGGTTCATTATTATCTTCTAAAAGGAGAAGTAGAATTGATTCTTCCTCTAATTTGAGTTTAAGCTTGGTTGCCTTTGATTTACCCTTTGAATAGGGTTTGGACTCAAGATTTGATTTGGGTTTAAAAGAATTCAGACTGGATAGTTTTATTTATGGGGCTAGGTCAATGGGCTTATTAATTTTTAATGGAGCTTGGATAAAGGGATTTTCTAGTCCCATATTGGGTTGGATACTTGCAAATTCATGGTTGATGAAAGCAATAATTTTATGGGTATTCAATTTATCCCACAATTTAGTATAATATGATCTGGTGAGAATTTTATTTTCAACCGAGTATTACCTTTCAAAATACAAGCTATTTTGTATTTGTTTATAAAACAAAGTATTTGGGGAAAGAAAATTTCAATCGGTGAGGGCTTATAAACCTCTGAAAATAAATTGAACAATTGTTGTAAATCAATTGGAAAAGGTTCTAAGCTAAGACCATGAATGGACCACCATTTTGAGAACCGATTTGAAAAATCAATTTTAAAATTGTTATCAAAATTTAAAAACCAAAAGTGAGAAAATGTACTACTTTGATGCAAGAAAATCTCATGCCATACATCAATACAGTTAAAATAATTATTATTTTTATTTAAAAGTATTTTGAAACTTAAAGAATGGATTTTTCAAACCTTCATAGTTATGATACTGAGGATAGAGAAATAATGGTAAATGATTCTTTTCTCAGAATTTTTGATTGAGCTAATTTTTATGGATTTTGTTTATTTGAGGATATCTCTGTAGAAACTGAGATTTTTGTTTTTGTGTCTAGGGACATAATGAAATTTGGGAATGTAATGGGCTTCACCAATTTGTGCTGGATCTTTCAGATAAGCAAATGAAGACTTAATATGAAGTGATTATGATAGATTGGTTGGTCAAATGATTGAGCATTAAAATATTGAGTATTTGAAAAGGGGTCAAATTGTTTGACTAGAGTTAATTGATAATTGAGTCTGATGGACCCAAGTATTGTTAGTTGGACTTGATTGGGAGTAGAAGGCTCCTCTTTAATTTGGGCCTTAAGGGCCAATTGTTGAGTCGAAGACTCTTCTATTTTTGAACCATTTATCACTTATTCTCTGAAAGTGATATTGATTCCTTTTATTAAGAATTTCACAGCATGCTTATGACATTTTTGAAATTCATTGGGCATGATAAAGAAAGTTCATTCTAGTACAAAAAATTCTTTTATTGTTTTATTTGAAAATTCAATTTTAGAATTTACTTGTCTCAATAGATTTTCAGTTAAAATTTCATTATAACAAATTTCATTATTTTTGTAAAAACTTATTTTCATACTTTTCTTATACCATTGAATTAATGTTGTATTGAAATCCTACTTCAACCCAACATGTTCTAAAATTTCATCCAATTCATCAATCTAGTCATATTTTGGATATTTAAATCCATAATTAATGGATGTGAGTTTTGAACAAAAAGTGATTGTCTTGCTATTGAGCTTCTTAATTTTAAAACAATTTTGATTAAATACTTTCGCCTTTACCTTCCCATATTCTAGTAGGCCAGGTTTCTCAAATTGTCCTATTGCAGAATCTTGGTATGACTTCCTACAAAAGATTACAAGTAAGGGGGTCGTGAATTTAATTATTAATACATTGCATAAATTAAATATTAAAATAAAAATTGCTATAAATAGATTGTTATATGGCAAAATTGTTTGGAAGGAATCTTGAAACATGTTTTGCAGATTCATAATTAATTAAAGCAAATTTTTTATTTAATAAGGCAAATTTTATGAAATAAATTTCAAATTCTAGAAATCTATTTTTTGATTGAAATAATTCAATTCTTTTTGCAAAGATAACTAAAATGTTCTGTTGTATTCTCTTTGCAAATAATTCAAAGTATTTTCAGTATTGCTTGTCATATTCAAAGGAAATGTTATTAACGTAAACAATCAAGAAATTCAACCAGTATTATTTACTAAGAATGCAACCAATTAAGAATTTATTAAATAATTCAATCATCATATTCCAAAATTTACTTGGAGTAAATTTAAGATCAAATAGTATTATTTTCCATTTATAATGATAAAATATATTTGTGTATTTATCAATCTTATTTATCTGGATTTTCCAAAATCTAAATTTTATGTCAAACTTAGAGAATGCAACAGCTTCTCTAAATGTGTTGATTAAGTCTTTTTTATTTGCTATTGGATATTTTATCCATTCTAAAATATCGTTAAGGGGTTTGTAATTGATTACTAGACGAAGAATTCTTTGTTCAAAAATTTGATCTTGAAGAACAACATCTTGAAGTTGTTCCTTAATCCTTTTGGAAAAAATAGAAAAAGAAAGAAATTTGAATTTAACAGGTTCATCCATAGGATCAGTAATTATCTCATCATACTCTATTGTAAAAGGATACAACAAAGAAATGAATGGTAAACCTATAGTTATTTTACTAGTCATATTTTTTACGAAGACAAACGATGTTTTAAAACATACATTGTCTTGACAAATATGAACTTTGAGTATTTCATATTTGGTATGTATATGAGTACCATTGGCAGAAGATAACGATTTTTTTTTGTATTCTTGAAATACTTGGGAGGAGCTAGTCCTTTCTGAATACAATTCAAATCTACTCCTGAATCAACAAGAGCCATTGTTGTGAAATCAAAATCTTGAATTATTATTCTGACCATTATACACTATTTCTTGATTTTGATATGATTAAGTATTTGGATGAAATTATCATATTTTGATTGTTGATAATATGTTCTTCAACCTTATTAATTGAAATTGGGAATCTACTAGGTTCTCCTAATTTACAAAATTCATGAATTTTAATTAAACTCTTTATTAAAAGATTTAATTCTTCTTTTATTTTAATATTTTTAATTTCTTTCTGAAGTTCATGTAGAATAACTTCTTTTTTCTTTCCTTTACCCATATTGAATTTTTTAAAGGTTTGTGAAGAGTTTGCGATATTGTTAGACTTAGTATTTTCTTTTAAAATTACTTTCCTAAATCTTTTTAGGTATTCTCAAGGTTAATCAACAATCGATTAAAGTATTTTATCCTTGGTAAAATACCAAAAATTCTAACAAGTGGATAAATAGAGGAATATATCCTTGGCAATGATGGAATCAAGAAATTTAAAGGAATAGCAATTTCAAATATTATGATTAGTATCCAACATACAGTGATAGTCATTATGATTTTTTGAAGACTGCAATTATGATTTCTCCAACATGAAGTAATAACAATTTTCAAGATAGCAATTATCAAGAAATATTTATATTTTATCTTCTTGTGGAATTATTATGCAAGTTATTTAAAGATTAGACAACTATTTGTCTGTTTCTCTTTAATTAGTCAAAAGTTGTAATGTAAAATATTTTTACTTTAGTAGAAAAGAATAGTGCAGGTAAGTGATGGGTTCTCGGTGAACTCCACTCTCCTTGCCTATAAATAGGTTGTCTTGTCCCATTTGTGGTTTATAACTTGGTTTTCACTATATTACAGAACCAAAACTTTTTTATTCCATTCATTTTAACTTACTAACCGAATAGAACCAAACCATGAACACCTCTATTAACTGAGTTGTAGTACTTTCAATGAACCCTGAATGTTGGCGCATTCAAAATCCTCAAGGATATGCTTTTGGGGCGTGATAAGAGCTATCGAATGAGATGGCTTTTAGCTTAAAGTATCGGAAACCATATTTTCTTTCCCTAGGTGATAAATGATCTCGCCGTCATAGTCCTTCGTCAGTTCCAATCAATGGCGTTACCACATTTTAAGTTCTTTATGAGTGAAAATGTACTTGAGACTATTATGATTTGTGAAAATTTGGCACGTACAACCATACAAGTAATGTCTACAAATATTGAGGGCAAATAACATGACGACCAAGTCTAAATCATGCGTATGATAATTCAACTCGTAAGGCTTGAGGTGATGAGAAGCATAAACTATAAATTTTCCATTTGCATCAAAACACAACCCAAACCTCCCTTTGATGCATCACTGTAAATTACAAGGTCACTCTTATCATCTAGAATAGTCAACACTAGAGTTGCCACTAAGTGTTGCTTAAGGCTCTGACAATATTTCTCACAAGCAACCGAAACTGCCCTGATATCCACTAGTGTCTTAGAGGTATACAAAACACAATCTAGGTAACCCTAATTACCATGGTTAAGAAGGTGCCTTGCTTGAATAACAAAAATCGATATTGACCACTGTTAGGATCCCATAAACTTAAAACTAGTTCTGCCTGGGGGTTGGAAGCGAACTTCCTTACAATAACAATCAACGTTGACATGGTTAGTTGCTAACAAGTTCACCCCTAAGATCATAACAAATGGTTGTTTGGATGCTTCCTTGTGTCATGCGATTACTAGTCTTGCTATCATGGTAATTTATCAACAACACTCTTTTCAATAATTTGTGCCGCTCAAGCCTTCATTCTCAAGACGTAAAATCTTTCAAAACCATCAAGCCTTCAAAGTCTCGTTATCAACATAATGAGTTGCATAACGGTATAATTCTTCAAAATTCTCGCTCACACGCTACGAATCATTGATGGAACTATCATCTTTTGTTTCTAAGTACTTATAATAACAAAGTCTTCCTCGCTAAACATATTCAATAGCAAACAACCATAATCATTATTGTCACATCTTGGGAAAATCATTGCGTTATTATGAATAAACGCAAGTCATACGTATGTGTCTAAATATTATATTACGTACCTAACTTATTAGGTGAGGGAGAAGCAAAGTAAGCGACATGCCATGCTTTTCGTTAGGAAATGTCTACAGAATTCATAACTTTTGCTATGATACCAAACTGTATCGCCCCGATTCTCACGGGTTACACATGCATGCAATTGTATGATTCAAAATCCCCAATTTGATTGAAACCTTAATTTGAGAACAAATTGAAATCCTAGTTTTTCCCTAATAGAAAAACTTAACATTAAATAGTGGAGCATAAAATTATCACAAAACCTTAATAAACTGTTTAAATGTTATATTGAACTTAAAAATAAGGTCAACGTGATAAATCCATAAAACGTGAAAATCAAACACATAATTGAAGAATAAAGCATGGAAAAGTCATAAATTGTTGTATCGACTATACCTTAATGAAAAATATGTTTCTAATATCTTAAAATCATTATTCTTTAATTGAAAATTTCTAGTTTTTGCTACTAGATTGTGCCAGTTCCTCACTCTTACCGCTCATCATCACCTAACATAATCAACTGTGGAGGAGTGAGTATTCGGAATACTTAGCTAGTAAACTGACATATTAAAAGCTTCATATGTCATAATTTAACATATTCACTTGATTATGAATTTACATAAATTACTTGAAATTGACTAAGCTAAATTCATGGTTATCGTATATCTTGAACTTAAACTTGTAACTTGTCAAATCATAATCCGACTAGACATGTTCCTCAATTAACAACCTAGCAAAACTATTTTATACTAGAACTTGAACTTGTAAGATGTACATGAAAATGGTTGAATGGGTGTTCTGAAGCTGGTGTCACTTAAGATTATGTGAACCTTAAGAACGGTGACATGAACATAGTGACAACCAATCGTATAGCTGAAAACCTGACGTGGACAGTCTGGTTACTTGATAACCTTGGGATATGTCTAAGTCTACTCTTTGTGTACTTATCACTTTACCTGAAATAATTTCATGACATGACAATAACTCATATTCCTGACTAACATGCAGCTTGTTCATCAACATAATCAATATACTAATGTATGTAGCTTAACCACTCATAATATATTTATACATCACATGATGTTGACACTACATCATGATACAAAAAATAAATGAAAACACTTAATCACATGTATGAGCATCATAAAGAATTCAATATAGCGATATAAAATTAAATACGTTACATTCATAACATAAGAGCCAAATCACTGTCTAAGCCCACTTACTTGGACTGGTAAGAAAGAAATTAAACAATTATTGACCTAAAATCCAAGGATTCTGATAACTAAATATTCAAATAATAACATATTAGTTTGAGTATAATTATACAGTAAATTAGGAGGGCCAACGAGGTCGGAAAGGGTGAAAATAAACCAGGTGTTAATTTGATCAAAGTGGTTTAGATTGGTTCAACTTGGTTCAGTTGGTCTGAACTGGTTTGGCCTGGTTGGGCTGGACTAGTTCGGTCAATTTCAATTGAACTAGTTCATTCTTGTCCGATTGAAGCATTTTAAGTTGGGTAAATTTTTGGGTTGGGTCAATAACCAACTGGGTCACAATGCCTAGTTTTAGTCCGAACAGAGAGTAATTAAGTGAAAAAGAAAGAAGAAGGAAAAAATGAGGCTTGCCGGCGATGATGCACTACTACAACCCAGAGAAGACTATTATGAGGCAGCCACTGGAAGGAAAATAAAATAGAGAGACAGGGATGAATTCAGAGAGAGATCAAATCCAATTGAAAGCTAGAATATAAAAGAATAAATAAAAGAAAATTACTCATCAGAGAGGCAAACGGTCGACGATGATGGCTGAGCGAATGGAGAGAAAACATAGGCACATAAGAAGGAGAATGAGGGCATTCACTTGGGGAAAAGGCGACATGAGAAGCAATTGGAAATAACAAACATTAGAAAAATATTTAGGTTAAAGAGAGAGAAAGGAGAAAAAGAAGGAAGAAAGGAAGGAAGAAGAGGATGGCTTACTAGAGATCAACAATGGAGAGATGCTAAAGATGAAACGAAGAAGAATAATATGGGACAGTGGGCTTCGCTGGGGAGGTTGTGCACAAGAGAGAGTGATGGAAAGTGGGAGAGAGATATACAGTATATATAATATTAGGTTAGGGTTTGGTTTGGTTGTATGTGCATTTATGTGTGAGTGTGCATGGATTTATAAAACTACCCTTTTGGGATCTTGGGGTATTACAGATCTAGCCTTATCAAACAACAATAATAACCTAAAACGTAGAGGTTGAGATCTAAAGGGAATGGCGAGCTCTTTCAGTTAGCTCAAAGATTGTGACAAAATGCACTCGAGAGAATGCAATAAGAGAAATTCTACAAGTCTTGGGGGGAGGGTGGTCCTTATTTATAGAGAGCTTCCAAACGGGTGTCACTACAACTAATCCTTTGATTCATTAATAGTGCACGCTACGTAATATTATCTGAACAAACTTTACTGAGGTGGCATCACCCAGTCATGCCTCATCATGGCCTTAGCCGTTTTGGCAAGGGTATCTATGGAAAGACTCACACATTTGCTACATTTTATGTCACGCCAAGTGTCATTAGTAAGTTCATGAATCTAAGGAAAAATATTGAGACTGCACCAGGTCGTTGAGACTCATAGACGACGTTCATTTGAGATCCATACAAAGGTTACCTTGCTACTAATTCCCTTCCCAAAGTGGGAAGCAGACACATCCACAATAACCAAAATGGCTATATTAGCGCAACGATGATGGCGTAGCTTTGTCCTGATCCTATCAGATCACACCCCTCAAAATATTCCCAAGTAAGGGACCTATCTAAGTTCATATCACTTGACTTAGTGGTCATGGAAGATTGAATAAATATATCAATTAGTAAAACATGAGATTCGTTGAGAGTTTTGCTAAGATCGTTTTTCTGCTCACGTTGTTGACTAAGAAGAATGCTCACTTTTTCTTTGACGACCGGGCGTGAGAAATGTTTTAGATCCTTAAACAAAATTTGGTGCCGACTCTAGTTTTAATCATTCCAGATGGTATAAGGGACTTCAAAATTTATAGTGATGTATTTGAGAGTGATTTGGGTTATGTTTTGATGCAACAAGAGAAAGTTATAGCTTATGCTTCTCATTAGCTGAAGCCTTACGAGTAAGCCTACCCTACACATGATTTGGAATTGGCTGCCATTATTTTTACCCAAAAGATTTGGAGACATTTCTTGTATGGTTAGTAAATATAAGATTTTCACAGATCATAAGAGCCTCAAGTACTTAATCACTCATAAAGAGCTTAATATGATGCAATGTCATTGGTTGGAACTTGTGAAGGACTATGACTGCAAATTCATCTATTACCAAGGGAAAGAAAATGTGGAAGCCGATGCTTTAAGCCAAAAATTAGCTCATTTGGCAACTCTTATCACGTCTGTAAAGAATAATCTTGAGGATTTTGAGATTGTTGAGGTTTAGATCTTGTTGGAAGATATTACTACAGTTAGTTCTACTCATAGTTCGACCATCATTGCAGTAATGCATTATTGAAGCACATAACTCATACTTTGAGTTGCTTCTAATTCGTAGCGACGTAGGTACTAACAAAAGACGAGTTTATAATCAGTGAGGATTCAAATCTTCATCTCCATGTGAGGCTTTGTTTTCTGATTGACACAGGAATAATGAAAGATTTACTCAATGAGGTTCACAGTTCACCATAAGCAGTGTATCCTAGCAATACTAAGATGTATCATGATTTAGAGTTGCATTTTTTGTGGCATGGTATGAAGCGTGATATCGCTTAGTTTGTCAGTAAGTGTTTGGCATTTTAATAAATTAAGGCTTAGAGACAATGGCAATCAGGGGTCTTACACCCATTAAGTATTCCTGAATGGAAGTGGGAACATGTAGCTATGAATTTTGTTTTAGGGCAACGATAGTAAAAATGTTATAACTCCATTTGAGTTGTGGTGGATAATCTTACCAAGTCTGCAAACTTCTTACTTGGAAATACATTTTTGGTTGAGGATTGGGCTCGATTATATATTCGAGAGATTGTTTGAATCCACAGGGTTATAAGTGTCTATAGCATTGGACCGAATCTACGATTCGCGTCCAACTTTTGATAGAGTCTACAGAAAGTTTTGAGTACTCAATTGCATTTTATATATCTTTCTATCCATAATTCGATGTGCAATCCAAACGATATAGACACTTTCGTAGTTCTTCTAATGCTACTAGAATAACTAAATTATTCTTATTATTGAGAATTTCATACTGTATTTTTTGTTACTAACCTTGTAGTGACTTCTACAACCTCCTATTACGCTTCACTTTTCTCCCTTTCGCCTCTACAACCACTCTACCCTCGAGATTTACGTATCTAATAGGTCTTACCTAGCTCCCTGAAGTTAACCAAATAGAAGCTGGTACGTCAGCATCTAATAAACACATTTACAGATTAGGTAAACAAATAATATAGAGAAATAATCAATTATAAGAATAACCAGCCATTTGGGCGGAGAGTGCGATTAAATATAAGCAATTATTCATGTAAGAAAATAAGCAAACAATATCAATAATTAAACCAACCATAATAGGCGGTGAACAGTTTAATTAAACAGAAATTGAAGTAGCAACATGTTTGAACAGTATTATCCCCACCAGGCTTTGATAATACTGTATTTTAGAAATAAACTGTTTACCGCCTATTTAAGAGGGGGTATTAAAAATTGTATTAACAAACAATAATGACAAAACTGTATTAGGGTGTAAGATTAAAAACTTACACAAACAGAGTTTATTGGCAACAATAAATTAGTGCTCCCGCTCACTAATTTATGTTGAAGAAAAAGAAGAAAAGATTTACAAAAGAGGAGTAGAAGAAGAAAGTTTTGTTCACAAAATAGGTTTTAGCTCTCAAATAGTAAGAGTTGTAAAACGAGTTCTGCTTTACAAATGAGAGAGACTGTCTATTTATAGCTATAGAATGTGGAGTTCACCGCGAGCCCATCACTTACCTAAACTATTTTATTCTATAAAAGTAAAAACATTTTACATGCCTATTTTTGTCTATTTTTGACCAAGAATAGTAAAAAGCGTAAATAATTGTCTAATTATTTGACAACTAGTACAATGATTACAAAATGACAAATTACAAAGAATCTTAATAGTTGACATCTTGATCTTCGTGCTTTGTCAGTTGTTGTATTACTGGTGGAGATATTATTGAGTCTTGATATTTGTAATCTTGGATGGGGAAGTCATCGCTATTACTTGTCATTGAAGACTATTATGGTCTTTATAACATTTCTTCAAAATTTTCTGATCCATTTTTGCTTATTTTGACGATGACTGTCTGCTGGAATGTCATCAAAGTATTTCTTCATATCCTTTTGTCAAAGGAAAGTTTTATTCACCATTACTGAAACTGGTATTATCAAGTGGAAACTCCAATTGTTGAAGGGTGGTCTCGCTAGATAATTGACATGTTTGTATATTTGGTTTAATTGGGTGGTTTGACTCTTCTTCAGAATCAGTATTGTCTTGAATGAGGAGAAGAAATTTTTGCACTAACTCATGCTTTAATTTGGACTTTGGTTTTGTGGATTTTGATCTACCCTTCGAAGGGGGTTTGGATTTAAGTTTGGGTGGATTCAGACTGAATGATTTGATTTGTGGATCTGGGTCAATTGGCTCATTTATTTTTAATAGAGCTTGAGTATAAGGTTTTTTTGTCAATCTGAATTGTGGATGGTTGTCGGCAAAATCATGATTAATGGAGGTCATGATCATTAGGGTGTCAAACTTGTCCCACCATTTAACAAGATATTGTTTGGTTAGAATTCCATGTTCAATTGAGTATTGCCATTTTAAAATCCAGGGTACTTTGAATTTACTTGTAAAATGAAGTATTTTGGGAAAAGAAAACTCAGTGGGTGAGGATTCGTACGTATCCAAAAATATATTAAAAGCCTGTTGGAAATCAATTGGAAATGATTGTAAAATAGGGCCATGGACTGACCACCAACTTAAGAACCAATTTGGAAAATTAATTTTGAAATTGTCATTAAAATTTAAAAATCAATAGTGAGAAAAATCACTATTTTGATGCAAGAAGATCATGTGTCATGCATCAATATAGTCAAAATAATTATATTGTTTTTTGTTCAAATGTCTTTTGGAACCTGAAGGATGGATTTTCGAGTCCTTCATCGTTATGATTCTAAGGATAGAAAAAGAATGATAAATGATTATTTCCTCAGAATTTTTGAATGTGTCTTGAGACATAATGAAACTTAGGAATGAAATAAACTTTGGCAATTTGTGTCGTATTCTTTTAATGAGTAAATGAAGACTCAATATGAAAGAGATATTCACTGTGTATTTTTTGAAAATGTGAAATTAATTTGTTATTTGAAGGATTGATCATTTGAGAAAGGGTCAAATTATTTGACAAGAGTTGATTAGTAATTGGGTCTGATGGATCCAGGTATTGCTAATTGGGTTTGGTTAGAAGTATGAGACTTCTCTTTGATTTGAGCCTTAAGGGCCAATTGAGCTAGAAACTCTTTTATTATTGAATCATTTATCATTCTTACATTATTTCTGAAAGTAATACTGATTCTTTTAGTTAAAGATTCAACTGCATGCCTATGACCTTTTTGAAATCCGTCAGGCATTACGAAAAATGTTCCTTCTGAAATCAGGAATTCTTCTATTGTTTTATTTGAAAATTTAATTTTAAATATTGTTTGTCCTAAAAGGTTTAGGATTAAAATTTTACTGTTATCATAACAGATTTTATTATCTTTGTGAAAACCTATTTTTTCACCTTTTTCATACAACTAAATTAATGCTACATTGAAGTCATCATTCAATCCAACATCTTCTAAAGGTTCATTCAATTCATTAAACCAGTCATTTCTTGGATATTCAAATCCATTATGACCATTAAGGAGATTTTGAACAAAAGACGGTTGTTCTGCCATTAAGTTTCTTGATTTTAAAAGAATTTTGATTGAGTATTCTGGGTTCCGCCTTTTCATATTCTAGTTGGTCAAAATTCTCAAGCTCCTCCATTGTTGAATCTTGGAATGATTCCCTGCATAAATTTATAAGAAAGAAGGCCAGGAATTGGATTAATAAATTAGACATTGAAATTAAAAGTACTGAGAATAGGCTACTACCTAGCAAGAATTTGTTTGAGAGTAATATTTTCCCTTCAAAATACATTTTACAGATTTGCAGTTAATTTTTAAAGGACATTTTTGAATTAAGGCAAATTGTATGATTTGATTAATGAAATAATAAACTTCGAAGCCTGGAAATCTATTCTAAAATAATTTAGTTCTATTTGCAGAGACAACTAAACTATCTTGTTTTATTGTCATGACAAATAATTTAAAATAGTTCTAATATTGTTTAACATATTCACATTTGTAAACAATCAAGAAACTTAACCAGTATTGTTTAATAAGAATGCAGACAATCGAGAAATGAGTAATTTGATTAAATAATTTAGTTATTATATTATGAATTTTATTTGGAGCAAATGGCATTATTTTATATTGATCAAATATAATCTTGTATTTCTCAATCTTACTTGTCTGGTTTTGCCAACATTCAGTTTTTATGCTAAATTTAGAGGATATATCAGAATTTCTAAGTTTGTTGATTAAGTCTCTTTTATTTGGTTTTATTCATCCTATAATATTGTTAAAAGGCTTATAATTAATCTTTAGACGATAAATTTTTTGTTTAAAGATTTTAATTTTTCCCAATTTTATTTTTTCTTGTAAAACCCCCAATGGTTTCTTTTTGGAGGAGATTGTATTTATGGATTTGAAAACAGAATTTTGTTTTAAAATTTTCAAATTCTCATGGTGAGGAAAAGAAAGAAATTTGAATTTAACAAGTTCATCTATGCGATAAGTAATTATCCCATCATACTCTGTTGTGAAAGAATACAACAAAGAAATGAATGGTAAACCCAAATTATTTTATCCGTCATATTTTTACTAAGACAAATGATGTTTTAAAACATACATTATCTTGGAAAATATGAACTTTGGAGATTTCATAATTAATATGCATTCGGGTACCATTGGCGAAAGACAAAGATTCTTTTGTTTTCTTAAAGTACCTAGTTGGAACTAGTCCTTCTTGCATACAATTCAAATATGTTCCTGAATTTACAAGAGTCATTGTTGTGAAATCAAAATCTTGAATAATTATTCTAACCATTATTATGTGCCATTTTTTTATTTTTATGTGATTGAGGATTTAGATGAAATGTTCATCATTGTCTTGACAGTATATGAGTTCTTCATCCTCATTATCAGAACTTAGTAATTTACTAGGTTCACTCAATTCTTGTCTATTAATTAGATTTTCTATTTTTAAAAGATTTAATTCCTCTTTTATTTCAGTATTTGTATTCTTCAAATATTTTATTTTAATTTTAATATCTTTAATTTCCTTTTGAAGTTCCTGTAAGGTAACTTCCTTATCTTTCCCCTTTATCCTATTGAATTTTTGAAGGGTTTGTGAAAGACTTGTAGCATAGGTCAGAATCAACTTACGAATCATTCACAATAGGTGAATTTTCAAATATTAACAATATTGAAAAAATATTTAAGAATTTAGAAATTAATAGATTAGAAAGAAAATGGCATAAGAAACCCATGTCTCATGATATTCAAATTACTGAATCTTCTCTTGTTAATCAATTTTCTGCAGAAAAATTATATGAATGGAATATTGATGGTCTTTCTGAACAGGACGTCCTCAATAGATTACAACACATGGCAATGGTAGCTAACAACTACATTACCTCTCACAATTCACTTCATGAAGAAGTAATAAATTTTCTAGTTACAGGATTCACAGGGATGCTCCATTCCTGGTGGGAAAAACATCTCACACAAGAATCCAAAATTGTCATTCTTCAGCAGTTAAGATTGATGTTGAAGGAAAACTAATTATTAGAGAAAATCAAGAAACAATACTTGATGGTATAAATACACTCCTTTACACAATAATTGAACACTTCATTGGTACGCCAAGTAATATTACTTCACGAATTCATGATCAATTAACCAATCTTAGGTGTCCAACATTAAGTGATTTTAATTGGTATAAGAATATATTCTTATCCAGAGTAATGTCAAGAGATGATAGCAATCAACCATTTTGGAAAGAAAAATTTATTATGGATTACCCAATCTCTTTGCCCGTAAAATAAGGACAGTCCTTAGTAATGACCTAGGAAATATAGACTATGATAGTCTAACCTATGGAACAATAATTACTATAATACAAAAAGAAGAATTAAAAATGTGTGTTGACATGAAAATCAACAAACAAATTAAAAAAGAAAGCAAAACTGTTAAATATGAGTTAGGTAATTTATGTGAGCAATACGGTTTACCCTCTATTACTCCTTCTCAGAAAAATAGGAAAACTTTCCACTTAAACCCTAGAAGGTCTCACAAATCCTATAGCAAAAATTACCATAAATATAAAAATAAAAGTTTTGACCAAAACGTTTCTAAAAATAAAAATTTCTCTAGGAATAAAAATTATTCCAGAAAAAGGTTTAATAAAAAATTTGATATAATATTACATGTTTTAAATGTGGTCAGAAAGGTCACCTTTCAAATACTTGTCAAGTCAAGAATAAAATTAATCAATTGAAAATTTCTGAAGAAGATAAACAGAAATTGGTTAGAATCTTAGAAACAGTAGATTACTATGAAAGTAATAGTGAAGATTTAGGAGAATATGAAACCCTTGAATACTCTGAAACTGAAACCTCAAGTTCTAACAGTGATTCTCCTAACATCCATATGTGGTGTAGGGATAGTTGTTGTAAAAAAAATCAATGTTCTAAATAAAAATGAAGAACAAGAAACCCTATTGTTAGATCTAATTTGTAAAATTAAAAAACTAGAATTAAAACAAGAATACCTTGAAAAACTTAAAAAGATAATTCTAAGGAAAGAAAATGCTAAGTCTAATAATAATAATACTGCAAGTCTTTCACAAACCCTTGAAAAATTCAATAGGATAAACGGGAAAGAAAAAGAAGTTACCTTACAGGAACTTCAAAAGGAAATTAAAGATATTAAAATTGAAATAAAAGATTTAAAGAATTGAAATACTGAAATAAAAGAAGAATTAAATCTTTTAAAAATAAAAAATCTAATTAATAAACAAGAATTTAGTGAACCTAGTAAATTACTAATTTTGTATGACTTCAATACAACATTAATTCAATGGTATAAGAAAAGTATGAAAATAGATTTTTACAAAAATAATGAAATCTGTTATAATGGAATTTTAACTGAAAATCTATTGAGACAAGTAAATTCTAAAATTGAATTTTCAAATAAAACAGTACAAGAATTTTCTGTACTAAAAGGAACTTTCTTCATCATGCCCAATGAATTCCAAAAATGTCATAAACATGCTGTAAAATTCTTAATAAAATGAATCAATATCACTTTCAGAAAATATGTGATAAATGGTTTAAAAATAGAAGAGCCTTCAACTCAACAATTGGCCCTTAAGACCCAAATCAAAGAGGAGCCTTCTACTCCTAATCAAGTCCAATTAAAAATACTTAGGTCAGACTTATTATCAAAGACTGGCTGACTAACTTGAGAACTTATGGCTATGCGTTTAAGTTTTAAGTTTTAAATTTGTAATTTCTTTAATTCTTGTTCTAAATGTTGAATCCTAAGATTTTGATCATTACCAATGGATGATCCAGAAAAGGAATTTCTAGGAGTACTAGACTAATTATACTCCCTAATTTGTGGACTAGAAGATGATTGAAAGTTAATTTTTACAGTACCATCCATGTACTGCTGGATGTAATCTACATCTTCAATTGGTTTTTAAATTTTGGTAGGTTGACATTCATTAGTTAAAAGATAATTTGTTGGTAAATTAATATCAGACCACCTAATCGTTTTAAGAACTCTAATATTGGCATTACTTTGACTAGATTGTATAATTAGGGTTTGATTTTTTGGACTCCTATTGATGGCTTGGAAGTTCATATTTATTTTGGTTACTTTGTAATGAATTCTAAAGATTAAAGCTAGAGGTTGAGTGCCTTCTAGGACTTGGTAACCGCTAGTTTTAATATTTAAAGTTAATGATTTTAAAATATGAGGATCTGCTAAACTAACAGACGTGATAGGAAAACAATCAAAATGAATTGGACCATTATAAAGTGAAGATTCAATTAATCCTAAAATACTATCATTAAAATTTGTAAATCTTGCATCTCGCAAGGCTAATAAAACAGAGTTATTTAGGCATCTTCTTGTGAGTGGTTTTACTTCAATCTGAACTAAACCAAAATGAAGAAAATTATGTCCTTCTTGAATATGATGCTTTATTGCATCAGAAGAAAGTAATTGACATGTTTCATGCTCTTTTCCAAGAACATATATTTCTCAAATTATTTTTACATAATTGATGCTTGAAAGAAGCAACAGATCATGTTGATTTATAAATATTTTTATTGACGATTTTAGTTATATTCCATACCTTATTATCTACTTGATCATCTGCTAATTCAATGTGTTCATCATTTATTATGTCAGGTATTGAGGTTATTGATGACCTATTACTACTAGAAGAATTACTCCTAAATAATCTACTAATTGCTCAACTAACTAAATTATTCTTATTATTGAGAATTTCATATTGTATTTTTTGTTACTAACCTTGTGGTGACTTCTGCAACCTCCTACTAGGCTTCACTCTTCTCCCTTTCGCCTCTACAACCACCATACTCTCAGGATTTATATATCTAAGAGGTCTTACCTAGGTGCCTGAAGCTAACCAAATAGAAACTGATACGTCAGCCTCTAATAAACAGATTCACAAATTAGGTAAACAAATCATACAGAGAAATAATCAATTATAAGAATAACCATCCACTTGGGCGAAGAGTAAGATTAGATATAAGCAATTATTCATGTAAGAAAATAAGCAAACAATAATATCAATAACCAGCCATATTACTTGAACCCTTCAAGTACTAATATTATTTGTTGACCTCTTTTTACACAGAGAGCATGTAACTACTTGAAGGGTTAAAGTAGTATTTTTTTACTACTTGAACCCTTCAAGTAGTAATATTGTTTGTTGCCCTCTTTTTATACGGAGAGCATGTAACTACTTGAACCCTTTGAGTAATATTTTTTTACTACTTGAACCTTTCAAGTAGTCATATTGTTTGTTGCCCTTTTTTTATACAGAGAGCATGTAACTACTTGAAGGGTTCAAGTAATATTTTTTTACTATTTGAACCCTTCAAATAGTCATATTGTAGAGAACATGTAACTATTTGAATGTTTCAAAAAATATTTTTTTACTAGTTGAACCCTTCTGGCAGTCATATTGTTTGTTGCTCTTTTTTATACAGAGAGCATTTAACTACTTGAAGGGTTCAAGTAGAATTTTTTATTACTTGAAACCTTCAAGTAGTAATATTTATCCCTCATCAGTTTATAATTTCTTGAATTTCAATCAACAAATTTATCTAATAAAAAAAATACTACTTTAACCGTTATTATATAAAGAAGTGTTGATAATAAATTAGACATCCAAACAACAAACAAAAAAGAAAGTGTCCATAGTTCCGCAAGACCCTCAAGTGAAAATGTACGACATAAAAAGTCCACAACTAACTTTTTGCGAAATTGTGGCATAAGTTTCTGCTTTATAGTTGGTAAGTCCCGATCAAAAACCAAGGCTACCAAAAATTTTAAGGCAAAAACACCACAATCAAACCTACAAAACAAAAGCAAAATAAATTAAATATACTTCTTCCATGAATTAAGGTCATATGTACTAGAACAAAGCTCACATGTTCCCTTGTTGAGGAACCTTGACATGCGTTAGAGTCCACTCGTCAAATACTTTATGAACTTCTTTTCTATTTTCATAAAAGTTCATAAGTTTAATCACACGAGGGATAGATGGGTGAAGGGTCGCATTAGTGGACAGAAGTGGGATCGTTGTGTGGCGTTATTCATTGAATGATAGACTTTTCCAGCTTGTTCATTGAGGTCCAACTCCACAGTTATCTAGTGAGATTTGTTCACGTTCATAACAAACAAAACCTATACAATAGTATTTTAAAAAAATTTGCATAAAATAAGTTCTAAAGGGTATAATTTAAAAAACGTGTAAGAGTACATACTCGATCACATGAATCCCAATCTCTTCCAAAATGTGGTCTCAGCCTGACTATATAAGCTAGCAAAAGGTCATTGTCTCTAATGCAAATCCGGATGGATTGGCATCAAATAGTTCACTTCTACTAGACATGTTAGCCAACATTTGAGGTCAACAAATTGACCACTATAGCATACTAAGTTCGCAATGAATTTGTACTTTGGAAAAAACCTAAAAGCTTACCTGAAAAATAATGTCAAAAATATTGATTCGTCGTTCTGGGTGGAAGTCGTGAAGATCCCTCCAAATTTTGAGCAAGTACTCATCAATATGCTACCAACAAAATAAGGTGAAAATCTTATATATGTTGCAGGACTAAAAAATTATTACTTGAAGGGCTCAAGTAGTAAAAAAATACTACTTGAACCCTTCAAGTAGTCTCACGCTCACTAGATAACTTAATGCAAGACTAATTGAAACCTTCAAATAGTAATAAAATATTACTGCAGTACACAACAAAATTCTAACCGGTTGAATTCTAAACTAACTAAATACGAACATCTGATTCCAACCATTCAACTGGATCTAAGAGCTTGGAGAAGAAGTTCTTACGATCAGTTGAAATTCTAAGTTGGATGATAGTGCTACAAAACAAAACATATATGTACAATCATTTAACCTTCTTTTAAACAAAATAAAACATATATGTACATAAGTTCAGGAAATTTTCTATCATCAACGGAGTCATACCACTGGTCAAATTTTTTCTCATCTTCTTCCATCAGTTCATTAAAGGGTTTGAATGGTAGTGTGAGGGAATCTTTCTCAAATTGTTCTATCTGACGTTGTTTTCTTGTTGGATTTATCCATGGAGCCTTGACATATTGAGAAGGAAAGTGCTTTCTCTTTCCTAACTCCCTAAGCACCTCTACAACGTCGGATTTTGAAAGAGACTTATCCAATTTTGAGTCAGCCCCCTAAGAAGGTATCTCTACCACCCTTATTCCAGCCTTCTTAGTAGGCATCTCAACATTTGTTTCTATAGTGGGCTCATGGGTAGTAGACTTTTCTAATGAAAACTCAACCCCTTTAATGAGTAGATCTAGCTCTTTCTAGTAGTGGGATGTTCCTCTTCATTGGTTGTCTCTTCCAATAATTCAGCATCATACTGTTGAACAATTTGAGAAATGATGTTAGATATGTTATCATCAGTATCATCCAAATTCCCCAATGGAGACTTTTCCAATGAAGAACAATGAATTTCATTTCCCCAAAGGTGTACATTGACTTCCACCAGCTTCCTCATCATTGACTTCTTTGGGAAGGGCGTTCTTCAATGCCCGTATGGTCCTCCCAAAACATACCCCCCTGGGTAGCTATTGAAATCATCCAGATTATCAACCAGCATCACTCACCTCTGATCAATCTTATTCCTTCTCTCCTTCCCTAACAAAACATGCTCTAATAGATACAGTGTCCCCAACTTTACAACATCACCATCCTCCACACCTTCGTTGCCCATAGACACTTCCTCCAACTACTTGTTGTTGATGTTGTCGTCGCAGTTGAAGTACTGATCCCTAATCCTATTAGGGGAAGCCTTATCATATGTCCCAAGGTTAGGAGGAGTGTCACAGTGAAGGCTAGTTATCAAAGTAAATTCTCTCTTGGAGAACCTTATTGTTTTTCCAGCTATGAGAAAATACATCTCATCTTTAGTAGTGAAATGCTTTGGCATAGCTTCTCTGAGAAGCGTGTGATGACATATGGTTCCAGAAAACTGGATACTCCATATGTCCAACAAATGACTGAAACATGTCTTCCTAAACAGAATCTTCTGAGATTCAGTGAGCTTCTCATTCATTTTTATAATAGCATTTAGGCTGGAGAGACAGTTCACTCGTCAAGAGATAATTTCATCATCATTGAAGAGTGGATTCAACTGAATTTTTGGAGCCACATCTATTGAAGTACGCAAAGATATAAGTAAGAATCATCATTTATTTATACACATAAAAGTACTTGATTGCTTACTGAAGGGTTAGAGTAGTTATAGAAAACTACTTGAACCCTTCAAGTAATGAACTAGTGATTACTTGAAGGGTTCAAGTAGTCAAATAGAACTATTTGAACCCCTCAACTAGTGAACAAATGACTACTTGAAGGGTTCAAGTAGTCAGATACAGTTACTTGAACCCTTCAAGTAGTGACTTATTTTGACTACTTGAATGGTTCAAGTAGACAGATACACTACTTGAACCCTTCAAGTAGTGATTTGTTTTGACTTTCAGATTCAAAATCACTACTTGAAGGGTTCAAGTAGTCATATGCACTACTTGAACCCTTCAAGTAGTCACTTATTTTGACTTCTAGAGTCTAAATTACTATTTGAAGAGTTCAAGTACTCAGATACACTACTTAAACCCTTCAAGTAGTCACTTATTTTCACTTTCAGAATCAAAATGACTATTTAAAGTTTTCAAGTAGTGAGATATTATTTTCAAATTGACTACTTGAAGGATTCAAGTAGTCCTAAACAGCTACTTGAACCCTTCAAGTAGCCAATATATTCAAATGGTTATCACATTCATCTATAAAAAACATTAACCAATCTAGACATGCATAAGGTTATAATCATTAAGAGAGACAACCTAAATAACCTAAACCCTAGAATAATTTCTTCTAACCTCATAACTTATAAAGTCTAGTAAGAAGAACAAAAGAAAACCTTCCAAACTCTAAGTCACTTTCTGCGTAAAAAAAATAATGGGTACCTGAGTTTGTCTATAAGTGGGTGTCATGCCGGAATACTCAGGAAACAAAAGAAGAAGAAGAACACAACTTGCAGGGACTGTCTTGCCGAAGAAGAAGCAGAAGAGACGCGAGAAGAGAAAGCACAAATGAAAAGGATGAAGAGGAAGAATAGAGTAAATGAGCGAGAACATATGAGAATGGGAATAGAAGAGACGCGAAGAAGAGTGTGAGGCAAGTTACTATCTTTTACTACTTGATGGTAACTCGTTGGGTAGTGTGTGTGAACAGTAAATAAAGTTTGATTTACTGGACCAGGGGTATAAATTTCTTAGTTTTGAAAATGAGGTATAAAAATCATAACTTCCTTTTGAAAGTGGGGTATACAAATGGAAAGGGTATATTATGCAAATAACCCTTCCTTTTTCTATTACAATTCTAAAGTCTTTTGAATTTATCTTTGGGCAATTCCACCTCTTTGTTGTGTTAAATTTTCCTTCACTATTTTTCTTGTTAAAATTATTAAAATTTCTCCTTAATATGTTTTCTACATTTTCCCCACCTTATTAATTACATAATTATTAACTTCCAACTTTTTAGAATAAGAGAACTTTTTTTCCAACAGCTAATAATCTTATTGAACCTTTTTAAAATCTCCAATTAAATATTTAGAATGACCTAATAATAAAACAAATAGCCTCTTGTTTTTGTTTGAGCATGAGATGATTTGTTTATCATATCCAACAATTCAATCTAAAAATAACATCCTGTAACTGATCAATATAAAAATTGATTTTTTAGGTGGCTTTTATACATATTAGACAATTCTCTCATGTTTCTTCAAAACCAAAGAATCATGTTTTTTATGTATAAGTTCAGCGTGAGTAAGAAAAACAGAGGGAAAGACAAATTTAAGTTGAGGTATGCATGATGAACACCCTTTGTGTAGACCATGGAATGGAAGTGTCCTATCAACAATGTTTAAGACTTATTGCACGTGAATAGCTGACATTGTTATACTATATTGTAACGAAATGTGATTTTTTTTTTATGAGAGAAAGACAAGTTTTCTTTATTAGATCATGATCTAACAAAAAAATTTTATTAGAGCATAATCTAATAATCTGACGTTAAAATTAACACTTACATAACCATATTCAAGTGAAAAACTTTGACTAGAATACGGTTTAGTCGACATCAATTTCAACGGAAAAACTTTCAAATAAAATGATAACTTAATTTGTTCTCCAATAAAAAATCTTAAAAAATCTTAAATTTCGTTAAAAAAAAAACTAGGGTCTAAAAACCTTTTTTCTTCTGCAACGGCCTCTCAACAGAAATCTTTCAGTTATTTTATGTGATACAAACATTAACATTTCAAGTCATTGAATTATCACATAAACAATGGTTTAATCATACAAATATTCCGAGGTATCAGTACCATATGAATATTTCAAAGCAATAATTCTCTTGGTTTGGCAAGTTTTGATCAGTTGAGGAAAAGTGGGCAGAGGGTTCCCCCCATTCATTTATTACTTAATAGTTGCTGGCTTGTCTATGTCAAACTCCCTTAATTAACTATGTGTTAATGCAAAATTCCTTCTCTTTTTAGCCTTTGATTAATTAAATATAAAAATCATATGTCATTAATATATTATTATCTGCCCTAAATCACCTCCCCAGTGTGTAAATTTTCTTAGTAATTAACCATCTTTACCTTAAAATGGCAGACAATTTTACATCCACGACAGAATTTTCTAATAACTTTTCTTTTTTAGAGTAGGGTTGTGGTAAAAATAGCTATTTTTTCCCTATTATATGTAAGTAAGTTGTTTTCAAGAAGATCGTGGCTTCTAACTAACTATGTGATCATATATTAATTTTAATAAAAAAAATATCAAAGTAAAACATAGGTACTGTAATGCATATTTCGGTTTCAAGGAGATCTGCTTGGTCATGTTTTGGGTTAAGTTCCATAGCACCTGATAAGGGTGTTCAATTTTTTACCAAATTGAAAATCACTAATTTGATCGGTTTATAGGCCTTTGTGGTTTGGTACAATTTGATTTTATTGAAAACATTGATCGCTGAAACTTTAGTTTTTTATTTATTTATGTTAAACTTTTCTAGTTTATGTTAAAATTTATAAGAACAAAGTTTATTCAAATTTCATGCCCTCAGACTTTTCTTAGACTTTTCTTATCGTTAAAAAGTTCTTTTAAATAAATCATGAATTTTTTTAAGTCAGTATTGAAAATCTCATAGAAAACTTACAAGAACTTATTCGTTTTTTACTCTACAAGGATTAAGATCAAGATTTATTCTATTTTTGTCGAAGAAAGATATATTTCTAACTTTACAGTAAAAAATATGAAATGTGCATAATTTTTTTAGTTTGAATCTTTTGGTAAAACATTATGGCCGAACCATTAGAATAGAACCGAACACAAACTTCTAGTTTAATTCCATGCACGGTTCTGTTCAGTACATTACCGAATGGAACCTAGAACAACCGTAGCATCCGGTACCAGTATTGAACCGGTACTGTACTCTAACCCAAATAAAAACAGATGGTCAATCAAAGATTCAAATAGCAAATGGAATTATTAGATAACAAACCTTATCCATTCACCAATAATAGTTGAAAGAAAAATATAAAATCAGTGGCCACAAACACAACACAAGAGCAAGGAAAAAGAGAAACTTAGAATAATATAGGAAGCTGAAAATAAATGGATGTGATGCAGCAAGTAGCGCTCCCTGTGCTGGGAATCGTAGCAGCTGCTGCTGTTACTTTCTATGCTGTTAGCTTCTCTGAGCTTCGTGAGGTACCCATCTCTCTCTCTCCCTCTCTCTCTCTCTCTCTGTGATTAGAAATTCGAAAATATATTGATTCATTTGGATGGTGCAGAAATCATTCAAAGATTTGGAAGAATCAGAGTACGAAGATGGAGGATTTCAGTCAACTCTGAGTTCTAGGGAAAGAAGGGCAAGAAGGAAGGCTGATAAGCAATCCAAAAGTTGATTTGAAAATACAATCTCCCATTAATGCAAGGCCACTAGCTCTTCCTCTTCTTCTTCTGTTTTGTGGGAAGTTTATTTGGAACTGGCTTCCTTTAAATTATACATTTTCTTTAGTTTGCAGTTTAATTCATATGGCTTCTGTTCAATGTTGCAAACTTCATTTGCTCTTTGAATTATCTACAATAATTTCAAGCATTCTATGCATTTTTCTGTGCCTCTCTAGCACAAATATAAGAAATTTTTTAGCCTATGTACTTCCGAAACCAAAGCGACGGTGGATTTCAGAGTGCCATGCAACTATCAGCAACATAATTAAAGAAAGCTATCAACATTCTCAAAAAACTTCCTTAGAATTTTGAAATGAATCTAGAGGAAAAATAAGTGAACTTAGTGGAATTATTTGTCGTAAAATTCATTCATATAACTAGTTTAGTCTGCATATTCGAAAAAATCATAACAATGAAAATGCAAAAATACAATCATATTTTCTTTTCATTTGTCTACTAAGTTGTAAGATCCAAACATAACCTTAACCAAACATGTCATTGACACTGTTAAGAAAGCAGATAATAGGTTTAGACATATTCAGTACAAAACCAAATAGATCCAAGTGAGAAACCAATGAGAAGGGCCCAATGAAATGCTATTGTTACAGAGTTCATGAAAGGTCTCTATTTATGGATCTTAACATGAAAAAAAATAAGCGCACACACCATAACAAAACAACTGAATAATAAATAACCTAAACAGCCTTTTAAATAAAACAAAATGATATGCAAACTACACCTTTGTTCTATGCCAATCAGCACATTAAAAGCCTCTCCTCATCAAGCATTAGAGTTCCGGGTACTGCCACTAACTCTGCCTCCAGAACTGGTAAATTTTGGATGGAGATGAGCTGGTTGTTTAGTCAGAATTTATATAGGCTATGCAGCACCACTTCAATATCCCCAAAACAACAAAACACAATCAATAAAAGGAGCCTCACCAACGGAGTTGATTTCCAATATGATATAAATCAACACATAGAATGGAAGACAAAGTAGACACTTTTAAACAATACAAAAAGTGATTTGGTATGAGGTGGTGATCTAAGCGAAGACGGCAAAAGAACTTCAGTCACCAAGAGTAAGAAAATAGAGCAAAACAACACAAAAGGAAGATGTCAATATCAGTATGTTTTTTTATATGATGTACAGTTATACAACAAAGAAAAGCAACAATGTAAGTCTTCAAGCAAGTGGAAATAATTACGGCTAAAAACGAATTTAAAAGGATTGAGCAGAATCCTTGATATCAACTATCAACAGCTTATAAGAATGAGAATTACTTAAAGCATTAATAAACATATTGAACACCCTAAAAGCATTCAACAAACATGTTGAACACCCAGGATTCTAATTTCCTGCATGAATGGATGTCAGATAAGGTACTTCAGACAACACAACCGTATAAAAGCTAATTAAATAGCTATTTTATTCCCTTAACATTCTTATACATCAGTGTCTTCCAAAGTAATACTAATGTGATGGCAACAAAACAAGCATCACTCTGATTGTAATCTCCATCAATGAATCTCAAGCAGTAGAACATCAGGTTACAGCATTACAACATAATCATACAAAATCAATGGTCGAACACCCAGTCATTCTGGACAATCGACATTGACAAACATAAAAAAGATTTCAGAGCAAATTTTGGATAATGACCTGCTTTACAGTTTGACATTTTCCATGTACCACTTGTAGGTATCAACAAGGCCGTCCTTGAGTGAGATCTTTGGGGTCCAACCCAATCCTTCAAGCTTTGAGCTGTCCATGAGCTTTCTCGGAGTCCCGTCCGGCTTTGACGCGTCCCAAACAAGCTGACCCTCGAACCCTACCACCTCCTTCACCAACTCAGCCAACTCCTTGATGCTCACCTCTCTTCCACTCCCAACGTTCACATGGCCTAATCCACTATACCTGTCCATCAAGAAAACCACTGCATCCGCCAAATCATCAACATGTAAGAACTCCCTCAACGGACTCCCTGTTCCCCACACTACCACTTCCTTTGCTCCATTCACCTTCGCCTCGTGGAACCTCCTCATCAATGCCGGCAAAACATGGGAATTCTCTGGGTGAAAATTATCATTAGGGCCGTAAAGATTCGTTGGCATACCTGAAATCGCATCCCAATTGTATTGGATGCGATACGCTTGTGACATTTTGATGCCAGCAATTTTCGCAATTGCGTACCATTCGTTAGTGGGCTCTAACGGACCTGTAAGCAAGGCATCCTCAGGGATAGGCTGGGGTGCAAATTTGGGGTAGATGCAAGACGAACCCAAGAACAATAGCTTCCGGACGCCATGGCGGTAAGCCGAATCGATGACATTGGTTTGTATTTGGAGGTTGATGGCAATGAAATCGGCAGGGTAGGTGTTGTTGGCGTGGATTCCACCGACTTTGGCTGCGGCAAGGATGACGAATTGGGGCTTTTCAGCGGCGAAGAAGGATTCAACGTCCAATTGTCGGGTGAGATCAAGCTCAGAATGGGATCGAAGAACCAAATTGGTGAAGCCGAAATGTTGGAGCTTCCGGACTATTGCGGATCCGACAAGGCCACGGTGGCCGGCCACGAAAATCTTCGAAGATTTGTCAGAGAGGAAGGAGGAGTCATATGCTGCTGAAATAGAAGACACGGTTTATGTTAAATTCATAAAAAAGACGGATATTCGAAGTTTGGTTTCAAAAGGAAAGAAGAAAGTAAGACAAAGCCCAATGAATCTACAGTTCTCAATTTATCCGAGCATCCAAACAGAATCTAGAGATAGAAAGATGGAGAATACCTCTGTCGGGACCTCCCATGATCGGAGGCAGTCGGCAGCTCAGCGAGAAAACGGAGCAATCGGTAACAGCCTCTTTCACACACTTCTTAACTGCCAGTTGAATTAGATATTTATTGGGCCATCACTGGTAAGTTAGGCTTATTTAGTCCTTCTAGGCGCCTATGTCAACCAAACAATAAGGAGATAATTAATGTTGAAAACTAAAAAAAATTGAATTTTGAGAATTTGAAAATAAAACTATTAAATATTTTTGGGTAAACTATAATTTTTCTCCTGTAGTTTGGGGTAGTTTTCATTTTTACTCAGCACTTTAAAAATTCGTAAAGTAGACTATACAGTTACATTTTGCGTTCACGTTAGATTTTCCGTTGGATCTCCGTTTAAAAATATTAACGGCTCATCACAGTTTGCTGATGTAGTATTATGTGATAAATAATTTAACGTCATGCCAGCTTTTTAATTGCCTCGCAGCCACGTGAGAGGAATTACCCAAGTTACCCCTAATTCATCCCCCT
The DNA here is from genome assembly GCA_003255025.1 of Datisca glomerata. NCBI lineage: Eukaryota > Viridiplantae > Streptophyta > Magnoliopsida > Cucurbitales > Datiscaceae > Datisca > Datisca glomerata. The sequence goes on along the minus strand of QANY01003780.1, from coordinate 958,096 downwards.
TCTTTCTTCTTCCCTTAAAAAGAAGAGCTTCAACTTTGGCCAAACTCATCCTTCTTCAAATAAAGTTTTCTGCAGCTGGCCTATCTTTCCATCTCATCTCAACATGGAGGTTAGTGGAAAAACAACTTCGAAGGAATACTGAGACTCATATCATGAGCAAACCCAAATTCTTCTTCAGCTTGACGAAGTAATAATTGAAATTCAGGGTGTGTCGAGAATGAAATTGGAAGGCCTAGAGCTATAATCGTCCCTGCGTCGAATAGATCTGTAGTTAAATCCCTCGTTTCTCCAATAAAACCCTGATTCCATTTCCCCATCTTTCTTCTTCCATGAGTTCAAACTCCAACAGGCAAAGAGAGAGAGATGGGGGGAGAGAGAGATGGGGGGAGAGAGAGTAAATATCTCGAAAGTTAAACTTCATCCAAAAATAAATCCGCCAGAAAAGAGCTACATCCAAAAGAAAATATTGGAGGAGCACTAAAAGTTAAGCAGCCCATTACAACACCAGAAAATACCAAAGCGAGATACTTCTGGGAGTAAACCTACTCTGACAGAATAATTTAGGGTAAAAAAAATGGAGATTCAGTTGGTCAAAGAAATAAAGATCCTTACAAGCAGCAGAAACTGATCAGTTGGTCTTCTTCTGATCTTGATCCTTTATGGATGTGGAAAAAATGGAAGTAAACCATCATCAATGACAGCAAAGCATGTTTATTGGGAAGGAGAAGGTGAAGAAAGATGTTGTGACATTGGAGGAAGATGAGGATAAGAAGAAGAAAGTAATTGTGAGAAGTGTGACCTCGGTAAAGAAAATGGGCGATGGAGGAGGAATTGGTGGGATGCGATGTTGCCAGGCTGAGAAGTGCTCGGCTAATCTCAGTGATGCCAAGGAGTACCATAAGAGGCATAAGGTCTGCGAGCATCATGCTAAAGCTCAGGGAAGAATAAAGAGGGGAAATAACGGGTAATTTGGTAATTCCTTCCATATGGCCATTAAAGTAATTAAAAAACTGACGTGTCGTTAAATTACTTACCACGTAATGTCATGTCAGCAAACTGTGACGGACCGTTAATATCTTTAAGCGAAAATCCAACGGAAGGTCTAACGTGAATGTAAAATGTAACTGTAAGGTTTACTTTATAAATTTTTAAAGTGTAGGGTTTAAAATGAAAATTACATTAAACTGTATGCGATAAAACTGTAGTTTACCCAATATTTTAATATCAGTGAATGATTATATCTTAACTAAAGGCTAAAATATAAAATACACCCACGCACTTTGATTGAACTGCAAATTATACCCATACATTTTTTTCATACTTTTATATCCATGTACTTTGACTAAACAACAAAATATACCCCTCCATGACATTTTCGGGTTAAATTTAACAGAAAAATTAACTTCATCTATTTTCATCCATTTCTCCCAATATCTTCCATTATTTCGCTACATTTTTATCCATTTCCCCTCATTATCACTTTCAATACATTTTTCACATCTGATTTCTTTGCTTTCTTTTAATGAATTTTTTTGCTTTATTCTTAAAAAAATCAGCTTCATTCATGCTGTAACGAATTTTGATTCATTCTTAAAAAGATCTGCTTCATTCTATAAAAAATTTGCTACTCAAAAAAAAATTTGAGTATAAAAAATTGTTCATTATAAAATTTCAATAAACTAAGTTATATTTTTATTTTCTCTAATCATATGAACTAAGTTATATTCTTCTTGGGTTTTTGGTTCGTCATAAAAAAATTTGCTACTAAAAAATTGTTCATTATAAAATTTCAATAAACTAAGTTATTTTTTTTATTTTCTCTAATCATATGAATAATAAATTTGTAATTTATTTTAAATAGGAAATCATTGAGACTTTAGCTTCAGTTCGATAAAAAATTAAAAGAATGAATAAAAGGTTTGAATTATATTTGTCATGTAACAATTTTCCCTACCTATTATAAATTTTTTGAAGAGTCAAGTTTCGTCAAATCCTATATAAAATGTCATTAAAAATGAATACTTTTTTACATAATTTGAAAAGAAAAATAAATTTTGGAGAGACGATGAAGAAATTATAAAATTATAGTAAAAATGAATTAAAAATACAAAACTCTCACAAAATTCTCTAGGATTGTAACGATCCAAAATAGAAGTAACTTATAAGTAGAACTACCCACTAAAAAAACCTCCAAGTAATAGGGATTATATTTTTAATCATATGAATGAAGTAGATTTTTTAAGAATAAATAAAAAAAATTTAAGAATAAAGTAAAAATATCATTAAAAGAAAGCCAAAATATCAGGTCAAAAATGTGTTGAAAGTGAAAATGATACTTAAAATGAGAGAAAATGGAGGGAAATAATGGGGGAAATTGATTGAAATCATTTTTCTATTAAAATTGACCAAAAAAAAGTCGCAGAGGGGTATATTTTACAGTTTAATTAAAGTGCATGGATATAAAAATATAAAAAAAATATAAAGATATAATTTATAGTTTCATCAAAGTATAACAGTGTATTTTACATTTTAACCTATACAAGAAACATCCCTATAAATTTAAAAAAAATATTCAAAACATATATCAATCTCACATTTACCTTTTATTGGAAACAGACGAGTATTTTGAACCTTTTCGTTCTGGCTTTTGGTGTTTTACTGTTATTGGTAGGAAAAGGAGGAAAAACCAAAAACCCAAGAAGAATCCCAAACCCCACTGATTACACTGTAAATTCTGGATTAGCCATGGGAATAGAACCCATTTGTGGCCAAGCTTATGGAGCTAAACAATGGAAGCTTCTCGGATTAACACTTCGAAGAACAGTCCTTCTACTTCTTACTTCCTCTGTTCCAATCTCCTTCATGTGGCTTAACATGAAAATAATATTTTTATGGTGTGGCCAAGACGAAGAAATCTCGTCAGTAGCTCAGAAATTCATTCTCTTCTCCATTCCCGACCTTTTCTTCATCTCTCTTCTTCACCCACTTTGAATCTACTTAAGAACACAAAGTATCACAATGCCATCGACGTACTGCTCTGCTCTCCTTGTTCTTCTTCACGTGTCTTTGAATTTCCTCCCCGTCGTCCATTTCAAAATGAGTATTGCTGGAGTTGCAATAGCTATGGTTTGGACTAATTTGAATCTCTTAATCTTCCTCTTCTCCTACATTTACTTCTCCGGTGTTTACAGAGATACATAGATTTCTCCGGGGGTGGATTCCCTTCGCGGATGGTCTTCTCTGCTTTCTCTAGCGACTCCCACTTGCATCTCAGTCTGCCTCGAATGGTGGCGGTACGAGTTCATGATTATGCTTTGCTTTCTACTCGTAAACCCTAAATCGAGAATCGCCTCCATGGGTATTTTAATCCAAACTACTTCTCTCGTATACGTCCTCCTGAACCCGTAAAAATATCTGTAAAACTAAGTAGACAGGACCGATCAGGAAGGGATGTATCTAGATTGTCACCGTGGCGAAGTGGGAAGAGTCCGTTTGAAACGTTGATCTCATTATGTCTCATCAAGCGACTCAGGTTTAATCAGTTGACGATAAAGATAAGTTAGACTATATTAGTTGTTGGCGTAGATAAATTAAATTGGATATGATAAGCTCTATCTTGAAGGAATATTCTATTTATTCTTTGTATTTTAACGAATGTAGTTGAACTTGGAGAGTCTATTAATACAAATTTAGCAATTACCCAAATATTATTGAGAATTCTCTCTCTCGCTTTTTATTGTTCAATTTATTTTTTGAGTGTGATGAATTTTTCCTTTACATTTTGATGCTTTTATTGAGAGTTGAGGGTTCCACTCGAGATTATAACAAAAGATGTCTCGCACTAGATCGCATGTTGTGCGAGAAATGAGAAATGACGTTAACGTAGTCATCAACCCAACAGATCAGCCCGCGCACCCGACAAGAGTGCACGATATGATCCAGACCATTTTGACAAGAATGCAAGGTATGGAGGTCGTAACAGTGAAGCACTACGGAACGCATAGTAAACCGTGTAGAAACAGATCATAATTTGCAACGGGAGATATCAGAGACAAGAGCAGAAGTGAGCCAAAGGACCGTGGTACGGGAACAGAAAGCAGAAAACTAGGATGAGAAATATAAAGAACAGGCACACCAACAACTGAAAGTCAATTCACATGATAAAGGAAAAGGAGCTGGAGATGAAAACGGGTCCATGGAGCCAATGATAGAGCGGGCAGTAGAAATGATGGAACGAAAAATGCTTGAGATGAGAAAGTTGGGAGCAAGCGGAGTTGCAGACCTGGAGGCTTTAACCCATTCCCCCCATGTCCGGAGTTTTGGCCGCTCGTGTGCCAAAAAAACATGTGGCCCCTAAGTCCAACTCTTATGAAGGAAAGTCAGATCATGTAGACCATCACCGGCATTTCAAGCAAGTGATGGCTCTTCATCAACATGAGGATGAACTGATGTGCCGGATGTTCCCAACTAGTCTGAATGGGAACGCATTAAAGTTGTATCATTCTTTACCCACGCTTAATTGAAAGTTTTGCTAGAATGCCTTCAGTTTTTTGTGGAACATTATTCCACCTACCAGATGATGATGAAAGATTCAGAATACCTTTCTTATGATCACAATTAAAAATGGAGAATCATTTTGAGATTAAACCCATCGCTTCAAGGATGAAATGGTGAAAGTGGAAAATTATGATGATCGTGTGGCTAGACTGGCATTTAGACGCGGTTTAGATCCCAACTCCCAATTGTTTGAGGATCTATCCAAGAATAAACCCCTCACGATGGCAGAAACTTTCATCAGAGCGTAAATATACATAGCCTTGGAGGAAAAGAGAAAAAGTATTCAGAAGTTGAGTAAGCAGCGAAATTCAGTACAATGTACGGATGACGGCAGCACGAGAATGGGAAAGCGCGGAGCTGAACGTTCATAAAATAAGAAGGAAGAGAAGCGGGGTGACTTCAAAAAAAGGCCAAGACTAGTTAGAGGAGTCCGTCCTATGGGACAAGGTCTACACCTCAATGACCATCTTAGTAAATCAGATTCTCGAGGTTATCAAGGATGAACCATAGCTAAGATGGCCCCATCCGATTATGAAGGAGCCAAGTCAGAGAGATAAAGGAAAAATATTGCCGTTATCATCGGAGTACAGGCCATGAAACAAGAATTTGCTATCAATTGAAGGACTACATTGAGAAGCTTGTTCAGGAAGGGCATTTGAAGGAGTTTGTCCAGAGACGGGACCAACCGATGAGGGACAAAAATGAAAAGCGCCTGAGGGAAAAGGAACCACTAAGGATTATGGATACAATTATTGCCTTGACAGCGTCAGAAGGTTTAACAAGGAAAGAAAGGAAAATCTATTGCAAAAAGCCAGCTCTAAAAGTAAATGATGACCCATGGGAGAACATGGATTCATAATATGAGAGATGTCCCGTCAACCTACTACCAAACCTTGAAATATTCGTCACCATATGGGATATGGACCATTGTAGAGGATCAAGCGTCGGCCAAATGTTGCACAGCCTAACACTAGATTCTGTCAGGGAGAAGGACTTCCTCATTCTTGAAAACGGGGAAGAAAAAGCTTAACAATAGCAACTAAATGAGGATGAACCAGGTGAGAGCAATCCAAGGTACAAAGCTGGGAGTGAAATTGAACCCGTAGATATGAGAAATGGAAAGGTAACAACAATGGGAGCGAGACTGTCTGAAGCGGAAAAGAAAGAACTTTCAGAGACTGGTGCAGAAATGTCAGGTATTGATGAATCGATAATTTCTCATTAACTGAATGTTGATCCTTACGTTAAACCGGAAGAAAAATGGCTATGAAGAAAGAGGTGGAGAAGTTGCTCAAAGTCGGGTTCATCAGAGAAGTCAGCTATCCGGAGTGGCTAGCAAATGTTGTGATGGTAAAAATAAGAGTGGAAAATGGAGAATCTGTGTGGATTTTACGAACCTAAATAAATCTTGCCCAAAGAATGATTACTCGTTGCCATGGATCGGTCAAATGGTGGATGTTATGTCCGAACATGAGCTCCTAAGTTTCATGGATGCTTACTCCGGATATAATCAGGTGAAAATGTTACAATCTGATCAAGAAAATACATATTTTATTACTGACTTTGGAATATTTTGCTATACCGTAATGCCATTTTTCTTGAAAAATGCAGGAGAGACGTATCAAAGGTTAGTCAATAAAGTTTTTGAAAGGAAGGTTAGAAAAATAATGGAAGTCTACACTGAAGACATGCTCGTAAAGGCAGAAACAAGGGTGGACCACTCAACCTGAATGATACTTTCTCTGCCCTAAAAGAAAGTAACATGAAATTAATTTCAAAAAAGTGTATTTTTGGAGTGACAGCGTGAAAATTTCTAGGATATCTAGTGAGTAGCAGAGGAATAGAGGTCAACCCATATCAAACAAAAGCAATCATGGAAGTAAAATCACTGCAGTCAAAAAAGGAGATCCAAAGCTTGACGGGAAAATTAGCGGCTTTGAATAGGTTGTTGTCCAAATCAACAGACAAGTACAAACCATTATTTTTCAAATTAAGAAAGAATTATAGACTTCAGTAGGACGAAGAGTGCGAAAAGGCTCTATGTAAAATTAAAGAATATCTAGCTTCACCTCCACTATTGTCGAGACCTTTGCCAGGAGAAGAACTTTCTCTTTACCTCACAGTATTTGAAATCGCCTTTAGTGTGGCTCTCGTTAGAACAGAAGAGGAATATCAAAGACCAGTCTATTTTGTAAGCAAAAGTTTTGCAGTCGCATAAGATAGATACGGGAAAATGGAGAAACTGGTACTTGCTTTAATTGTTGCTGCAAGAAAGCTCATACATTATTTTCAGAGACACACCACAAATGTGGTAACGAAGTTCCAAATAATGATTCTTCCACACTCCCCTGAGATAACTGGAAGACTTGTAAAGTGGGCAATAGATTTAGAGGCATATGACATCCGGTATGTCTCACGCACTGCCATAAAGGCACAAGTTTTAGCAGGCTTCATTGCGGAATTCACTCACGAAGACAAAGAACATGATTTCGTAGTGGTGGAAAATGGAAAGGACACATGAACTATGTTTATAGACGGAGCATCAAATCATCGTGGATCCGGAGTGGGAGTGGTGGTTCACACACCACATGGTAAAACTTTCGAAGAAGCATTGTCATTCGGCTTTCAGGCATCAAACAATGAAGTAGATTACGAGGCATTGTTAACTGGACTAGCCTCATGAATGAATTCAAGGTAACAAGTATAAATATATTATGCAATTCGATGTTAGCTACTAACCTTAAGATGTAAAAGGATAACATAACGGCGTAGTATTTGCAGAGTGCCAAGGAAATGTTACAATTGTTCAAAAGCTATGAGATTACACAAGTTCCCAGGGTAGAAAACTCGAGAGCAGATGCTTTAGCAAATGCTCTAGCAAATTTAGGGTTATCATCCCAATTCTCATTCAAAAGAACTATTACCATGGAATATATGAGCGAGCCAAGTACAAAGACACCCATACAAGCGGAACTAATTGTGGGGAATGGTGAGCATGACTGGCGAAAGAGCATTGTATAATACCTCCTCTACCAGGAGCTCCTAGCTAATGAAATTGAAGCCCAGAAGCTCTAACAATAGAGCATAAGGCATACCATGAACGATGGGGAGCTGTATAGAAAGTCATTCTCGAGATCGTACCTTAAATGTCTTTCCCCAACATAGGTCAAGTACGTAATGGCTGAAGTTCACGAATGAATATGCGGGAACCATTCAGACGGGAGGTCTCTAGCTAACAAGTTACTAAATGAATGGTACTACTGGCCGAAAATGCAAGAGAAAGTAAGTTCTTTGTAAAGAAGTGTGAGAAGTTCCAACAGTATGCTCCATTTCCGAAGATGTCTCCCAAAGAATTACAAACGTTTGTGAGCCATTGGTCGTTCATGCAATGGGGAATCGATGTAGTTGGGTCATTACCAATGGCTACCGCTCAGAAGAGGTTCTTACTGGTCGCAACTGACTATTTTACAAAGTAGATAGAAGCGGAAGCGTTAGCAAGAGTACGGGAAAATGAAGTAAAGAAGTTCTTATGAAAAAATATCGTTTGCAGGTACGAGATCCCCAAAGTGCTTTGTTTCTGATAACGGGCTTCAGTTCACTAGGAGTCAAGTGAAAAGCTGTTGTGATGACTTTCGGATAAAGAATAGACTGCCAACTCCTTACTACCCTCAAGGCAACAGGAAAGCATAAAGATCAAACAAAAAAATACTTGAAAGTCTAAAGAAACAGTTGGAAGCTACCATAGGGAAGTGGGTTGAGGAATTTTCATCAGTTCTCTAGGCGTACCGGACACCACCATGAGAACCAACTAGAGAAACACCTTTCGCCCTAACATTTAGGTCAGAAGTTGTTATACCAGTCAAAGTTGGATGCCACACTGAAATCTGGAATAGATGAAGTCATAAACGTAGAACGGATGACGGGAAGTTTGAATCTTTTGGAGGAAAAGAGAGAGAGGCAGCTCTATTGAGAATGGTCAATTACAATGAGAAAGTACTTCCAAAAGAAAGTCAGAGGGTGACAGTTTCAAACGAGAGATCTTGTGCTGAAGAGAATTTTTCAGTCAAATGAATGTAAATTGAGACCAAATTGGGAAAGACCTTCCATAGTCAAAGAAGGTAGAGGAAGCAGATCTTACTACTTAATGACCAACAAGGGAAGTGACTTATCCAAACCTTGGAATGCTTTACATTTGCGCAAATATTATATTGAATTATTCCCTTTTTATAGTGAAAACATTTTCATCCGTGATTTTTTCCCGTTTAAGGATTTTTCAAGTAAAAATCAAATGTTCATCATTCTTTTTTTTTAAATCTAAAGGAAACGGGCCCCTGAACTCATGAAAATCCTAAGCCCATGAAGTTACTCGCCTTCTAAAGGAAATGAGCTCCTGGGTCACAAAGAGCTTAAGTCCGTGAAGGTACCCGCCTTCTAAAGGAAAGCGAGCCCCTGAACTGCCGAAAGCTTAAGTCTGTGAGGTATGATGTTTGCAACATCACCCTCTAAAGGAAACCAAAAAATGAAAGAAATGGAGAAATTTAAAAAGAGAGGATTGAAAGGGGAAAATAAAGGAAAGTTGCAAATAAATAAAGCTCCAAGGTAGCAAAATCTTGGAGAATGAAGAAAAGATGATCTAAACACTTGCAAAAGGAGAGAATGAAGCAATGGAAGATCAGAAGTTGCTAAAACAACTTCCTTCTCATTGATAATAAAGTATAAATTACAAAGAAAGGAAAAAGGGAAATAAAAAATTACAACTGCAAAAGTAAAGAAAACAGTCTAAGTGGTAGCAAGGAAGAGCAGGCGGGAGCTTTGAGTGGGATGAGCTTGAAGATTCAGTCTGAGCCCTCTTCTCAACGGGGCCAACAAACTTGTTATGAAGTCTTTTTGTCATCCTTATGTCGGCTTCCGCTCGGTCAAAAAGCTTTTGATCGTCTGACGAACTGGATGAACCTGGAGAGTTGGAATGGATATAAATAGAATGGAAAGAGGGATTTGAAATGTCTCCAGGGGTGTAAGATGAGGGCGCTGGAGCAGATGGAACACAATTGTTTGAAACTGTCACAAAAGAACTGTGATCGATCTTAAGCTCGAAGATGGAAAACAACTGTGATCTTTTCAATGGATTCTGTAGAAAGGAAAGTCTTCAGATTTTTCTTAGCTACAAAAGAAAGGAACACAAGTCCATTACTAAAAAAAGAGAAGAAAAAAGGTGGAAAAGAATGAAAAAAGATAAAAATGGATGCGAGAACCAGAGCTCCGGAAACCTACTAAAAATTGCCCATTTCTTGGGAATTTTCCAGTGGCCATCATCGCCTCAGTTCCCGCCAATGAGGATAGTATCTTGTTCCCAGCCCTTGCCTTCTTTCGGGATCTTGGTTATTAGATTTCCTCTTTTCTCAGATAGACGCAGGGGGAGGTAATAGCTCTCATCTCAGTGTTTAACTATGTAATGGTAAAGGAGCCCGTCTACCCCTAAAATAAAATTATATCTTCTATTTAAGGCCTCAACACCAAGAAGAATCCTATAGGAGCTCGGGGTAAACTGTGAAGGGGCAAGACCTACTCTATGGAAAAATTTTGAAAGAAAATGAGAAAATAGAAGCCTAAGACATAATGCTATATACATAAGACTAAGGGTTATTTGGTAGGGCGGTCTACAAGAAACCTCTCCGGACTCACTCTCTCCCAATGCACAAATAATATCTCGGGGAAAGCTTCTCGGTAACGGGTTATGAATTGCCCAAATTCATATGGAGTCCTGACTAAAGGGACTAGAACTTTAAACTCAGTCATAATCCCACGAACAGGGAAGTAGAGAGAAGAAGATGAAAAAGGAACTTACGGGTTCAAATGGAGAAAATAAAGAAAGAGGTTGAAGGAGGAGGTCTTATATAGGTTGCGGATTTCAAAGGAAATTGGAAATGTCTTATTCTGAAACGAGGAGCGATGGGATGCCTACAATTAATTATTAATGAACAGATGCAATCAATAGTGCAACTACGCTGTTGGCAATATAGGGAGGTAGGAATGACAGCGTAAGATGTGAAGAGGCACAACTATCGACAAATGGAGAAATGACAGCTGGCAAATGGAAGTAGATTTTCTACTAAAGGAAAATATCTTAACCACATCTATTCAAGGAACATCGAAAATGAGAACGAGAATTTAAAATGGTGGACAACGGGAATATGAGGGTACGTTTAAAAAAAATGTGAATGACGAAGAAGCGTGACTACCTCGTCACAACTGACGCGAATGGAAAATATCTTATCCACGCTTTTTAAAAAAGCGTGACTACCTCGTCACAATAGAGTACTTAAATGAAAGTAGTAGAACCCATCTAAGCATACCACTCTCTCTGTATCTAATAAACAGTAAATGTGATAGAGGAGTATGTTTTGCAGATTTTTTTAAAATGTAAGGATTTAAATAGTCAATTATAAAGTATATGTGTATATATTTTACATAAACTTAAAAGTGCAGGGATGTTTTTTATATTTTTTCCATATGTATTTTATTTTTTAAAAATAAGAAGATAAATAATGATGTAAAACAAAAAAGCTTGAATTATTAATTTTTGGAAGAAAATGGCTAAAACACTTTAATATCAGTTATTGATAATGTAATATTAGCGATTGTTTACCTATTTTCATTATTTTTTTTAGAAAAATAGCATATAAAAGATAATGATCTAATGGAGTCAAAATTGGTTATAATCCATTTCATTAACAAATTACTGACTTCCCATAATTAAGAGATATGATGATTCTTCAAACCATAATTTGAGGACACCATTAAATTTCTTAAATAAAGGATATTAAAATTAAACAAAGACTACAAATTAAAATTCTATAAAATCAAAGGTATTAATGTCTATTCATTTTTTATCATTAAATTATTGATGGGGTCACATTCAAAGTTGTCTATTATTCTAAAATAAAAAACTGTTATATTTTAAATTGAAATTTAAAAATTGACTATTTGATGTAATTACTTTTATTTTTATAATAGGATCATTCTTGCCAAGAGCTCGTTAATGTTTGGGCCTCAATTTGAATCCTATCAACAATATGCAAGTTTGTTACTATCTTACTATATCAATATGAATTTAAATGAGAGAAATTTTTTATTCTCCTTTTCAACATTCATGTCTCTTTAAATATAAAAAAATTAGGGTTTTAACATTTTTCTCATTTAATATAACTCATATAACTCATTTTATTTTATATTCAATGATAATTGATTTATAATTTTTTTGTGAAATTAAGTATTTCATAACTAGAAACGTAAATATCCATAAAGCTAAACTTTGATGAATTTTAAAATTATTTCAAGTCAACAATATTTTATTCGTTTGAAATTTATGATATTAATTATCATGTAATTTTTATGTTATCAGAGCATTAAAATTTATAGAAATGAATTAAGAAAATTATTTTTGAACGAGATAAATATCTCTTACTATGATGGAATCTGATACTTTGATGAATAATATTTTAATACACTGTTTAGGTAATAATGTTAAATTGTATAATTTCAACAATATTATAAGGGGGGAACTGTAAACATTGCCCGTTTTCTTGCTCAAGTTGTAAAAATGTCCAGAAAATTTTTTTATTACAAAAATGGCTGAAAATATAGTAAATGATTATTTACTACTGTGTAATTTTACTAAATAAGTTATTTGCCAAGGTCATATTTTGGCCATTTTTACAAATAAAAAAAAATTCGATCATTTTTACAACTCTGCCCCCGAAACCTATATTTTCTTGCTATTTCCTCTATCATAAACAAGCTAATATATTTATTGTAACTACTATTTTCTTTTAATTTAGATCTACATTTATTTTTTAGTGAGAATTTATTTATTTCAACTCTAATATTAATTTTTAATTCTAGATATGCCTTAAAGTTATTTCGCATAAGTGAAACACGTATTTTCAACTAATTTTAAGTACACGTAACTTATACAAACACTAAAAGAATCCTCCCTGGAGTATAGTCTGAGGAAGAGCCCCTCGGGAAGGATTGCACCAAATCACAAGAAAATAATATTCAATTATTGAAATACTGATATTAAAGTACCCATATAGCACTTTGAATGTTTCAAGTTTTGAAGGATTTGGAAATCATCAAACTTCAGCCTTAAGTTTTGGTTAATTCCTCCTTAAGTATAGTTTTGGTATTACCAAAGGCCTAATAAATGACACAATTCAGGCTCTCATTGACCAATTTCGCATTCGAGATCCAATATGAAACATTAATAATCTTTAAATCTTTAATTAATTAATCTATATAATATATTAAAAGAGGAAGCAAGAGAGAATCATTTTTACACACAAATTACCCTTACTATTATATGAAATTTCATATTATACGTTTCTTGATATTATCTTTATCACAATCACATTCACCATCTCAATTATTAAAAATATATAAGTTGTGAACATTAAGAGACATATTAGTTTAAATAGAGTAATTATGTTAAAGAATTGTATAGGTAAATAATTTGATATTGGAGTTGAAAATGTTGTCCTCTCGGGTAGGGTTATCTCTCTCTTTCTGAAGAGTGGAAAAATATTTTTAGATAATTCTATCATCATCTTTTTATATAAAAAATCTAATTTACCCTTTAACTTAATATAAAATGTCATCGTAGTAATTAATTTATTTAATGAATTAATTAGTAGACATTTCTTATATTTTAATGACATGAACATTTGATGACAATAGTTATGATTTATTATTATAATATATTTTATATTAATCACACATGGTGAATGATAGAAAAAATTTTCTTCAAAATTTAATAAAAGTGAAAAAATAATTGATAACTAAAATATAATACAATGCAATATACATGTTTAAATAATGTATATACATTTCTAATTGACTTGATGAGGTGTCTATTGTTAACTTAAACTTTACTACCATTCTTATATAAAATTATCTAACATTAAAGAATTGTAGAGAACTAATATATTTGATCAAAGTAATATATATTATTTTTCTTAAAATTTTCATTTCGTTGGAATAACAAAAAATTATATGCGGTTTGTGATAAATTTACATGATAGATCATTAATCAATATATAGAGACTAACAATATATAACACTTATGCTAATTAATTATTGAATGAATCATACATTTCTTTAGTAAATTAATTTACTTATGAAGATAATTTTAAGATTCAATTTCTCATCACATTAATGAATCTAAAATTGAATTGAGTCACATACATTGCACGTGTTGTTTGCCTAGTATATTAAAAGTGAGATGAGAAAGAGAATCATTTTGTTTACTCCTTATTTTACATTTCAAAAACTAGTCTCACAGCACGTGGTTCATAAAATTATATCTAACAATTTATTGAAAGAAGATTACTATGAATATTTATAAATTTATTATATTTAATCATAACAAACTATACATTTTTTATAATTATAGAAACTAACAGGTATTGTACATAAAAGTGAGCTTGGGTATATGGATAAAATTGAAAGTTATTATACTTAAAACTAATTACTAAGCATGGAACAACTAAAATGTATTATTAAGCTCAATCATGGAAGAAGGAATCTCTAACTAGATCTTGATTCAAATTATAGTTGATTATCTTCTTTATAATTTTTGAACTAAGAAATTTGTTGTTTCATTCTCACATTATTGATATATAATTGTTAGACTTTCATTTATTTCTTATCAAAGTTGCAAAGTCCACCAAAATTAGAATTGCAAGTAAAAATTCTTAGCAAATTCTGTGAAAATCAGAGGTCAATGTGGTTACATTACCAGAGATCAATGTGGTTAAGTTTTCATGATTTGTTCAAGATTTGTTCTTGAACCTTCCTTGCTTTGTTATGCCCTTCCTCGTTCTTGGCTTGCTTGCAAGCCCGAGTCTTCTGAAAGCTTTATTTGCTTTCCATTCTCTAGTTCCTTTTCTTCTGGAATTGAGCTAGTCGTTCTCGTTCTCGTTCCTTTTTCATTTCTTGTTCTCTAGTTCGTTTTCTCTCTTTCGTTTCTCTGCTGTTCTGGTTTTGTTGTTGATCTCCATCTCGTTTGTCGTATCCCTATCTTTCTTGCTCTCTAGTTTTCTTCTTCAAGAAGTACTAGCTGCCCTCTGTTTCTCATTTCTCTTTTCTTGCCTCTGGATCTGTTTCTTGTTTTGGTTCTTATCTCCCTGTTTCTTTGCCAGGTTCTTTTGTGTTTTCTTCTGCAGTTTCTGGGTTTGATTTGAGGGGCTACATTTGAATATATTTTCCAGGTTCACTTCAGACCTCTTTTCAGCAATCTATTTTCCTGATTCTTGCAGGAGATCATTTAGTACCTTTTGTTATACTCAGGCTTCTCAAAGGTCTTCCTTTGAATCGGGACACTTTAAGGGTTACTGCAATGACTTTTGTAGTAGATTTTCATATTTGAGTCTGATTCTGGAATTCAATATCGCAAGATTCAGGAGATCTACTATAACCATTAGTTATCAAAAGCCTTCTCAAAGCATCTTTCGTGGTATAATTTTAGTTTCAGGCAAGTTTCAGTTGAGTTTATTGGATCTTAAAGGGCAATATCAGTGGATTCTGAGTGGAACTCAGATAGCATTGATCAGAACTTGTATAATTTATTGGTTAGTAGGGATTGTTATACTGTTGCTGATGCTTTAGCATTGATCAGAACTTGTATAATTTGTTACTCCATTTTCTTACCCCTTGCCTTGTTGTATATGTTTCACTCCTTCAATAAAAAATTTCTATTTCTGATATAAAAACTCTATAAAAATCAGAAGTAAACTGAAAAGATAAGAATGTTGAAATTTTTCTATGATTTGCAAACACGTTAGTCTTCCCATCATCCCGTAGCATATAGGTGACCTCCAACACAAAAAAAATATTTTTTCTCCATCTAAAAGCACATCCACCTCAATTGACCTTCTTTGTTCACTTGATTATTCTTCTCTAGTTAGTAATTCGTTCTTCGTGGTGCAACTGATCCATACACATGTAGATAGCCCGGTCAACCATTTTACAACGTTCTTTCAACAACAATATAGATTGATCAATTGGAACCCATCCACTCAGATTAATTAAAACTAATTAAAAAAATTAAGAGGCAAACATAGATTAATTTATTTAAACAAAAAATTCAAAAATAATGTTATTTCATCAACATTTTGAAACTTGAAAATCTTAAAAATGGACAAATAAAAGAAACATATATGAGACAAAAGAATATGAAAATGCAAAGAAAAGACATTAATCCTACTGTTTGCTCAAACCCATAGTGCGTGTGATATTTTGAATGGCAAATCCACATTTGCATTTATAAATAAATTGTAATGTTAGTAATAAATTATTAAAGTTTGGATGATAACTCTCTCCAAGTTCACCTCATTCGCAATCCAAATACTCTCTTAATTTATCTGGTGCATTTACTTTAAGTTCATGAATTTGATATTAATATGTATACGTATTAATTTAGATTTAAGACATTTATTTTTGTTGATTACATTTAAACAAATACAACAATAGAAACATTAATAAAATTTTAGGACATTTAGTTTGTATACCCAACTTTTAATTGTATTCAATTCAATTAGAAAACTAAAGTAATTTATTATATTCAATTCAAGTCATTTTATTTTCATATAACTTGTAAGAAGCTAATCATATATAGTTTGTATATCCAATTTTTAATGGGTATTCAATTCAATATTAGAAAATTAAAGGTGATTCTTTCTCTAATGAAAATAAAATTTTAATTGTCATTAATTAGAGTTAAAACCAAAGAGATAGAAAAATTCATCAAATTTCCTTTCTAATGTAACATTTCGTCTCCATCTTAATGCAATATTTTGTCTCTATATCCTCCAATTTGAGGATAGTTGTTCCAATTGTGTCTCCTAAAATTATAAGATGAAAACAAATCGTCTTATTCAATATACATGTTTGCCACAATACGATTCATGCATTTCATCAAATGTAGCCAACGTATAGTTAAGAATAAGTGGCAGTCAATACACTCAAACTCTTTCAAAGTTTAAGAGGGTAATTTTAGAATAACATAATAATGGTAAGTATAAAACGGTCTAGAAAATAATTCTCACATCAAACCACTTTTAGTATATTATAAATTATTGATTATTGATTATAGATTACCATTGAGTCTATTAATGGGTACACCATTAATGATAATTTTCTTTTCTTACTTCTCAAAATAATGTATCTCTTGGGCAAACTTTATATTTTTTTAGTTTTAGACATGGGAATATATTAAGTTATTTCATCGTTAAAATATATATTAGAAAAATTTAACAATAATCATTAGAAGAATAAAACATGTTTTTAGTTCATTTGTCAGTAGTGATCAAATAAATAATCTATACAATATATAAAAGAGTAGAGGTTTGAGAAACATTTTAGACGATATTACCCCTAATTATTTTTAAAATTTTCTACATTATCATTAGAAGAATAAAACATATTTTTAGTTCATTTATCAGTAGAGATCAAAGAAATAGTCTATAAAATATATAGAAGTGTAGAAGTCGAAGAAATATTTTTTAGACAATATTACCCCTAATTATTTTAAAATTTTGTACATTATATTTACAATCAATTTACTATCTCAATTATTCATATGAAAATTATTTAAAAGTATACTTCAAATATTATGATATTGTTATATTTATTAACAAAAATTTGTTACACTACAAATTTTAGAAATTAATATTTTGGTATCAACATCCCATTCAAAAGTATGAAGGTAAAGTTACTTCTCGGATCATTTGTCTCACTATATTCTTTACTTACATCATTAGAGAATTTAGAGTTATTAGTCTAGGGTTTATCTTCTTAAGCATAACTACATTAGCATTCAAGAGCAGTTTGGATTAATGAGACATGGAGATCATATTAAAATTGAGATATGATATTGTTAACTTATACAGTTAAACCTGTTCGGATGTATCCATAAATTATCCAAGGACCAGTCTTTCATAACAAGACCCACCTATATAGGAACAAGCGGACCAAACGGGAATAAGAGAGATTCATTGACCATGATACTTCTCTTTTCTCGGATGAAAGAAGGATTCGAACAAAAATCACTGAAACTAACAGACATAAAACCATTCGTTTATAGTTCTATTAATTCCATACTTATAACCGAATAATATTTCTTCTTCCCATATTTTGAACGTCTCCCACTAGAATTGAAGAAATGGATGAAAAATTTTAAAATTACAAGAATGATCGAATTATGGAGTGAAATTACATTTTTACCCATTATTTTTGTTTTGTTTTTGGGTTTTTTCATTTTTAATGGTTTTTGGAGAGAATAACCATGTTATAAAGATAATAGGAAAAAATGACTATTGAAAAGTATTAAGTGCAAATATAGTCATTTAACTAACATTATATATAGTGATTGAAATACTAAATTTCAAAAATACTATTGTCATATCTAAAAGAAACTAATTCATGTGAAACTTTAAAAAATCTTATTCTTACATATTTTTTAATATAAAGTTAACTCTTACATGTAAATTTTTAAACGTTGTCATACGCTATTAGTTTGTTTTTAATTGCACCAGCACGGCTGGCGTTTGTTCCGCCAACTCTACTGTCACTTTTTGTCTGTTGCACAAGCTAAATCTTGTGCAATAATAGGGTTGCTTTACGCAACCCCTTAAATCAAATCATTTTATTTCTTATAAAAATAAATGATTTGTTAAATTACTTACATCAATAAATTAGTGACATCCATTTAGGTTGCGTCAATAAATTAAATAAATCATTAAAACTAGTTAAGTCAATAAATTAGTTATTTCAATGAATTAATTACTAGAAAATGTAACCAAGTTATTATTTTCGCCGTAGTGTATTTAAATAATTTACATATTAAATTTTTTTAAATAAGAATGCTAATTTTTTTAATTAGGCTGGTATATTATTAGTTACTTAAAGTATGTAAATTATTTTTTAAAATAAAATATAGTTTATCTATTTTTTAGTACATATCAATATATTATTTATGTGCTGTAAATAAGAAATTTTTGGTCTGTCATTAATATAAATGGATAAATTATGTATATGCGTGTGTATATATATATATACTACACGATAATACATATTGTACTGTGCATAGTACAATGTACTATCCACTGGCGCAAAAAAGAGGCTTATTATTTTTTAGTAGGACATGATTGGAAATAACTGTAATATCCACCATTTATGTGAAGATCAATGGTTATATTTGACAAAAAAAATATCCGAATATTTAGCTAAATAAATGACCGAAAAAGATCACAGTTCTTCCTTATTTTTTGAAAACAAAAGAATTCCCATTCACCCTTTTCGGAGGTATACAAACCTTTCTTATGGGCCTCGTTTAGATTCTCAACTGAGCCCGTTTTTCCCGGGCTGTATGGTGTGCGTGGCTCAATGGGCTGAAAGGGTCTACTTGGGAGAGCATCCACTTCGTCTGCAACTCATATTATTTCTCATTATAGACCCAAATTGTCACGTTTGGACTTGAGTATCAAAATGTATTAAATTAAATGTTCACTTCGGTACCAAGTTAAATCCTCTTATATGTCCTACCTCACAGCTTAGCTAGTTTTGGTTGTTACGGTACCAGTTCGGTGTGGTCTAACTGCCTTCCTTCGTGACTATCTCGAGTCTGTATCCTTAAAACTTATCTCTCTTATCAATGATAAGTCTTTGATTCTAATAAAAAAAAGTTAAATCCTCTTATGATTTTTCTTTTGATGCCTTACGAATAGTACATTAATTGATAGAAGATTTCCGACATCTATCGATTTGGGACAAAAAAAAAAGAGATTTGCTTACAGTTAATTAAAAATTTGTAACTTTAATGCATTCAAAATTAGGCCTTTGTGGAAAGGCTAATTGGCGTATGGGTCATTGACAAGATTCTTATTGTCTTATTATTTAGTCTTTTATCTACTTTTTCATAATTAAGTGGTTGTGATCTATCATAAAGAGAGAAAACTGATTGGACTTAAAAAATCCTATTTACGAATTTTCCAGCTGTAAAGAGTAAATAAAAAAACCACTTACATGTTTTTCTTTATTTACTGAGAAGTGAAACTCTAAAAGCATGGTATGTATATATATAAATTATATTTTTAAGTCTATACTTAAATAGGGAAGCTGAATTTTGCATGCATCTGAACTCGCTGTCAATTTGATGACTGGTGTTTTATTTTTATCAGTTTAGTTTCTAACTTACAAATCAATTGTAGTCGACACCTTTCATCAACATCTGTTAAGTCGTTCATGGGAAATTCGGAAAAAGTGTCCGGGTTTCTTACTCTACCGGTGAGAAATGGAAGTAATGTTATTGAGATTGTGTCCATAAAATAAGATGTAATAATTATTTATAAATATTTAATTATTTTTCTGATATTTATGTATTATTAAATTTTATAAATAAATGAAATTTTTTTTTTAATTAAAAATTTGTTTATAATATCGTAAAAATATAAAATACACCATTATTATTTCAACAAGAATATAAAATACACCATTATTATTTCAACCATGTTAAATTTATTTGTCAATTAAACTTTATTTAAAACTTTCACTATTATTATTTCAACAAGAATATAAAATACATTTAACATGTATTAATAGTCCCCAATAAAGTTTGAAAATCTATGACTCAGAAAAATATACAGACTTCTTCTACAGCCTCTAAGAGTGGATTCAACTAGTTAATGAGGTAGAATGTCTTGAGATGTTTAAAGTTCGACTCTCATCCAATGGTTCTTAATGAGATAATATGTCTACGTCGAATCACTCACTGTTCGATTATTTTTGAACATTTGTCTGGGTATAATGAAATGGAAATTAACATGTTGGAAGATGGACTCAATATTCCTTTTAGGATAATGTAGTTAATTCCTCCACTTACCCATTAAAAATTATCTGCAATTAGAAACCTACGGGCAAAATTTGTATACAAGTAGAAGCATGAAAAAGCAATTCAAAGGATGAGAGTATACACGATAATAAAATGGGTCCGGAAAGGCAAAGAAACGGTAAGGCACGGGTGGGTGATTTTAACTTTTCTTTTTTCTTCTCAATCTGGAGGAAGGAAAAAGGAAAAAAAAAAAAGGGTTGGGGCTTGGGGGTGTTTGGATTGGATGGAGAAACTTTGTCAACGTTGGCTTTTGATAGCTTTTAAGAAAGGGGAAAAAAAAAGGGAACCAAACGTGGAAGCATCAATTCCAAGTGCACGAAAGATTAAACGCACTCCAACGAGGATTTTCGATGGTGGGATTTCCTATGCGCCTCGGCCCTTCCTTTTTTTTTTTAGTGTTTATAGATAGCTGAAATAAGAAGATATCTTTATTTTTAAGATATTATAAACATCTCAAAATTGAAATTTATCTCCACATCAGATATCATTTATTTTTCTTTCTTTTAATTTTATTAAACTATCATTCATTATAAATAATAATCATCAATAAAATATATTTTTATTCGACGGTAAAATTAGAAACCGATGATTATATATATATAACATCTATTTACACATTTCATCAAAATATACTACGTAATAAATATTCTTACAATTATATTATATTATTCTCTATTGTTATCAAACAAAATAATCTTTATTTTTCAGGTATCTTACTTTTATGCTATTATATTCTCATAATCTTATTCATAAATTATTTACTCATAGTCTCATACTAAATGACATTTTTACCCTATTTAGGACACTATTTTATGCATTTATATGTTTTAATCTATAACTACACACATATACATAAAAAGAGAGACAAAAAATGTTATATAACATTGCAACGCTAAATACTATTAAAAGTGGATGATATATATGGTCTCCGTTTAAATGTGATAAATCAATATATAATAAAATAATAAACCCTATATTTCAAAAAATAAAGAAGCTTTGATCATAACAATAATATATTTTCATCTCTTGTATATCATTCATTTCGTAATATTTAATTTACAAAATACATGTGAGGATTTAATTGAAAATCATGCTAAAAGATTAAGGACACCATCAATTTGGGAAAAATTTGTCGACAAGAAATAGTATTTGAGTGAATTTATTAGAAGTGCTTCGAAATAATGGTTTCATACCTTGTTTTACAAAGTATTAAATTTGTAAAATTAAATGCTATTTTTAGAGTATGCAATTATTTGTTTTAGTTAAGAGTTACATTTATAATCTTATTATTTTAATTGTACGAAATTCTTTTTTTTTTTTTTGGCTTTTTTGCAAGTTTCTTTGGTGCGGCTATATTACCTCATTTTGTAAATTATACATTATATTTATGTCTCCACAATGTTTTTCAATACCAAAAAAACAATAAGAGACAAATGATGTCATCAAAGTCTCTTAAATTAAATTATTGTCAACAAATGATACATATGATATAATGTAACATTGACGCAAAATCTTTAGAGATTAATCTTAAATGATGTAATAGGACCTTAACTTAAAACTATTAAAAATTTAAGTAGAGGTATTTATTGTTTGGTTCGGTCTGTTTTTCGTGAAAAGTCGAACTGAACCGATGAGAAATAACGTTTGGTTTAGTTATTTGGTTCGACGTTAATAATGAAAAATATAAAAAAATTTAAACATTTTGAAATGATATTATTGAAAAATAAATATATAATTAAAATTTTATTTCGATTCGGTTCGTTAAATATGAAATTATATATATAATAAAAATTAAAATTTTGGTTCGATTCGAAAACTATCAACATTTTAAAACAAACCAAACCGAAACTTTCATTCTTTAATTTTTGTGAACAAAATCAAATTGAAACTACATAAACAACGGATCAAACTAATCATTTTCAGTTAAATTAAATTTGATTCGGTATTAAAATTATCACTTCTACGTTGGTTAATGATTATATTGTTGTTTTCAATTCCTCGTCATTTGATATTGATTCTATAAAGTCGGCCGAGATCTTGTACCCTATTCTATTCTCTCCACTTTCTTCCCCATTGTTTCCCATTGCTCCAAACAAAGCAAAGCCAATTTGAACGATGTAATAAATTGTTCTCCTGCTAGTTGTGCTGGAGACAAGTGATCGATGTGATTTGACTCCATAGGCTCATACATGAGAATAAATAGGGTAGGCTTACTAAAGTTTTGCAAAACTTACTATATCTCGTGTACATTGAATAGAATAAGTAGATTCTTATAAATGAAAAAAATATACAGACGTGATATTCAAAAAATATAAAACATATCACCATATCCGAGTTATATTCAACATAAATAACACACAATTTAAAATATATATGACTCAATTGAGTTATAAAATTAATTATATTATTTAAGATGTATAGTTGCAGGCAACTCATTTTTATTGCATGTATCCTAATTTAGTTCATATATCAAAAAATGGTATATCTTCAATGATGTAGATTATCTGTGTTGCATGTATTTCATTTGAGTCATATATGCCAAGAATGATGTATCTCATATGAGTATAAATATATCTCAAATGATGTAGATTTACGCACAGTATCAACGTCAACGATATGATAGAAGGAACCTATCAAATGATATGAAGCAATAAAATAATTTTGGTCAAGGCTCTCAAATTTTACCCTAACTAATTCCTAATAATCTTCAAATACATGGGAACTTAGAATATAAAATGATCCAATTCAATAGTCACATGGGTAGGCGTTGAGGTTTGGATTCGAAAAATCTATAGTTTGTTTGAATTATAGAGGTCTTATTTAGATGATATATGTCATTTATTTTTTAACAGACGCTCCGTCTAATTTTATTGGTGTATATAATGTAGCGATTTTTTTAACAAATCATAGTAGATAAAGGCAAGAGTTGCATCAAGGAAGTCACACACCACACCCTCATTACAACAACTCTCTCCTTCGTCTATTGAGAGATAACAATTCTACCAGACGCTTTAGCAGACTAGAATTTTATCCAAACCCCTTCTGTTAATAACATTGCTTTAATAGGGTCAACACAACTCCCTGAAAAACCATACAAAATCATGATTATGGCAGCGAAGTTGGTGATATGAATTTCATTCATATAGGCAGAATTGTTGATAAAGATCAATAGGAATCAGTAAGATTAATATGGAGAAGAAGAATATGTGCCACTAAGAAATCTTAATCAATAGAGAAATCTTGAAGAATGAGTGACTAGCACTTAAAAATTGATCTATATCTCCTTACATTTTTCTTTACTTATTGTATTCTCATACAACGTAATCAGATATGGAGAGAAATTTTTTGTCAACTACCACCAATCAAACTAGTTAGGGAACATGAATTTTGAAACTACTGACACTAATCAAAGATTATAGGACATGAACATAGAAACTATTATGTAGAAATATTTCAAACGATTTGGTAGCAGTACGATTTGTAACTTTTAATTTTAAATCCTTGTGTTAATATGGTGGAATATTTCAAACTACTTCCATAAAAGCAAAATTGCTTAGAATTTGAGAGACAAATTCAGGCTATACCAAAGGTAATGCGATTGATTGATCATAGAAATTGGACAATGGAATATATGCTTCCACAGCGTAGAATTGAGTAAAGAGGACAGACAGAATCATAGCGCAGAAAACATGTCTAGTTGTACTAATGTATATGTCTGGTTGACAACCATGACTTCAAGTTCCTCATAGTAGGAGTACTTAGCTACTTCATTAATTGGTTGTTTTCGTCAACTATTCCTTCCCTTCTTCTCAAATATTATTCTTACAAAGGAACCTACTCTATACTTATTTATTTTTTTATAATTTTAGACTGATTAAATAATAGATTAAATTTTAAATGATTAATTAATTTATCATTAATTCATATATTAATATAATAATATTTTATCGCTTATTAATATAGTTTATTAATTTAAGATAAAGATGAATGAAACATCATTTGATCGGTAACTTGATCGGTAACTTAGTAGGTATAAAATTATTTTTACTATTTTTCTCATTTTCTCCAATTGTTTGCTACTTTTCCATGAATTTCTAAATGCAATACAGAAATAAATATAAATCACACTTGTCATTTTCTTGATTACGAGAATACATTTTCGTTAAAATATTTAAACATAGCTTCATCGTATTTAATGACTTAAAATGTCAAAATTATTTACTTAATAGTTTATTATTTCTTTTTCTAACTAAGCACAAAAATGAGATTATCTGTTAGAATTTATAAGAATCTAAATATGAGAATATGATAAATACTAAAAAATTAATAGTATGGTATCTTTTTACTAAAAAGACATGTGGAGATTTTTAGAATGAAAGTTAAGCTGTTTATTCATGTGTTATCTATACTCAAACTAAAAAGAATATAATCCGATGTTTGCGTCTGGACAAGTGGCTCATAAATGAAGATTGGAAGATTCTCGTCAAGTAGAATTGTTAATAAGCTCATGCCATATTTTTCAATATATAATAATCCTATGCTAGAAAATGACTTAACTTGTTTTCCAACTTCTGCCTCATCATGAAATATAATATTTCACACTATAATCTAGTGGGTTACAATTCAATGAGATCACCTTAGTGATGTTCAGTAAATTTGAGTTTTTAGTTCAGATCCACACGGTTTAGATATGATGAACATGTTTAAAAATTTGATTGTATGTAATCACCACACTATTTTTTTGTGTTATTTTATTTAGACTGACCAGATCTTCAACTGAACAAGATGTGATATTGATAAATTAAAATCATAATTGCTTACCCTCCCGGCACTTGTGAAATTTTCTTCTAAAAAAGTTGTAGTTTTTTACCAACGTCAGATTCACTCTCACAAAAACAAGAGCGTCAATAGGCCTAAACTCTTCCCGATTAACAAAAACAGTATGTCTTTATCTACTAACTGCACAATGTTCTTAGACAAATAGCAAACTACATCACTAAACATTACAATAATTAACATTTTTTGAACTTTAAAGGATGGACATGTTGTAATCAACAATTTAACATCTGAGCTATGAAAAAATATAAAATAATTAAATCTTACTCATGAGAAAAATTAAAATATTGATTCCACGCTTTGAAAGAGATTCCTAAAGTGAATATTGATCAAAAGAAATCATATCAATCATGAAAAAATAGGTGGGTGGATACAAGAATCAAAGTGATGTGGATGAGATAAGTTAAAGGGAGAATAGAGCTTCTTCCAATTCCATATATGATGAGATAGAATTTTCCTTGGAAAAGTAAAAGAGTTCTCAGTTTTCACATTTAATTGCAGCCTTTCCCTTTTCTGATAAAGAGTTCCCCTAAACAAGCTGACTTCTTTCTTCTTTCTTTAAATTTGTTTAATGTTTTTATAATCATTGCTTTGTTTAAATAATTGAGAATTGGTGCTAGGAATTGTATTTTGACTGATCATTTGGTTTAGAGTACAATTGTAATCATGATTTCCAATTTATTAATTTGTTAATCTACCAGTTTCACATTGAATAATTGGTCAACTAAAGACAAGTTTTGTCTTTCTAAATTCAAAATTTAAACAACTCTATATATGACGTTGATCACCAACACAGCTGACTTGCCACACCTTATACATGGAGATCAAAAGAGAACGAAAGTTGACGCCAATATGATGCTATATTTACGGCATGTTATTGATGTGATACTTTATAAGGTACACTACCTCAACCTATGCGGGTGGTGAACCCACGAAAGTATTGAGCCTAGTGACAAAAGCTTACGTGCTTTCCTTGCATGCGGATTAGAGCAAGATTGTGCAGTGTTGAAAAAAATTACCATACCGACTTAGCCACAATAAGCGTCGTGGATGCGCCGCCTTCTCACATTAAGAAGAGATGATAGCGTATATAGGATCGCCTTATGGGTGGATCTATAGGAATGCCACCGTGAATAATATAGTGGACTCTCCATAACTTTCTTGAATTCGTGGTCATGACATGTGACTCACTGCACGTCAGGGAGGCGGCATATGTGAGGATTCTCTCTCTGAACACCTTTATACAAACAGTTACGGTTGTTATAAATAATGATTACTTATTTTCATATAGGCATGATTAGTTAGAAATGTTACGAGTAATTAAAAGAAATCATAATTGACTAGGAAATTAGTTATACTTGGTTCACACAATCTCCATCTATAAATAGAAACATTCTTTTACATTACAATGGATGGGATTACAACTTTAACATACGCATGCTCTAGAATTCTCCTCAGAGCCATAAGGACATTTTGTCACATTCTCCTGGGTGACCTAAGGTGTTTGTCTTTCATATTTCAAACTCATACCCCCACGTTCTAGACCATATACGTGTTAAAGAAACTAGGTCACTTGTAAAACGTAACTCTTATTCCATACGAATTATCGGGAGAGGTCATTTTTAATTTATCCAAGGTTAGGCTGTAAGTATCATTTGGAGATTAAGAGTAAATGATTTTAAAAATAAGGTTGATGAAATATTATTGTGGAAAAGTAAGACTTTCAGAATTTTTAAAATTACCATGTTTGATGGATATACAAATTATCACGGCGGAATGTTAAAGTGCTAAATACTTTTCCATCGAATATACTTTTTGAGAGATTGTTGGACAAAATTGGATATTTTAGCAATAAAAAGTTGAGAAAATGCTCGGAATTAGAAATCACCCAAAAATTGGGGGTTTCAAACACACTCTAAACATGATAATTGGAGAGTCATTGGAGATGTGACCAGAATTAAATACCCCTCAATTTTTCTTTAACAAAACTAGGGATGTCCATGATACATTCATTTTTCCTAGTTAAAAATCGAAACTAAATATTTGGTTTTTTAATCAAATCGGCCGCAATTTGAATATAAACTAAACCAAAAAGAATATTTTGGTTCAGCTTGGTTGATCTCTTAATTAAATAACTTAGATGTTCTATGAGTTGTGATCTCTCTCAATGCAAAATAGACCAAGTAACAAATTTAACAATATCATTTAAATAAGTATTTAAAAAAAGTATACTTTAGAGACAGAATTATTGTGTACTCTATATTTTAAAAAATATATATTATTAGGTCAACCTCAAATAAGTAATTAAGTATATAGCTCTAGGTTATTTCCCAAAGATAGTAACATGATTACTACAACTCACTGTGTACTATTTATTTTATTAAATTAATTCTAAATTATGTATATACAATACATTACTTTGAAGTTGGTTGGATGCATGGTTGAAAAAAACGACCTTTAATTTATATATTTTTTTATCCTCTATTAAAACATAAAAATGTTATTTAAAAATAAATATAAAGTGTTGAAATTAACAATTATTTTGATTTAACAAAAGTAGTAATAGTAATTAAAAAGACAAATATATTCGTTTTTTTGGAGAGAGAAATAGAAGCAGGAGGTTTTGATGGGAGCAGGTTGAACATGACATAACGATGTTAATTTATATAATTCAAAAAAAGAACCTGTAGTCTTCCTTAATCATTTCGTTGTCAGATCTTTAAAATAAATAATAATAATAATAATAAAAGAAAAAAGAGAGCCATATTTGAAAGAGAGAGACATGCTCAAGTACATTACAAAAACAATTTAAATTCCGATTAGCAAAAATTCTTTATTATTCCTAATATCCAAAATTAGAAAAATATACACATAAAATAATACGAACAAATATTGAAAATACTTAGTAGTTTAGAATATTGAAAATGTTCAATATAATTTACTGGAAATCAAATGTATTGAAAGCCAACTTATAGCGCAAGGTTGGAAGGTGTAAATTGGATATGTCTGCTCATGCCTTTTTGCCTTCCATTCGCTCTGGACAGGAGGGCCACTGGAGACAGAGAGGAAGCAGGCGAAGCGCTTCGTTTGTAATGGAATGAAAGAGCAATTCAGCTGCAGGTGCATTTTTTTGTATCAGGCTAAATAAAAAGTGAAAGAGAAATTATTTGATACTCCTAAAATATTAAATAGCTAGATAAGTGACACGTGTTTTAACGTATAATTTTTTATTTAGATGTAAAAAAATGAATCAATGAATTCTTAAATTTTAAAAAAAGTGCATAAATTCTGATTTATGTTATTTTAAATAAAATAATATTTACGAGCGTATGAATTCTGATTTATCTATCTCTTTCCTCATTTCATTTTTATAGATAATCTCTCACATATTTTCCCGTTACAAAATTTGAGGATTAACTAAAAAAATTGATTACATGCACCAAAATTGTAAACTGGGTTTTAACTAAAAAAGAAACTGGGGGCGCGTGGTGAGGTTGTAGGTTGGGTTGTCTGAGAGAAGAGAGCAGTGAAGGCAGGGCAAGGGCAGTGAAGCAGACACAGTAGTCCATCTATCACAGTCCAATCCAGTAGTACAATCACCCACTCACCCCTCTCTCTCTCTCTCTCTCTGTTTCTCCACTCACACTCATCTCCCCTGACAACCCGTATCATCCACCTGATTCTAACCCACCTCTCTCTCTCTCTCTCTCTCTCTCTCTCATTTTCTCTCTCTACTTGTGTATGCATATGTTTATCCTTTTTTAATTTGGTAAAGCAAAAAAGCAAAGGTGGGGTGGTGACTGAAAGGAGGAGCTGTTAAAGACCAAGAAAAGAAGAGCGGAAAAAGATACTACATTAGAGAGGGAGGGAGGGAGAGAGAGAGAGAGTGAGTGAAATTGGTGTTTTATTTTCATATTATTTTAGCTGAGCTGAAGCATGATTTTCTTCTTCTCCGCTCCTTAGAGGCCATGGCTGTCAAGCTCTTTCTATTCATCCTTCTCTCTTCTTCTATACTCTGCCTCTCCTACGAGCCTAGGAACCCTGAAGGTTACCCCGAATTACCAACCTCCTCCTTCCTCTGTCTCTGTTTTTATCAGTTAATAAATATATAATTAACCGTTCGATTTTAATGATTTTTCTTTTGTTGTTGCAGTTGAGGCTCTGATAACTATAAAGACTTCCTTGAATGATCCGCATGGGGTGCTAAGCAACTGGGATGAAGATTCTGTCGACCCTTGTAGTTGGGCCATGATCACTTGCTCTCCTGAGAACCTTGTCATTGGACTGTGAGTTTTCTACTTATCGCGACTCTCTGTTTTCAGCTCTTGATGTAGAATTTCGATTTCATTGTAGAAAGTGGAAAAAACTTAAGTCGTACATTTTCTGGGTTTTTGGCAGAGGAGCTCCAAGCCAGTCTTTATCTGGAACTTTGTCATGGGCTATCGGGAATCTCACAAATCTTCGCCAAGTGTAAGCTAAAACAGCATATTACGCTATTTAATTTGATGGGTTTTGAATTTTAGGTTCTTTATTTTCCAATTACCCAAAACGAAGTTGAACTATCAAAACACTATCAGTTTCCAAATTCGGAGTACTCCATTTATGCATTTGAATTCTATTTAGCTTAATTATTTTGTTATCTGTTTTTTGTCACCCTGAAGGTTGTTGCAGAACAACAACATCTCGGGCCAAATCCCGCCGGAACTTGGAACTCTTCCTATGCTTCAGACGTTAGATCTCTCTAACAATCGCTTCTCCGGCATAGTTCCTGGTTCCCTGGGTCAGTTGAATGACCTCCAATACCTGTAAGCACTAGGCCTTTTTGTTCAAGAAAATGGAGGAGAAAGAATAAGCAGATAATTAACACTAATTATCTCTTAATTTCTTTTCTCTGAGAATTAGAAATACTGATGTTTATTTTGATAATAATGTTTTTTTATTATTGTGTGTATAAAGTCTTATTCTGTGTTATTTTGTCATGTAATGAGATTAGGAGGTTGAACAACAATAGTTTGTCCGGACCTTTTCCAGTGTCTTTATCCAATATCCCTCGACTTGCTTTCTTGTGAGTATAATTTTTCTTTTCTCTTGTTCATTCCATTTGTTTGTTTCCCAACTCCTTATTCTTCTTAAATCTGAGGCAATGTGCTATATTTCAGTAAGACCACTTGATTTGAAGCATTTGTCTAACTGACGGGTTTTCGTCCGGTTGTTCAGGGATTTGTCTTTTAACAATCTTAGTGGACCTGTTCCTAAATTTCCAGCAAGAACATTCAAGTATGGTTTATGTCCATGTCTAATTGAGTGTTTCCTTATTAAGGTAATACTCTGTTTATGTTGCTAATACTTCAATATTTTAAAAAGTGTTGTGGGAAACCCATTGATCTGCGGGAGTAGCTCGGCCGAAGGTTGCTCTGGCTCAGCCACCACTGTTCCACTTTCCTTCTCTCTAGAATCTGCTACTGGTGTGGTGACTAATACTTAAAATCTATTATTTCTACCCTGTTTTGTGATTTTCAATTTTGCTTTCCTCTTTTACCTCTTGAAAAACATTTATATGATGGGTATGGGTTTAGGGAGAAACAGGTCAAAAAAACTAGCGATTGCACTTGGGGTTAGCCTCGGTAGTGTCTTTCTCATAGTCCTTGCACTTGGAATTCTTTGGCGCAGAAAAAGACAGAAGAACCAACTCATCTTGGACTTAAATGGTGAGAAACAAACATAATAGTCCTTTATTCTACAAATCCGTAGAAAACATGAAAACGTGTATTTAGAAAATGAATCTTTAATTTTGCAGACAACCAAGAAGTTGGACTAATAAGCTTAGGAAACCTCCGAAACTTCACATTCAAAGAGCTCCAATTAGCAACAGATCATTTCGGTTCTAAGAACATACTTGGGGCAGGTGGTTTTGGTAATGTGTACAAAGGAAAGCTAGGAGATGGGACTATGGTGGCAGTTAAACGGCTTAAGGATGTGACAGGAACCACTGGGGAATCTCAGTTTAGGACGGAATTGGAGATGATTAGCCTTGCAGTTCATCGAAATCTACTCCGGTTAATTGGTTATTGTGCTACTTTGAATGAGAAGCTTCTGGTTTACCCTTATATGTCAAATGGCAGTGTGGCCTCGAGGCTTCGAGGTTTGTTTCAATATTCTTTGCTGCTTCTGCTATTTAAAATTACCGTATTGACAATCTGGGTACTGTTTCTTTAATGGTTTTATCTTGCTCGGGACCACAAGTTTTTGGGGGACCTTGAAACTTCCTTTTCATCCCGAGAAATTGTTTGCTTTATTTATGACAAACTGTTCCTATTGTCACATACTCGCAGTCATAGTCCTTTTTTTCAGTTTTCTTCCTGAAATATTCCATACTGGACATAAATTACAAAAAACAAATCGAAATGGCAGGGCAGCTAATAAAATGCATTGTTTGTAAGTTTTTTGTCCGAGATTGAGAAACCAGATGAAGGGATGGAGATTTAAAGTGAAATTTAAAAGTTCGTGATTGCTTACGATCATTAAAAGCTAAAGCAACCCACCATATGTTTTATGTTAGAAGTTTAATACTTTGACTTTGATGGATCAGGAAAACCAGCCTTAGATTGGAATACGAGGAAGAGGATAGCGATTGGTGCTGCAAGGGGTCTTCTGTATCTTCACGAGCAATGCGATCCTAAGATAATTCATAGAGACGTGAAGGCTGCTAATGTGCTTCTTGATGACTACTGTGAAGCTGTTGTAGGTGATTTTGGACTTGCTAAGCTTCTTGATCATGCTGATTCCCATGTGACCACTGCTGTTCGTGGGACGGTCGGACACATAGCACCAGAGTACCTCTCCACTGGCCAATCGTCCGAGAAAACTGACGTTTTTGGATTCGGAATACTCTTGTTGGAGCTGATAACTGGAATGAGAGCTCTTGAATTTGGCAAAACTATTAATCAGAAAGGAGCTATGCTTGAATGGGTGAGTTTCTTTAAAATTTTTTTTCTTTTAAACATGTCTTTCATGCTATCTCGGTTTCAATTAGAGAAAAATAAGCATAACTTTGAAGACATGTTTAATTCAGGGAAAAATCATCTAACTTCCCTTCTAGTTTGCTTAACTGACACCTTCTAGTTTGCTTAACTAACAGGCCCACTTCCTCTTTTGATTGATAAAAAACTCAGAAACGTTACACTAACACCGTCAAAATAAATTCTCGATACCAGATTTGTCATTTTTTTTGTAAACCGTGAGTGTTTTACACTGATAATATTTTTAGATTTCGAATTGCCCTCTTTTCTTCTAATACACGTTTAATTAATGGTCTTGTTTACATTTGATGTTGACAAATGATTGTCATTTTCAATGAACTGGTTAAGCTGCTGTCCGTTTTCCTTATTTTCACAAGAAAAACAGAGCCAAAAGATAAATTCTTGCATGTATAAAAGCAAAAGAGCAACAGTTCCTCATTTTTCGTATGTATAAAGTTAAAGACTAAAGAGCAAAGACTGTTGTTTACAGGTGAAGAAGATACAACAAGAAAAGAAAGTAGAATTGCTGGTAGACAGAGAGCTGGGGAACAACTACGACCGGATCGAAGTCGGAGAAATGCTACAAGTGTCTCTGCTATGCACTCAGTACTTGCCTACCCACCGGCCCAAGATGTCTGAAGTCGTTCGAATGCTTGAAGGTGGTGATGGCCTTGTTGAGAAATGGGCAGCCTCTCATAACCATAATAACATTAACCTCTTTCATTCCCACAGCAAAACATCTTACCGGACTGTGACTTCGTCGAAGAATGAAGGGAATGATCGCGATTGTTCGAGCATGTTCAGTGCTGCAATGGATGAGGATGATGATGAGCGTTCTTTGGATTCTTATGCTATGGAACTCTCTGGTCCAAGATAGTGAAAAAGGAACAAAAAATGAAGTAAATATAGAAAAAAAAGAAAAGTCTTATTCTTTGCCTTCAATTCTTTACAAGCCTAACTTCTCTCTTCCATGTAAAAGATGGGTTTATTTTTCTAGTTTTGAAAACGTGCTTTTTAGTCTTTAGGTGTTGTGGTTTTTTCATGTAAAAAAATTAGTCTTCTTTTTAATTCTCTTTTAGGTTTAACGGTGCATTAACTTGCAAAGCTCTAGGTTCTATGGTGGTCGGAAAATTATGTGTTACTGTTACAATGTCGATAAATCATTGTAGCGTATTCTCGAAATATGAATGATTTTTTCCACTTTCGAATAAATTCAAATGGATTTCCAAACCTTCAACAATGTTACTTACTAAAGAAAAGGGGGATGTCTGTATCATCTTGTAGGAATTGAGATTGTCCGTTGTTGGAGTGGATAGTGGTGTGAAAAAAATCGTCGAACCGAGTAAACCACTTAAACCATAATAAATCACTTTAATCATAATCTATTGGGCCGTTCGGATAAGACTGGATGATTAAATTTAACTTTTTCTCTGCAGCTGTTAGTATCTACGCTATCAAGTTTAAATATGAGCAAGATCAGTCCGACATGAATCATTCTTTCTTGGTTGAACAGAAATGATCTTTGGTATCCACACTATCAAGTTTAAGTATGAATAAGATCAGTCCGACAGGAGTCATTCTTTCTTGGTTGAACATGAAATGATATTATCTACACAAATATGAACAAGATCAGTCCGACATGAATCATTCTTTCTTGGTTGAATATGAAATGATCTGTTTCTAAATTTGGAAAGGTTTTTGACCAAAAGTTGGAAAGGATGGGCAAAGTGCAGTAAAAGATGAGGTGTGAGTATTGATAGTGAAAGCTTGTAAGATATGAAGAAAATGGAGGGAGGGTCACAAGTTTTTCAAGCTGTTTTAAGTGTCATTTTCCTTCTGATTCTTTTGCAGAGTCACGCGTCTGGTCTGTCTTCTTTTCCTCACTTTCTCTTTTGGTTTTTTTCCCTTCTGCTTTTCCTCTCTTTGACCATTACTCTTTCTTCTCCCCTATTCTATTTCTACTTCAACTGTTGAATTAGTTAATTTCAGTCTCAAAATTTAATTTCTTATTTATTTTAATGATGTTTTTTAAGTTGATCTGTGTCATTAAAATCTATGTGACAACAATGGTTTATAGCGAATTTCTTAGAATTTGAGGTTTTCTGTTTATGCATTATTCAAAATACCAAATATCTGATTCACCATTGACTTTTCTGAAGAAATATTTTGTCGTTAACTGGTTTTTCTTCTTTAAGGGGAAGGAAAGAAAAAAAAATGTCAGTCAGGTAGGTGTTGTCTCTTGTTGAAATTCAAATTTATGGAAACTTTTTGTTTTGTTTTGGACAGTTGACAAAGAATATTCATGATCTTTGAATAGTAAATTCACTCTGTCGGTGATAAGCCTTTGATGTTTCTCATCCGTTGAAACCATTGAGAAAATCATGAATAGCTATTTATTCTAAATCACATAATTAGATTATTATTTAGAATTTCATTTTAAGAGATGCGGCAATCAATCGGATTATTATTTATTGATAGCGCTACAAAATTCATGAAAAAATATACAACAGTTCATCTAACTTTTTTAATTTATATACATATCTTACGTGTATTTAGCTTTCGTTCAATTGCCTTCCTATTTTTAATATTTATTGTTAAAAAAGTGTGATTTTATTTGATGCAACTCTTTCCTTTGAGATTTTTCAATAATATTCTGATTTATTAAAAAAAATCTCCTCCCTATTTTTCTTGGTTAGCAATTTACAAAAATATGACATTGCTAAATATTTAAAACATGAGTTATTTCGTAAACTGTAAACAAAAACGTTGACAGTTCTTTTTTTTTTTTAATAATTTAAAGTTACCATATAATTTTGATCATTTATATTCTAAATTTTCGTTAAAAATATGAATAATTTTACAATGATCAAGTAATTGATCATATCACGTGTCAGGCTAATATTTTCACTCTCATTAAAATGTTTTAAAACATCAACTTATAAGTAATTGACACCTAACTTTTTTTTGACAGTATAATTGACACCTGACTTAATTACTTAAAGTTTATCAATTACTTGATTGGTGTATAATTTTTCTTAAAATATTACAATTATTCTTAAAATATTACAGTTAGTTTGCTCTTCTTTTATATTGTTTCCGAATTTCAATTTTTTTGTAACCATGAGGAAAGTAGAAAAGAACATTTTCTATCAAAGTTTGAACTCAAATATAACAAAACAATTTCACATTTCACAATACCAAAACACTTTATCAATACCAACACAATTTATCGAGGATATAAATATTAGGTAGATGTTCCGAATTTCAAACCCCACTGCCCCAGATTCTCTAAGAGAATACAAGGTCATTGATATCACCTCATGTTCGGTTGAATAGGAGGTTTTATGTTGAATCACAACCGTTCAATGTTGAATAGGAGGTTTTATGTCGAATCACAACCGTTCATTGAACGACTACAATTCATTGTCACTAACAGACAAAATATAAAAAGGCAAAAAAAAATCAACCACTTATTTATTTTCCAGCGTTCGTGTTGAGCTGATCTGATCTGTGCCAAATATATGTGAAAGAGAGAAGTAAGAGAATGATTCAAGATTTCTACTTATCAAATATATGTGAATAGGAATACAAATCAGCTAAGAGAATTCTAATATTAGTATGTTACAATGGCATCCTGCTTCTTTTACTCTCTAAAGCTGGGATTGTAAGCAGACACAAGTTTTGATAGAAGAGCATCATCCTATGTCAAATTTGAGGAACTTATTGTATCCAAGAAAAGGGTTTCAGATTTCAAACCGCGATTATCTAGTTCTCGTCTTCACGAACTTCCCCCTTGAAGCTTTCCTCTCCATCTTTTCCCTCTTCTTCCGAGTCTTCTCATCCTCAACACCATCCTAATTCATAACTCATTAGATGTACACGATGATAAGAGAATGCAAAAGGATTTCATAGGAACCAGTTTAAGACCGAGTGTACGAAGTTAGTGAATAGTGAATACCTCTGAGCCTTGTGGAAGAAATCCCCTGATGAAACCAAAGGACTTGTATGCTCCAAAGGCCGGGATCTAGATAGTTGGAGGAAGAAAAAACAACCGTTGTAACTTGAGAGACCTGTCTTATTTTTGTTTCGAAGCAATTATGTTCCATTGTACGGGTTTTCTCGGACGCAATTTTGAGCATATTTTAGCAGCTGCTTATGGTTTACTTACAACGTTGTCCAGTGCAAATATAACAAGAAAATCCATATTTACAGATGAGATCAAACTTGGCTGATAATTTTTTTTATCGGATAACGTCATTTTCAATATTACTGCTTATTATAAAAAAAATCAGGAAAACAGTTGAATACCAAGCTTGCAAAAACATAAAGTCTGAAAGGATTAAACAAAAGTATGTCCCTGAAAAACTAGTCAGTGCTTCATAAAGATCAATAGCGCCATGTTGCTACATATACCTGGATCACAAACAAAGATGTTGCAACTTAACGGTCACGAGTAGGGGTGTTCAAAAACCATCCAGACCGTATAATCTGATCCGGACCGGACCGAAGTTGATCGGTCTAGACGGTTTTTTTCTCATATTTGGTCAGTTCGGTCCAGAATTTCAACCAATTCTGGACCGGACCGATCAGACCGACCTTATAATGTATATAAAATACTTTTTCAAATAAAAGGTGAATTTTCTCCATTCCCACATCGGAAAGGAAATAGAGAGCTAAGGTGAGAATAAGTTATAAAATTACTACATGTACCTCCTCATGAGGAAGTAAGCGCCTACATGTGTGTGCTATTAAAACATGCCTTGATATAAGGTGTATTTATCACGCGTATAGTACGTTTAATGTATTAACCGTGCATTAAACTTTTAATCTGAAAATTTCATGTATTTATCACGTGTATAAAACGCGTACTTAGACCGTAAAATCCGTCCGAACCAGCCATTGAAGTTCGTCTGGTCGGTTCGGATTTTTTTCAGTATTTCGGTCGGTTTGGTCCTCCATATAGGAGGACCGTAATTTTCGGTCTGGTCTCATTTTCCTCCAAAAATCCGACCAGACCGACCGTTGAACACCCCTAGTCACGAGTCTCTCGTAGAAAGATTAAGAATTAATTTCAATCATAAAAACCAAAGATAAAAGTAAGAATCTGGCATGAGAAGACAAGAGAGTTTACTAAAAAACAAGAACATCCTCCATAAGTCAATCCTTGATCATGAAAGGTGTATAACAAGCATAATCAGATTATAGGCATGTTCAAATGCATGTTCTCTGTAAAGGGGAGCTTACCACAAGATATGTGTACCAAAACTTCCCAGAGAGTATGGACATAATTTGCACAAAGCTAGTGATATAGATTATATCATGTAAATACCTGCAAACATAACAACCATACATCATGGTCGAATATTAAGATTGAAAGAGTACACAACATCCGTAGAGTTGACTGAAAACCACTGAAAACTGAATATGAGAGTAATGTGGCCAATCTATACACAAAATCTGCTAGCAAGTAATAACATTTTGAAATAAGAATTCACGATTCAACCAAAGATCTCCCGCAACAGATTGTTTGTGAACATTAAAACAATCTTTTCTTTATGTAAGGAAGTTTAAACCTTAGCTATCAATAAACTATCAATTGAAGCTCAAATATGACTATTATATTAAAAAAATGGAGAGAATTTCTTTTTGCTGTGCTAAGACTCAGAACAAATGGTAAGAAACCCAGTAATTATCATATAAATCACATGATTTTATTGACAAAGGAGAACGCAAGATCTTGAGTGCTTTGAACATATGAGACTGAGTGTAAAGCTGAATGCAACTAAGTCCCTTTTACACAGTAAATGGATACCAAGATCCATAGCTATTAAGAAAAAAAGGCTTCAATTTAGCAGGTTTTATTCAATGTTTAAAAAAGCTATTGCGGCTTACGCATTGAGGCCAATTTGAGGATATAGAAAAATGCATCAATGCTTATGCCTCGAGGTAGAAGAAAGAGGCTTACGCCTCTCTATGGTGAGGCTTACGCCTCTCTATGGTGAGTCTTACGCCTCTCTATGGTGAGTCTTACGCCTCTCTATGGTGAGTCTTACGCCTCTCTATGGTGAGTCTAACGCATTGAGGTTCATGAGGCTTAAGCCCCAATTGTTATGTTTTTTTTATAATATTATACTATTTCTTGGGCCTTGACCTTTTCCTCTCTTCTAAACTACGCGTGTCTGCCTTCGATCCAGGAAGGAAAAAAGTATATATTTTTACGGAAAAAAAGTATCACTTTTTTTTACTTGGGTCCTTGTCCTTTAGAACCCGATCATTATGCAATAATAGACTTTATCTTCAACTTCATGATTTCAAGGTTATTTATCATGACTATGATGATAATTTAGGGATGATTACCATTGCATTGGTTATCACAAATTTGTGTGATTATGTAGTTAGTTATGACTTTTTACTTTCATTTTGCTTTAAATTGAGGCTTACGCCTTTGAATGTCTTGAGGCTTACGCCTCCTCGCCTCTTGAAAGTAAAACGCCTTAAAGCCACTTTTAGCGTTTTAAAACAATGGTTTTATTTAATAAGCCAGGAAACAAACAAATAGGAGGGCACAGCATGCATTGAAGTAGAGAAGAGATGTACAGTGCAAATACGAGGAAGACATACCCACAAAGTCCGCCAGTGCTCATATCAAATCCACCATCCAGAAGCTCTCCATCATCGCCATAAGCAGGCTGGGCCATGTTAGCAAGTTGTTGATAGGGAATCAGATAGGCCACTGATGTAACAACCAATCCGATCCAATGTTTCCAGGTGAAACTCGAATGAAGAAT
The DNA here is from genome assembly GCA_003255025.1 of Datisca glomerata. Classification (NCBI taxonomy): domain Eukaryota; kingdom Viridiplantae; phylum Streptophyta; class Magnoliopsida; order Cucurbitales; family Datiscaceae; genus Datisca; species Datisca glomerata. Next base: position 918,950 of record QANY01003780.1, on the reverse strand, counting down.
CACCATCCTTACCACAAAATATATAGCCTACATAAAACCCGAACAAAATTATTCAGCAAGATCTCTTGAAAACTAAACTAAACCATAAAACTATAGTTTAAGCATTAAATTATTTGAAGGAAAAATGGAATAATTGGTTCTTACTCCACGTAAAACATGCCATTAGATTAGAGTTATCAAGTTCAAATCAAAAGCATAATGCCGAGTGCTACAGCGAAAATATCTAAATGACAACTACAAAAGCTGTCTTCTTCACAACATCCAAACATGAAGGTCACTCGTCCATCATTCAGCACCCAAAATGATAATTTTAGGGAAAAAAGTGATGAAAAATACAGTATTTTTTTCACATTCCTCAGTAAACTACTCGGCCTTCATCACTAACAGCAAATAAATTTAGAGAATGCCACGCAGGTCCTCTATAAAACTACGAAAGACTTGGTGCCACTATGAATTTTACTTCCACTGACTAAACACCATTCAAGCATAATTTCCCATAAGTGCGCATAATTCTCAAAACTATGCCATAAAGGGGATCGCGTTTACAAAGCATGATTAAAATTTCAATAAAAACAAAAATCCAATCTTTCTCAACACGCATTCCCTCCTTTTCCTTTGTAGCTTCCTCGATAACCAAACACGGAGCAATAAATAATCCAGAGCAAACTTAATACGAAAATAAATTGACCAGAATCACTCTTAATTAAAGTACGGGAGCCGAGATAGCTGATGAGTGAGAAGGCGTACATTGCAGATGATGATAATACGGCGGAGATTCGCCATGTGGCGAGAGTTCTCCTCCTTGCGCTTCTTCGCACCTTGATTAGCCATATGTCTTTATATATCTCGCTACCTTCACCGATTTCGATGCTGATAGTCCGCAACCTTAATGTATCCCAGCTTAGCTGATTAGTAGAATGAAAGAAGACGACGACGACGACGACAATGGAGATTGTCGAATGTCGACCATCGAGTTTGGCCCAACTACCAGTACTACCAAGGAGAGAATAGGGCCACCATTGCCACCAAGCCTATGTTAACCCAAGTTCTGGAAGTCCATTAATAGGCCCATTCTAAAAATTCTAGAAGTCCCCAGCCTATGTAATTTTTAAGAAAATTACACTTTACCTAATCAAACTATTATTAGTAGACATTTTAAATTTTAAAATATTACAGTTTAAACTCTGAACTATCTGAAATTTATAATTTTGATCCTAGATGTAACTTTGTCTACCGTAAATTAATATTTTAACAAAACGACATCGTTTTTCTCTATCTGATACGACGTCGTTCCCGATTATGTTAAAATTTAATAGATAAAATTATGTTAACCCAAGTTCTTGAAGTCCTTTAATAGGCCTATTCTACAAATTCGATGGGCCACCAGCCCATGAATTTCACTATGTTGATTCAGTACATTCTCTCGATACTAGTCAAAACACATGCAAGCAACAAAATTAATTTCACTATCCTCAGAGTCAAGAAGCAAAAGATTGTAGGCACTAGAAACAAAGAAAATGTCATTATTAGCCTCAATTCAACGCCAACGGTCCTCCGAGTAGCATCAGGTAAGCTCGTCACATTCAAATCTCTCTCAAAGTAGTCAAACCTGGGGAATTATGAGAAAGAACTACTCATAATCCTTCATGAATCACAACACTAACTTTGGAGCTTAAAGACCAACCCGAGAGAATATATGTCATAATACAGTTCAAAAATAACCTAACCAGAGAGTCAATGATCAGTCAAAATGTTCACTTTTCTCATTACTGATATCAATCACAATCTTAGCCGATAACACATCTCGAAACTTTAACATTTTGCTCCATGACTATGAAGGGTCCGAACACATCTTAATTGTGAAATAAGATTTACCTTTCAAAAAAAACATATTACACCTTGCAATCCACAAAGAATCACTATAAAGAGAAATAAGGAACCACACGTGTTTAGCAACAACCATTTCATTCCAAACTTCTAAAAACCCAAAGGCCAAGGCCACCAACCTTCAAAGTTACGCAAACATCAATCTAGACAAACTTAGCTCTATTAGAAAGAATTAGCAGTACTAGACCAAAGAAAGTTTATGTTAATAGCGTTCACTACTTCAATAATAGATTTAGGGAGGATGAACATACTAGGCCTAGGAATTCTGAATCACAACTGACATAGCTTTAATAAATTGCAGTCTACCTGTAAACGTGAGAGATTTATTTTCCCAATCTTTAATCCTTTTAGTGATCCTATCCACCAAAGAATTACATTCCACTCTAGACAGCTTAAAAGTTATCAAAGACACTCCTAAATATCAGATAGGAAAAGAACCAATTTGAAAGCCAGTCAAGTCAACAATCATGCGATATAAATCAGCATCCACGAAACAATTGACTTTACTAGCATTGAGTTTAATCCCCACAAGCACATTAAAGAGATGCATACTATCATTAACTAAAGAGACAGCACATATCACTCTTGGAGAAAATAAATAAATGATTAGCAAAACAAATATTGATAATGCAAACTTCCTTGCATCCCTAATGGAAAGAAAAGCCGGACATTCTAGAAGCTCTAGCCAAAATGCCAAATAAAGCATCATGACTAAAGCAAACAAATAAGAACATATTAGGTGGCCTTGCCTAAGACCCTTAGCCTTCTAAAGAATCTTTAAGTTCACCATTAATCTTGACTGGGTAAGAAGGATTAGAAATGCATTCCATGATTTATCAAATAAAAACAGCAGACAAACACAACAAGCATATAATGAATAAAAACACTAACTAACAATGTTATAAGCCTTCATCAACTCTAACTTTCAGAGCACACCAAGAGAATATAGAATTCTTTTGGTAGCCTCTAACTAGTTATTGAGTAAGAAGAATATTATAAAAAATTCTTCTACCCGAAATTAACCAGATAAGGTAAATCCTTTTAAATCAATCAATCAACAACTTAGAAATACATTCTTAAATAATATTATAGCAAGCAATGAGCCTAAAATCCATAACTTAGGTTTTGGTGTTTAAGATTGCTGCAATAACATCATCCCCACAATAGTCCAGGCCTTCTTGAAGAAATCAGTAGAGAAACTATCAGGGCCTTAAAATATTATATAATATTTTACTCTATGATATTTTTAGATATAATTATTATTTATAATCATATTATCTTTAAATGAACACAAAAAATGTATTTAACATTTTTTAATTTATGCGAGGAAAATAAAAATAATGTTATATCATTATTATTTATATTTTATAACTCAATCAAATTGTCGAACATCTTGTATTTTCTTAGGAAAAAAATTAAGAGTATATGATAGAAATGTACTCTAAAAAATGAGAAAAAATTATGTCGTTAAAAATTTAATTATCAATTTCATGTTTCATTTCAAAATTGATCTTTCTTTTTTCTTTTGCATTGCAAATTTAAGTTTTTGTTAGTAGATTTTGTGCAATTATACTTATGTAACATTCAATTATACTAACATATAAAATACAACATAACTAAAAGTTTTATAAGTTTGGTATAATTGAATTATATTTTACTTTTTATTATTTAAAATTTTATAGAAATAATTCATTTTTCCTCTAATATTAAAATAAATTAGTAGAAAGATGTAGTTTTCTTTATAATCTTTTGAATAACTTGTTATACTCTGTCAAAGTTATCAACTTAAAATTAAATTAAGAACTATTTATTAATTACTTTATTTTTAAACTCATAAATAGGAGAATGAATTAAATAAATTGCCAATTTTGATTAAAAGCAAACAATTATTGAATGTGACATGTCCATCATAAAATAATTTTATGTAACGTATCAATAGTAAATGAATAAAAAATTTCAAAAATAATATCTCATCCTCAATTTTAATATATTATCATAGCTACGTGCACAAACACACCATTTTGAACAATCAACTAGTGATTGACAGAAAAAAACAACAGTTAAGTGGTAAAACTGACTAAAAATATAATATAATTGCAAAAATGTCATCTTCTGAATTCTTAAACATTAACTTGACAAAAAAAATTTAAACACCAAGCCCTAATGTAAAATTAAAAATGATCATCCTTTCTAAATCTGGTTTATGTAGTTTAACTCAAAAAGTTATAAATTCTACGATAGTCAAAGAATACTATGATTTAGAGTCTACCATCTTAAAATATAAGTGTGCAGGTTTAACTATCGTACTAATTATTTTGATAAATTTAGCTCTTTAAAACATAAAATTTATTCATTCTATATATAACTAGTTTTGAAGTATCTCAATATTTAGGTCTACACACATAAATGATTCGGATATGATAGGTGTTCCACTCACTACCACCATCAACATGGCTTTGTATATATGTTTGTCATTTTTCACTCCTATAAATTAACGTGGAATCTTATCCAGTTGACGAAAATAAATCAAAGGAGGTACACCTTTCATTAACTTTATTAATATTATTAGCCTAAAAACAAATCTCTATCATTTCATGGTATATCCCTTGTGCTGTTTTTGGTCTTAAAAGAAAATGAAAAATGAGTAAAGAGGTTCTTCATTTAACGGTTGAGAGTGAAGTTTGATTTTCTTTTTTTATTAAAAAATTTCAGAAATATACTAAAAAATAACATCAAAGTTTATGAGGATGTATGCCAGAAAACAATTAAGAGAAATACATCCTCAAAAAGCTAACAGCTCAAGGGATACAATCTCAAAAGAAATGCAAATTTAAGGAGGCTTAAGTCTACTTCTGACAATAAACATTTCTTTATCAAGTAAATCTAAAATTTCATTGGATAACAGTAAATATTCTATAGCAATTCAGCTCTGAACTCTATTAAACATGGCTGTAGCATCAGCCACTGAACTTGAAGATCGTCTAACCTGATGATTAGTACAATCAATAAAGTATTGTACCTCGTCAGTGAGAAACTCAACCAACCTAGTATATTTCCAATCAAATTGTCCATGAGAAAGTCAATTAGCCACATGCATTGAATCGGTTTTAACCATAAAAATCTCTAGCAATTACACCAACTGCAGCAAAATGAGTAGATTTGCAATCGGCAACATCACAGTTCAACAAGCAGCGTTACACGGTGAAGTTTGATTGACTTGAGCAAATGAGTAGTTTTAAGTTTGGTATATGAAATCCAACACGACCATGATAATTGAATTGATGATAAAATTATTCGAATCGTGGCGCGCGTAGCTGGGGGAGTGGGGTTCCAAAATTTTTATTGATTGGAAAAATAATCACGTTGTCACAGATCCCAAAAATAATTTTTGTAAAAAATAATTTTTCTATACGGATCCATTATATATTTAAACATTAGATTAATAGACATTCAAAGAAAATAATTTTACCTCTTGGGGATCGTTTGACAATCATGATAGTACTGAACAGTACTGTACTAAATCTGTTAGACTGTACTGTATTGTATTGTACTGGATAAAATAATATTGTCCAGTGTTTGGTACTGTATTAGTTAAAAAAACTGTAACACTTATACAATGTTTGACACGTTATAGTACTAAATTGTAAAACTGTCTGTCATGATTTGATCCACAAAAATCTATTTGAAATTCATTAACATGTTATTTTACATTTTTAACTATAAAATAAATTATCTAATTCATGCTATCACCGTAAATTTCCTATTCTTTGACTAAATATGCAAATTCAATTATACCCGTAAATTTTAAGATAGTAATAATTTATAGTTATAAACATTGAAATTAAAAAAAATCATTGAATTTTTAATACAAAAAATAAGTCATTTAAAATATATAAATAATTACTGAACCACTCATATGATTGAGAGGCTCGAAAAATTCAGAAAAAAGGAAGAAAAAGATAGTAAATGACTTTGAAAATTGATAAAATTAAGTCATCAGTAACTAATTTTGCACCTTTCAAAAATTCAAAAATTATTTTTGTTAGTTAGTCAAGTTCCTATAAGATATAAATTAATAAAAATTCATTTTAATAAAAATCATTTAAAGATATAAATTAAAAAATAGCTTTATTTTTTTTAGTCCGTTGTAGTCCCCTATAAAAGGAGGAGACTAAATTATCACATGTGGGTGGGACTAAAGAGTCTCACCATATTAACTAGTACGAGCTTCATATTTTTATCAAACGTCGGACAGTACTAAAATAGTATTATCCTGCTTTTAGTACTATACAATACGGGCTAACAAACAAGCTCTTGAAGTCTATCAAACGTCCTCGTTATCTTCTAGTAAAAACAACGAACTTCGATTACACGATGAATAGACTTTGAGATCCACATCAAGATCCTTAAACACGCTATAGTGTGTATGAGCACGTAGAATGAATTAAGAATAATTTTTTATCTATAGATGTACTCAACACATGAAATATAAAAATTTAGAGAATGACTTTTGAGACAGAACTCTAAGAGAGAATTAGAGAATTGGCAGAGCTTTGATTAATCAGTTAGATTCCTCATGAGGCCAATAGAATATTATCTATATAAATTCTAGGTCAAGGCGAATTAGATTTAGGGTTTTCATAAAATACGAAATTAATTATAAATGTGTGACTGTAGTGTTATGCGCCACTATAGTGTCGTGTGTGGCACTGCAGTGTGCCACGCCAATCCTTGATTCAAAATCAGTGATTGGTGTGTGGCAGCTAATATGCCACATAACAATTTTCAAGTTTATTATTTAATCAGATAAATATCTATGTATTATTTCAAATAATCATAAATATTAGTTAATTCAAAATTAACTTATCTGATAAAAATCTAAGAATCAACTTATCTGGTAATTCAAAATTAACCAATCAGTTGATTCAAAATTAAATTATTGTCTCATTATAATCAAACACTATTTAATTTCATAAATCAATATATTGTCTCATAATCGATTATTTTATAACTAATCGATGTATAGTTACTTAATTGTAATTTTTGAAGATTACAATAATTAATTTGATTAATTAATTCTCAATTAATTAATAACACATAATTATCTCATAGTTATATACTTGCCCCGAAAATTTAATTCTTTTTGCAAGCTAGTCAATTTCTTATACCTTGACACCCTACACTGTGTAGTACAGATGTGGCTTGTGGACGATGAACCCATAATTCTAAGTTTCAATAAATCAAATTATTAATTAAACTCTTTAATTAAATAATCTCACTTTTTGATTCTATTATTACTCCACTATAAATATGGAATTGCACTCTTAGTAATTACAGAGTGATCTCGTGTAATCCATTGATATAATCACTTCATATAGTACTGTCCTCCAATTATTGGTTCCTAAATTAAAGCTGATCAAAATTACTATTTTACACTTCTAATTACATTTTGATCCTTAAGTACCATTCATTCACTAGTGAATGATCAATTTATAATCATATTATAAATTTGAACTCAATAACCATTCAATTTCAGAACTAACACTTACGAGAACTAATATACGATCATTTAGGAAAGCTTGGATTCTAAATCTTATAAGATCATGTTCCAGCCATCCATATCATTGAATTTTCAATACAAAGTTACTAGCCTATTTTACAAACAAACATTAACGATTGAATCAAAAGATCGGTCGGTTCTTTAAGGAGACTTGGTTCGATATTTCTACCAAACCAAAATTTCGGTTCAGTTAAAAAAATTCTGAATATCCAAACCGAACCAAACTAAAATTTAAAACAAATTAAATAAACCTCTATATAAATGTGTGTTAAATGGAGACAACCCCTAAAGGACCAAGATAGCTGCTCCTTGTCCTCATTCTCTCTCTCTCTCTCTCTCAAACCCTAAATGACCTACAGACAACCAGTCATTCTCCTCTCTCTCTCTCTCAAGCTTTTTTCTCAGTCGATCCACCCTCTGCTTCTCTCTATCTTCTGTCGCATTCATCTTCTTTGTTCGCAGTCATCTTTTTTGTTCGCAGTCTTCCCTTTTCACTCCACTTTCTCTCTATACACATTGCTCTTCTCTCTGTCAACGACATTCAATGGCGACTCCATCTTGCTTTGGCGTTCTCTCCCTCACATTCGTTCAAATCTGAGCAGATCTAAGTGTTACAAATGTTTTCTTAGAGTGGTTTGTGTTTTTGAGAATTTTAAGGCTTTAATATCACTGATTTAGTACCCCAATTTTTTTAGTTTTAGAGATTGTTAGGGTTCTAGTTTTGCTCATTTTAGCCCTAATATTTTGAATTGGAGAACTAATTTTACTGATTGTGGATTCTTCTTTTGTGTGAATTTTCCAATCTGAGTTTAGTTTTTCCAATCTGAGTTTATTTTTGTGTGGATTTTGCAATCCGATTATCCATGTTCAATAGTAGGTCTAATGAAATTTTGCAATCTGAGTTAATTTTTATGTGGATATTGCAATCTGATTGTTCACGTTCAATAGTATGTTTAATGGAATTTTTTTTGCAACTTCATTGAACCGAAACTTTCAGTTAGATTCGGCTTGGTTCATATATCATCCACGATTCGGTTTGGTTCGTCAAGTGAGCGAACCGACACTTTTAGTTCGGTTTGATTTTTCTCTAAGAAATTGACCGAACCGTGAACACTCATATTCTTATCTTTGATGTATTTATAAACACAAGTTTCGTCAACATTTTGTTTGAATCCATATGATTTAATAATTTCATCAAAGGTAAGATTCTTATATCTCGATGCTTGCTTTAATTCATAAATGGATTTAAGTAACTTGCATACTTTCTGATATTGTCACTTTTTCACGAACCCTTCTGGTTGCATCATATAGATGTTTTCTTCAAGAAAGTCATTCAAAAAGGTTGTCTTGACATCCATTTGTCATATTTCATAGTCTAAACTAACGGCTATGGATAACAGATATGGATAAAAGAATGCGAATGGATTTTAGTATGGCAACAGGAGAGAATGTCTCTTTGTAATCAACTCATTCCCTTTGAGTATAGCCTTTGGCTACTAGTCGTACCTTGAAAGTCTCTACTTTCTTATATGCACCTATTTTCTTCTTGAATATCTATTTACATCCAATGGGCTTGACTTTTTCATGAGGATCTACAAGTTCCTAGATAGAATTGGAATACATCGATTTCATTTCTTGGTTCATGGTATATTGTCATTTCTCATTTTCATGATCATCCATTGCCTCTCTAAAGGTTAATGGATCATCCTTATCAGTTTCTGACACTAGGACATGTGCCTCGTGTTTATAGCGAATGAGTTGTCTTACAACCCTCCCACTACGACGTTGCACCGAGGTTTGCTCAACAGGAACAATGATTTCTATGTTTTGTTATTTATCACTTAATAATGAAGATGGTCTGATCTTATCAGGTATGAGTTCCTTAAGATCTAATTTGCTCTGAGGTTTTTAGTTTACCATATAGTCGTGTTTAAGGAAAGTATCATTTGTTGATACAAACACTTTTTTATCCTTGTGACTATAAGATTAACCTCATCTTATCTCTGGAGTATAGTCAACAAATATACACACTTCAGACATTGAGTCTTAACTTTTCAGTCTTAGGTCTAAGAACATGAGCGGGATTCCCCCATATACGGAAATGATGCAAACTAGGTTTGGAGTCATTCCATAACTCTAAAGGTGTCTTGCTTATAAACTTAGAATAAACTACATTCAAAATGTAAGTTGCCGTTTAAAGTGCATATCCCTAAAATGTGAGTGGTAGTTATGAGTAGCTTAACATTGACCTAACCATATCTAATAAGTTTATGTTTCTCATTTCTGAAATAACATTTTGTTGTGGCATTCCAGGTGCCGTGAGTTGGGATAAAATGCCATACTTCTGCAGGTAATCCTCGAATTTTAAGTCCAAGTATTCACCACCTCGATCTGATTGAAATGTTTTAAGAGATTTACCTAATTGCTTTTCAGCTTCTGCTTTGAAGTCTTAGTTTATTCTATGAAGATTAATATGTCTCAACCTAAGATGTCAAAGATATGTATCATATTCTTGAGAAACATTTTGTCGTTTGTTACTTTTTGGATTTACTACTTTAAACAATTCTAAATTATTTAATGTTCGTTCAATTGGTTTAAGCATATACAGTCCGTTTGAAATTTTTGCATGACAAACATATAATCCATTTGAAACCATTCTTTGAAATAACAAGCATATTATTACTAAAGGAAATATCAAAATTTTGTTCATGCAACAAAGATAAAGAAATTAAATTTCTAGAAAAAACCCAGAATAATATAAACATTGTTCAAAACAAGAAATTTATTTCCAAAACTTAAACGAACTGTTCCTAATACTTTTGTTGAAATGAGCGGACCACTGCCAAATCTCATTATCACATCACCATCAGTAAGCTCCTTTGAAGAATCAAGCATCTACAAAGAAGAACAAACATGGTTAGTGGATCCTAAAGCTATAATCGGGATGAAAATTCATTTCCCACTAAACACGTTTCAAGTACAAGTAAATCAAATTTACCTTTATTTTTCAGCTCGAAGAGATACTTGTTATGGTTTATCTTCCAATGACTTTCAACTTCACAATGGAAATAGTTTCCTTTCGATTCTTTCTTCTTGGAGTTGTCTTTCTTGTTCTTCTTGGCATTATGTGACTTCTTGGCTTTCTTATTCTTACCATTGTTCTTCTTCCTTTTATTACTGTCAACAATAGTGGAAGAAGACTTTTGCTCAGCAACATTTCCCCCACTCTCTTTGGTCATACTCATATTGAATTACGTCTTGTTCATAATATAGTTGGTAGTGAATGCAGAAAAAATAAGTGTGAGCGATTCAAGTACAATGTTGACTTGTGTTCGCTCCTCAGTGGTAGCCCCATGTACTTGTGTCTCATTCATTATGTTGATCATGTTCAAAACATGTTCATGTACAGAACTACCTTTCTTCAACTTAGTAATCATGTATCTCCTAGTAGCTTCATAACGACTTTGATCAGATGGCTACCCAAATATCGTCTGTAGAGATTTCATAATCTCATAGGCAGTTTCAATGCTTTCATGCTTTGTTATGAGAACATCATTCATGCTCACAAGCATGTAGCACAAAGCCTCGTTGTTGGACTAAATCCAAGCATTAAATTTGTCCCAAATGTTTTTCGGGGCATTGCTGGTGGGCTCCTTAAGACATTCTTCAGTAAGAATAAATTTGTGGTTCTCACATATAAACATCAAATTCAAATTCAATTTCCATCTTATGAAGTTATTTCCATCCAACTTTTCGAGTATAAGTAAGTAAGTAATATGGTTGCCCATGGTAGATATAAACTTAAAAACATAAAACATACATTATTCAATATAATTGAAATAAATATAAAAAATTCAGAATGTAAATGTGATGCATGAATGCAACATATCAAACACATAATAAACTTAACAATTACTAATCAACGATAAGATAACCTAACAATTAATGTGTAGCTTTAGGGTCAGTCATATTAATTTTAAACTATCTTGAGGCATTCTCATCCTTATTAATTAAAAATTAAAATATCTCATATTTATTTAATAATAAGGCACTATTTATTTGGTCAAGTCACAATTACCCACATCAAAGCTTAATTGTGACTTTGTGAGTGTAACCCATTATTTCAGAATCCATGACTTAATTTAGAAATGTCATCTTAGAGTCGGTTAAGTCTAAAATACATCACGTAGTCCTATGTTCATAAGAAGTCAACCTTGATATTGATACAGTTTGAAACCTTCCTTAGGGGAACGAAAGCAAAGTCGTCTCGAGACCCTCACCATATCTCACGTTGTTGTACTGATAATGGAGACCATAAGTCACATTGACATATCAACCTTCTCTCATTCACTATTTTGTAATTAATTTGTTTCTAATTTACTAATCAATTAATTTCAAATCAATTACTAGTTACAATAACACTATGAATGTAAAATTAATTATTAATCCAATCTAGTGGGCCTAAGTTCATTTAACAATCTAAATAGCCTAAGACTGATTTAGCTGAACTTAGAATAACTAATTAGTTACATTCATCTAACTTTAATAAAATACTTTTAATCAAAGTCGGTTATCCTGAAGGCCTAACTAAATGCACGTCTTTACAGTTGTGTGATTATCAAGTTTAACTAATTAAAACTTAGCAGTTTACATGCAATTGACTTCTCAAAGCAATCCATAAAAACACAATAGGGCAATCTAAATAAATCATGTTTATACTAACGAGATGCATGATTAAATAAAACTGTGTGGGATTTTATGTATGACATGTGATCGTTAATGCATGGTCATGTTATTATTCAAATCAATAAATATTTATTTAAATAAACAAACGATGACCCAGTGATTATTGGGTATCTCTAAATTTACAACATTTGAAAAAAAAAGAAATAATTACAAGGCGGGCTTCAAGAATACATATTTTAGAAATATGTTCATTCTCCATTAGAGATCCGTCTTCATAATCTTCAAGCTTTGAGCAAAACTCATTTAATTCAGAAAGACATTTTTTTCTAATTAAATTGTCTCACTAATCATCCTTTTAAATTAATTGAATTTAATTAGTCAAAGAAAAATTTAATGACTAATTAAACTTGGGTCAAACACAATCATTTAATTAATTTTAATTTAAAAAAATTAAAATTAAAAACTAATTTTTAAAACTACATTAATTTAAAAATTGGACTAGAGTTTTTGTAAAGCACCATAGGGTTAGGATACCACGGTACCAAGGCATCTGCGCCCCGTCCCTGGCAATCATAAGGATTGCCACCGACGGTGGTAGGGGACAGTTCCACCGCTGCCGCCGGCTGCCTGGCCACTATCGGCGGCGCCGTTGCCGGTGTCTTGCGGTGGAAGCGAGACAATCCACCCGCCGCCGCTGGCGGTGGAGTTCCGTCGCAGAACTCCTCCTTTTCTCCTTTGTATCTGTCTCGTGAGTTTTTCGTCTTCTTACTTACGGAATATTTATAACATAATATTCAAAATAAAATTATAAAAATTCTATTCCCCGAACGGCTTACACAAGATCTAAAGAAAATCAGAACAAAACCTAAACCCAAAAGTTACCATACAATTAACGGTTCATTATTAACCATACATTCAAAAAATATAACCATTTATTCATCCATACATACAAACATATATATAAAATAATGTAAGAAAACCCACACAACATTTAATGTATACATATATAAAGACCGCTCTGATACCAATTGTTGGAATCGCGACTCGCGCGCAGCGGAGAGGGGTTTTCTCTTGCTTTCCCTTGTAATTTATCAGCCATTTCTTTGCTTAGAATTCCCCCCTGTTATTTTTCTTTTAATATATGATATCTTAATATTGTGAATGTCATTACTTTTTTTTTTTTTTTAAATCTATGTCTGCAAAAATTTATCTCAAGTCTGGAATCTATTTCTTTGATCAAATGCATTATTGTGGTCAAATAGCTTTTGTTATATGTGTCTATATTCTTTGTTCCTTGTGACACTGAAATAATTAACCCATTTTTTTATTTAAATTTTCGTGTTAAAAAGGGTTCTTATTTTTTAATGGATAAAAGAGATTTATCTCTTAATGGATAAAAGAGATTGTCTCTGCTTATTAGATAATTTGCTCTCATTCAAACTCTCATTCAACCCTTAGTATCAACAATTAGGGTCATTAAGAGCTTCCCTTTTAATCGGTTTTAATGTTTTTAACCATTTACTTCGTAGTTGTGAGAAATCCCAATTTCAGTAGATACGTGAGATTCAATACCATGCAAGCTATTGTGCTTGATGTGCTGTTGATATTCCTAATCTTTTGGAGATGACGTTTAATCCAAGAGAAGGGTTTGGTTTGCATTTGTTGATGAGCTTGGACAACACTGTGTTTTTTAATCTATTGGTGTGTTTGATTTATGGATCTTCTTCTTGCTTGTTCGGTCAGGTTCCCAGAATGTCGATTGTTGTAGAGGTCATCGATAAGCAGGTTCCTTGATAAGCTTTTGGATTTCCATTTACTGTTTTATTTTTATCATATAGTAATTTATTTCAATTAGGAAAGAGATTAAGCATTCTAGCTCAATTAATTTAAAAGAAAGAAGTTACATGATATAATCTTGTTATTTTATTGTCAAAAGATATAATCTTGTTATTTAAGTGTATAATAATAGGAAATCATTAATCAATATTTGATGCTTGTTGTTTGATGTTGTTATTGCATTTGGTTTATGATATAATATAAACTAGAAGTGTAGAGCCATTGTATTTTATGTTAAAATTATGTCCATAAAGTAGAGTTTAATAACTATTTGTGAATATTTAGTTATTTCTCTAACATTTATGTATTACTGAATTTTATGAATAAATGAATTTTTTTATTATTAAAGTGTGTTTATAATTTACTCAAGTCCTATAACTATTATCAACGTAAGAAGAGTAAAGACAAAAGGGTCTTTCAGATAAACTTTTTTGAAATAATTCAGAACGTTATTCACAGTCTTAGGATTGACTGGGCAATCGAGTTTGATTAGGACTTTAGGTTGAACCAAAGGATGCCGGTCTCGGGGCTTGAGAGTGGAGACTCTAATAGTTTACCTAGACAAGTTATGGAACATGTTGAATAAACCAGTAATCAATTATTTTAGAGCAACGACGTTTATCTAGCTCTAAATCTAATTATTACAACTTAAGGTATTTTCATAATTACCTTAGTTACTTGTAATTTTTAATATGCCAAAGGAGTGAGTTCGATTGCCGGACAATATCTCGACTTTTGGGATCGTGATTAAGCTGCAATTCATGCATTGTGTTATTTAATTTCTTTGAATAATCCAGATAACTCTTTATTAGCATGGACAATAACTCTTTATTAGGAGTTTATCGAGTGTAGAAAATCTGTGTTTTTTGTAAAGAAACTTACTTGTTTTGATGATGAAGTGCCTGAAGAGAGTTTGAAGAAATGGAAGAACCACTTTGAAGAATATAGATCAGAGATGAGACACGCATTGTAACTTGATCCCTATGGTAAAATGGTGCAGCTGAAGTAGTCATTAAAAAGTACTAAGATTTGGATGTTCTGCTACTTTATGCTGTAATATTTGTGTAGTTATATATAAAAGTAGGTTTAAAATGTGTTTTTTTTATAATGTTTAGAAGGGATTTGTAACGAAAAAAATATTCATTTATAGCGGTACTAATGAATGAGTTGCTTCTTTAAAAGAGAATCTGAATGAAATTTTTTAATGTGCTGACGAATTTATTATTTCATAAAAATTTACATATAAGATTAGTAAGTGAAATGATTAAGTGTATGAAAATTATAAAATATGTGAAAATGACTAAGTATATGAAACTAGATAAATGATAAAAATGATCAAGTATATGAAAAATACTAAGGTATGAAAATAACGGATTACATTAGTATGATTAAATCCATGAAAATGATTAAGGGAATATCTGGAAAACTATTTTATAAAAGTTCACTTTTAAAAAATAAAATCGTTTGGCAATAAGGTAAAAATAAAAAACAAAAAACTATTTTTTGAAAACAGTTCTCTCTAATCACATCAACTGTGTTTTGCTTTGCTCTCACTCTCATGGACAAAACATTACCTCAAAACTGAAAGTGGAAAGAGGAGAAGAAATCGAGGGCCACGATGAGAAATGGAGGAGAAAAAGAACCGGAACAGATCGAAAATTGCCTCAAAATCTGAAATTGAGAAGAGGAGAAGAAGGAAATTGACTGCGACGACGAGAAGAGGAGAAAGAGAAGAGGAACTCACCGGCAGTGGCGACGACGGTGATTTCCCGGTGGTCTCGCTGTAGGAGTTCCTCTCGCTGTTAGTTCTCATTGATGAGGAGAAATCGCGGCACGGTCCGCCTTGTTCCGGTTTAAGTAGACTAAAATTTGGGTTAAAATCGTCTCAGTTTTCTTGCTCAAAGCCTGAGAACAGAGTGACGTTAATTTTTTTTTTTTTTTTTTTGCATATAGAGTGACGGTAATTATTATAACAATAAAAAACTAAAAATTGATGTGATATTTAACTCAATTTTTTATATAAAAAATTATAAAACAATTTTCTACGACAATCATCTAAATAAATTTTCTTACACATCTTTCGATAAAAAAATTTCTGAAAACAAGTTTCAAAAAATTCTTTATAAAAACACTACCAAACAAATTCTAAATGGGTAAAATAGTTATGTGAACATTGTTAATTATATGTGGTAAAATTGTAAAAATGGCTAAATGTATGTAGAAATACCTAAATGCATGAAAATATTGTTAAGCGCATGAAAATAGTTAAGTATATCAAAACAAGTACATGAAAATGATAAAGTGTGAGAATATTACTAAGTGAAGGAAAATTGCTACGTGCATGTGGCTAAATTATAAAAATGGCTAAGTATATATGAAAATGCTCAAATATATGAAAATATCGCTAAATGCATGAAAGTAAGTTAAGTGTGTCAAAATAAATACATGAAAATGATAAAGTGTGAAAAATCACTAAGTGATTGAAAATTGCTTAGTGCATTTGACTAAGTTGTAAAAATGACTAATTGCATGTGAAAACACTTAAGTGTATGAAAATGATAAAGTCACAGAAATGACTATTGTATATAAGTGACTAAGTGTGTAAAAATGGCTAAGTGCATCAAAACAAGTACATGAAAATGGTAAGTATATGAAGATGTGTGGAATGATCAAATGTGTGAATATAGAAATCCATGAAAATGACTATGTATATGAAAATGATCAAATGTGTGAAAATGATCAAATGTGTGAAAGTTAAGTTGATGAAAATGACTAAGTGTATGTGATTAGTTAAGTGTGTGAAAATAACCATGTATATTAAAGCGGCTAAGTGTATGATGATCACCATCAGACATTGCAGTAACCTAAACGATAGCCTGACGATTACGTCCTAATTTCCATTTGGAAGGACCAATCGCCATTGTCTTAGGCAATCGCCATTGCGGAATGGCGTTTTGGGCCCAAAATGGACCAGTTGGCCTCCAGGCGATCGCCAAGCACGGATGATGTCTGGCCCGTGTCACTTGGACAGCAAACGCTATTCATCAATGGCGACTCGCCATTCATGATCACATTTGGGATGTCCTGGCCAATTTTAGGTCTCAAACGTCAGATACAGTGACGTTTGGCTCGTGTCAATACACTAAAATTGTTATTTTCTCAATGAATAAAATGACCAAGTGTTCGCTAAAACTGACCAAAGTGTTCACTAAAAAAAGCTTGGTGTTCACCAACATGTTCCCCTAAAGCCACCGGTATAAAGGGGTTCACCAAAATGTAAAAAAAACTTAGAATTTAGATCCATATATGATTGTATGATATACTTATTGATTTTGATTCGATACATAAACTAGAATTTAGGGTTATACATGTTCATTAAATGGTGAAAAATTATTTTGCTTGATACTTGTTATAAAATCAGAACAACATAATCGATAATATGTTCTTACGCGTTTATGAATAAGTGTTGAGTTGTTTTAACAGTTCATTACTTAATTCAAATCTAATTTAAAATAAAAGTGAAGGTACTTAATGTTCATATTGAAAAATCGAGAATCTTGATAACTTTGTTTGTGATTCATCGAGAATACCCTGATCAATTTTAGAAAATTAAATATGTTGAAAAACCACCGTAAAATGGTCCTAAAAACCACTTTATTGATGCAAAACTGCCGAAAAACAAGAAAACCACCTAGAATTGGAAAAATCACCGGTATAGGGGAAAAAACTATCGATATAGGCTATCGAAACCGTCATATAGGGGCAAAAACTACCGGGGTTGAATAAACCGCCGCTATAGATCATCACAAACAACGTACAGGGTTCACCGAATATGTATTAAGATTCACCAAATATGTACTAATGTTCATCAAATATGTACAAGTCAATTTTGTACGCATTTGATGACTCTTTCAAGAATTATTAATTTGTGCATATTTGGTGAACCTCACTACATTGGAGGTTCACCAAATATGTATTGGAGTTCATCAAATATGTAGTGTGGTTTACTAAATACGTACAAATTAATTATATGTATGGAGTTCACTAAATATGTAGCGTGCTTCACCAAATATGTATTGAGATTTATTAAATACGTACAAAATTGACTTGTATATATTTAATGAACACCAATACATATTTAGTGAATCCCGGTATATATTTAGTGAAACTTTTCAAAAATTATTAATTTATATATATTTAATGAACCACAATATTTATTTAATGAATCTCAATATATATTTTATAAACCCTTGAAAAAGTAAAATCTTGACATGCGACCGGCTAGTATTGTGTGATCCGAATTGTTCTAAATATAATCCAAAAGTACACATGTACACCATAAATGCCGGGACTGGCATTGTAGAATTTCCCACGGTTTTGATAGTGACTAGCTCCAGCTTCTTTGCACTTGTAATCTCACATTCTATTGCACAAACAACTCCACTTACCTACATAACAACACGAGAAAATAACAAACTAATAGATAAAAGATTGATTGTTCGAATTTTATATAGGTCGCTTTAACATCTCTATCAGAATATGTTAACCCATTCCTCTTGTTATTAACCATTAGCCTTTATTTTAGAAAAATATAAAATGGAATTTTATTGAAATTATATTATTATTGATTTTATCATCTCCGACATATTTTTAGAATAATTAAAGGATTGATTGTTGCTGAACGAAGTCATAAATACAATGACAAGATGTGTTTAAATAAAAACTATTGTTAACTTCTAAATTATAAATTAAAATAAAATTATAAATAGAAGGACTAGATTGTCATTTGCTGAGACCAAACCAAAGACTACAGTCTACAAGTTCATTAATTTCGGAAAGCCTACTATTTTAGGGTCCTAACTCTATTTTTCTATATATGAGATTCTAACAATTTACTAGCAAAACCAAAGGAACTTTTAACATAAAAAATATAAAGAAATTAATGTTATTGACATTTTAGTTAATTTGCGACTGAAAGGTCATATTTTAATCTCTTGAGTTTTAAAATTTCGCTTCAGTAATCTAATTTAAATTATTAAAAATCATCATATATTTTGTTGTTAAAATAAATAAAGATACAAGTAAAATGATACGTATAAGACAACTCGTCAATATAGTGTCAATGAGTTTTATTTTATGGTTTGATGAGTTTTAAAATTCTTTATTTGAGCAATTATGTGAAGCATAAAGAAACTATAAAATGACACATGCTTCTCTTGTTACTGGCTTTAACATCCATTAAATTTGACTGATGATACATTTACAATGCCACTTTCAAGGATGAGAAATTAGAAGTACCACGAGGCTAAATTGTTAATTTGTTAAAATGAAATTATGAAGTATAACTTAATAGAAAGATGAACAAACATGTTATAATCCAAGCCTCGTGTACTAATCTAATCCTCATGTATTTGAATTACAACGTTTCAATCAATTTGCATGCAAATTGTAATTTATCTCTTAAAGAAGCAATTCAATTGCGGCATAAAAATGAAAGCTATCTAATTACAGTGTAATTACAATCATGTTATCACAACAAAATTACTTTTATACTCTTTCTGCAAAGATATTAATAATGAAGGTTTGCTGAATTTTTCCATTTCATTATAAAGTCTATTAGTTTAATTTATTAAAATATAATATAATATTATTAAAATAATTAAGTTTAATAAAACATAACTTAAATTAATGTTAAAATTATGCATCAAAATATTTTTTAATATAACATCAGAGCATTTAAGTAGCTTTCAATTATTTACTCAAATTTAAATTGACAGTATTATCATAAATAATTAAATATATGATAATCGTGTTTATCGTGTTTTATAACTAATTCATGCCGTCAATTTAATTAATATGTTCATTACGCAAATCAATTGTTTTTGTTATTGACGTGACCCAGGATGAAGAATTGTTAAAGAAATAAAAGGAATATTTCTTTGGATCCTTTGCAAGTTATGGGCTATCGTACGTGTCTTTCATTGAAAATGCCGATGAGACATGTTCGTGGCGAACTGTTATAGGCATGGGCTCCAAGTGGTCATAAAACAGAGCACCATACGACCAATCACAATCGCACTTTTCTAGAACGACATCAATTAATCAATTTCCCACTTCTAATTTTCTTTTTCTTTTGGCAGAAGCTAATCCCGACAATATCGACAAAACCTTAAATTAAGTAGGAACCTCAGGCTGCTTATATTGACACTCTGTCAGCAGGCTCTTAATTATCATCCTATCCTAATCCTGCCCTTTTGGGGGTTCTCTCTGTAAAAGTTGTTAATTACTGTATAATTCAATTAGGAGTCAAATAGAGAAAACCCATCAAGTAAAACGCGAAACCAATCAGTCTAACCTCATAAGAACTTGGCGACACCCTATTTGTGAAGAAAAAATTTGTCTCTGAAGAAGGTCTGCCGGAATCCAAGTGTCTGTCATCTGGGTTCAGACATAGATCAGTGCAACAGGTTTGAAGCACATAAAGTTCTCTTTTTCTTTTTTCATTATATTTATAATTCGTTCTTTTTTTTGTTAGAGCAGAGATTTTATATTCTGTGATTGGAAGGTGAACGATCGTTTTCTCTCTCGGATGCCCTGAACTTCTTGGTGTTCTAGATTCAGGTTCGTGTTTCTTATATTTTATTTTAGCTTGTTTTTCTGATAACGCTAGCAACTCTTATGACTTCTTCAAAATTTGACCCCTTCATTGTACTTCCTTTTTATTTTCCTATTTTTTAATGAATTGGGCTGCTACCAATACCCCCCCCCCCNNNCCCCCCCCCCCCCCCCCCCCCACTCAAAAAAAGAGAATGACCAATTGAGATGGGTTTTTCTGCTTATGCATTTAATGGCAATCAACTAATGAAGATGTGAAGTTTTACTATTTAATCAACATGTCTGCATGATGTGGTTTAGATATCCTTATTAATTGGCTGTAACTCTAAGATTATATGATAGTGAAAGGCTAATTATGCATTTGGAACAGACTTTTAATATTTTTTAAATTCCACAAATGGGCTCTCTATCTGTGGGTATGAATCTGTAGCTTCCACCATTGTTTCAGGATTGCGTGTATTGTTGAGAAGCTTTAAACCATTCCTGAATTTTTTTTATTCATTGGAGGCAATTGGGCATCTTGTAATTCCTGTTGAGGCTCTGTGCTGAAAATGAGATCAGCTACCCGATACTTTTACCGTATTCGATCAGCGTTGTGGCACCATAAGTACTATAGTCCGAGTGGTCACGCTAAAGGGAGAAAGCATTTGATCCATACATATTCAGTGCCTGCTTATAGACTCACTAAAAATGTTGAATTGGATAGATTTTGGTACTCTTCGTTTATGATCTCTAGAGAGCTGTCAGTTTCTGCTGCAAAAGTTACCAACGGAGGTTGTTATTAATCCCGATCATCTTCTTGTTCTTGAAGAAATTGAACGCGATCGTCTTATTTTTGTTTGTTTGGTTTGGTTTGGTTCTGTAGATGCCAATGGCGGAGGGCCACTTGTGGAGTATGAACGAAGAATTGCTAATGGTGAGCTTGCTGATGGAGATAGCTGCCAGGTATGACAAGAAACTAAGCAGACATGCTTTATAATATGCTTGGAGTATAAGCTTTTTTAAGAAATGCCTATAGTAAAAGATATCTTCAGGTGTTCTCGTTCTTTTTCTAATAAAGGCCCAATAGTTCTCTAGTGCAATTAGGTGAAATTATTAAGAATAATCAAATTATTAACTTCGGTTCTTGCAGTTAGGAACCTTAAGGGAACTCCAGAGACTTTACGATGAGCTTGTTGAGTCAGCTAGTGCTTGCCGGTTAGATAGATATACTACATCCGAGAAATCAGGAAGGTAGTTCATTTAACATATCAATGATTATAAGTAATTTAATTGATCAGTTTCTCTTGCGATAAGTTTTCAACTTGGAGAGTATTTATTATATGCAGGAGTAGGTGGTTGTGGTCTCGTTTTATACCACAAGCAACATATTCACCTGTTAAAGGTCTATATCTTTATGGAGGAGTTGGAACTGGAAAAACTATGCTGATGGACTTGTTTTTCGATCAATTGTAAGCTCTTCATGTCTGTCTACTTCATTTTTAATGTAATTAAGTTACCTGGTCTTCTTCATCGTTAAATTTTGTAAATGCAAATGATATTGTAAGCATTTTGTTACCGGATTCATGTTTTTTTCTGATATATTTTGCCTATCGACTGGATGTCTTCTCTAACAGGCCCATGAATTGGAGGAAAAAGAGAATCCATTTCCATGACTTCATGTTGAATGTTCACAGCCGCTTGCAGGTAAGAATGCAGCTCTGCTATTACTTAATATTGTCACCTACTAGGTTTTTGGCCTAGGAAGAATCTTAATATTTTCTGCAACTATTCTTGAAATTTCCCGTATATATCTGGATCCTAGACCAAAAGTTTGAGAAGTACATTTTTCTTGAACCTATAGGTTTATAATAGCACATTTTTCTTGTTTATTTTATATTTTGCAGAAGCACAGAGGTGTTGCCGATCCACTCGAAGTTGTAGCCGGAGAGATTTCAGATGAGGCAGTTTTATTATGCCTCGATGAATTTATGGTATATGTGCAACTATTCAATATCTTATCTTTTGCTTAAACTCATTATCCAATACCCTTGCATTTCGGTAGATTTACTATTAACTCATTTATGATATGTGTTTTGAAGGTCACTGATGTCGCTGATGCTTTGATACTAAACCGTCTCTTTGGACATGTCTTTAGCAATGGCGTTGTACGTAAATATTTTTTTCAGTTCATTATTCTGTTTGTTAAAAACAATGTAGACTGTTTTGGTTAGTGCTTTTGTTCTCATACATATATGCAATTTTAGTACAGATTCTAGTAGCGACTTCAAATCGTGCTCCCGATAAACTCTATGAAGGCGGATTACAAAGGGATCTTTTTCTTCCCTTCATTTCTGCTTTGAAGGTATATAGATATTATCAATGATGATTTAAAAGGAGTTTGAATTAAAACATAAAATGAAAAGACTTTTTAAATTATTGATATTTATATATTTGATAGGAAAGATGTGTGGTTCATGAAATTGGCTCGACAGTTGACTACAGGAAAATGACTTCGGTATGACGTACACTTCGTCGATTAATTTCTAATTTCGTCTATCATCTGTCTGTTTTAATAACTTCTTAAGGGTTTGTTCTTGATCGCAGGCCGAGCAAGGATTCTACTTTGTAGGAAAAGACCTGTCGGGTTTTCTTTTGCAAAAATTTCAGCAGTTGATTGGCAAAAGTGTGGCTCATCCACAAGAAGTAGAGGTCGTTATGGGGCGGAAGTTGCAGGTTTATACTCTGACACGTTTTTTATTCGGTTTATCATGAAGTGAATTTTATCTTTATGATTTTGTTGTCTAAGTTTTTAAAGTTATTAGGTTCCACTTGGTGCAAATGGATGTGCATATTTCCCTTTTGAAGAACTCTGTGATAGACCTCTTGGTGCTGCAGATTACTTTGGCTTGTTTAGTAAGTCCTACATTCCTAACATCAGGAGAATTATTCCATTCCTAGTATTCACGGAACGAAAAACGTATTTCGTTTTACAATTTATCTTCTTGGCTTGTTGCTTTGTTTTCTTTTTACAGATCTTCCTAATGATGCACAAAAGATTTGTTTGCAAAATTATTAACATCTTCTCATTATGGGCTCGTGTTTTATTTCAGTAGATTGAGTTCTCGCAAACACGTACTAATTTTTGTTTCTTGTAATTACAGAGAACTTTCACACGCTTGCGTTGGAAGGTGTCCCGATATTTGGACTGCATAACAGGACAGCAGCGTACCGTTTTCTCACTTTAGTTGATGTATGTCGATTATTTTAGTGTTTACAAATTGTTCGATTATTTTCAAATAATGTATCACTTGGATGTGTTATTCCAATAGGTGATGTATGAGAACAAGGGGAGATTATTATGTACAGCTGAGGGAACTCCTCAAGAACTGTTTGAGAGAATAGTGACTATTTCTGATGCCCAGCAAATTGCACCTAGAACCTCTTCTAGGTCGAGGAAAAACGACGATCTTGACCTTTGCGTTGACAATGAGTTAGGTTTTGCGAAAGACCGCACAATTAGTAGGTATGACGGAGAAATTGTTAGTGTTTTGTAAAATTTCTAACTATCTTTTGCTTTTGCTCGATCATGGCTTTCTAGCCTAATGGTCATAACTGAGGATTCCAGCCTCTAGTTCGGGGTTCAATCACCTTTTGCAATGTTCTTCCATTGAAATGTCATTTGCTGACCATTTTGTTAATGCAGATTAACAGAGATGAACAGCAAAGAATACTTCGAACAGCATGCAGCTTTGTTAGCAGAGAAGCAGCAGTTTGAAGAAAGTGGGGATGACGATGCTCAACAAGCTTGACATGCACTTGCAGAAAGGAACACTTTCTTCATCTTCCAAATTACTACGCTACTTAGTATTGCTAGGATAATTGTATGCTTGCACATCCACCATCCCTTATTTTTAAGCAGGTGCATAGAGCTCTAATTGTCACCTGATAAAATAAAATCTGTATCATGTATATTTTAACTATTTTTTTAATATTTTCACAGGTGTAATGATTTTTACAAATAATACACTGTTTACTCTGATATAATACATCAATGGATCTTTGATTTTCATTTTTCTAAATGTAACAATAGAATAACCTCTCTCCTCTCTCTCAACTAGTAGACCATTTGAATCCATGAACACAGAGACATTGACAGAACATACAATCTTCAGGAACAGAGACATTGACAATTACTCCATTCATTCAAAATGTACACAGATTCCAATAATTGGTCATTAATAAACCTGAAGCAAATGGTCCCTTAAAACCAAAGTAGAACATTTTGTCATTACTATAATTGGTCATTACTAATGCCCTGCTTCAAATTCTCACAGATGGTTTCATAAGAAACCAGACCAACCTTATCGTACAGCCTCCTCACAAATATATGATGTTTTAATTAGTCATTTACAACTATAACTCTATTGTTGGAATGAAATAGAATAGGATCCAGTGTTTGGATCTTTGACAGCTTTGAAGTTGTCAATGCTCATCCCAAATCGGCCCAGCAAGGAGTTCCCCATTTCTTTCAGTTTTCCTGTTCAGAGGAAAATG
Organism: Datisca glomerata; assembly: GCA_003255025.1. Taxonomy (NCBI): domain Eukaryota; kingdom Viridiplantae; phylum Streptophyta; class Magnoliopsida; order Cucurbitales; family Datiscaceae; genus Datisca; species Datisca glomerata. Next base: position 893,830 of record QANY01003780.1, on the reverse strand, counting down.
GAAGATCGATTATCAATCTTGTATGTCCACAAGAGAATATGTATAAAGATAGATACTTTGGGAAAACTAATAACACTATCCAAACTAAAGGAGTATTTATGGCTGAACGAACGTCTCAAACATGCATATGCAAGCATTATCAACTTGAACTAAGCAATTTCCCGTATAAGACTTTAACTAAACAACTTGAACTATGTTTGTTTCTGCATTTCGTTCCTGCATTCATGTGACCGAATGAAGGACAATTGAAATCAGGTCCTAAAGAGCAAATAAACAATCTAAGCAGAATGAAGAAAAGGACAAAAAATAGGAGACACCCTTAATTAAAGGAGGCAAAAGAACAGCGAGCATGTTATAGCTTCTCAACTTACCAATCATCTCTTCCTTCATCTTCTCTCGTTTTTCTTCAGCAAGGGGTTCTAAGCGGCGAATGGATTTCTTAGCTTGCTCATTTGAAGAATCCAATTCCAATATCTTCTTCAAGTCTGCCATTGGAAATATAATGACAACAAATATATGTTGTGACTAAATTAAGATGATATGAGAATATGCAGAAAAGTCAAAGAAACAGATATCACAATATCTAAAAAGAAATTATCCAAAAATTATGATAAATGTCATGACAACTTTTAAAAGCATACATAAAAATTACCCGCAATAGCCTCCTCGAAATGTTCAAGCTTTTCGTGAGCCTCTGCTCTCCTTAACAGAGCTTTCATATAAGTGGGATTCAGTTCTAGTGCTTTTGTGCATTCCTTGATTGTGTCATCATATTTCGCCTGAAATATTGTCGAAGTGTCATTACATCTTGGGTTGGGAACAGATAAATGTAATTGTGTGCAGTGTGAGTGTGTTAGTAAAGTAAGAACAAAAAACAGTAAATACAAAGCTAGGACTTAGATCAAGACTGATTCAATACACATACTCAGATATTCCAGATATTTAAGAATAGGGTAAGCAGATGCACACACAAGAATAAATTATTAGCAAGCGAGAAATAAAGAGATTACTGGTCCAAGGCAAAATGATATTATGTTACTTATGTAATCATATTCCCTTGTGCTCAGTGACAATCTTCACTCATTTGAAACTTATCCAATTGCAGTTTAAGATTAGTCTCAAATGTCATTCGATCTATAGTCTAAATCCAAACACACCATTTGACTACAAACAGAATATGTGCAAGTGATGTGTGGTATGTTATCTTATCTGAATAAATACAACTGAACCGCAGATTCATAGAGGGAATAGAGCAGACAACCTATATGACCAATTCATTCCAACGAATCCTCTTTTGAAGGGGAAGATTGTAAAGTTCTTTTTCTATCTTTGTCTTTTCAAAGATAGGCTGGAGTATATCTTCTTGAGTTTTGACTTCTTGAGTTTTGATTTTGAGAAACCTAGGTAGATACCTCCTTAGCTATTTGCTTAGGATATAATCTTTAACTTGTATCTATCCTCTCTCAGGTCCTTTCTAATGAATATATATTTACATTTACCAACAAAAGAAAATCATTCCAACAAAGCATAGGTAAGAACATAACTAGTTTCATAAAACATATGCCACGATTTGCATGACAGATGGAGCGTATCTCCACCGAAGAGGGTATGTCCGGAGCAATTTGCAAAGCAAGCTCATACTGCAACAATGCTTCCTCATACTTCCCGTCTCCAAACAGTTGGTTGCCTTCCACTTTCGCATCATTTGCTTGATCTAAGGCATTCAGCTTTGAAATAAATAGTTATGAATTAGTCATTTGTAAGAAATTTATAAGAGGGACATAAGCAATTAAGGTAAAGCTCCATAAACTTCACAAATCGGCCTCAGACAGGTTATGGGTAACAATTACAAGGCCAGGAAAATAAATATTTCCATAAAAGTTGATCTCATAATGAATTCGACCAAGCTTATATCGAATTCAACTAGCATCAATTACCCCATAAAATTTGTTTGCTCAGAAAAACGAGAATATTTAATAGTAGAAAACATGCACTACGAGCTAGCCGAGCAACACTACCGACTACATCCTAAACTCAAAACCTCCCAAGATCAAAGGAAATGATTATAAAATACTTGTAGAAGAAAGAATAAAATTAAGTTGAAAAGAACGGACCTGCTTCAATTCATCCTCGCTCAGACTTACAGCTTTTCCTTCGTCTTGTTGCTCTTGTGGGTTCAATTCATCCTGATTTTGCAGCTGTTCATGTTCATCGCCACTCTCACCCAGCTCTCCGTCGCTAGCAGTTTCGAAGCCATCGGAAGCATCGCGATTCACATTATTCGCCGCCGCACTGCCAGAACTCTTCGCTGTTTCGGTGGACGGCGAGGCTTTGGGTTTGGGAGCATTCCCATGGTTCTCCCCTGTCTCTCCCACTTCAATCAGAACCATTCTCACGTACTTAAAATGAAGAAATGCAAGGAATTTATACGGAAACGATTGAGGAACACCCACAGTCGACGCTGATGTTAGAACTCGATGAAGAAAGAAGATCAACGAATGAGCGAGAAATGTGCTGATTCTCTTTGGTCTTCGAGAAGCGTTTTTATAGGTTTTTGTTTGGGCTTCTCTCTTGTTCTGCTACGGATAGGCTTTGAAATTAGATTGGGCTAAATTTGGCCCAGATAGGCTTTGAAATTAGATTGGGCTTAGTTTGGCCCAAGTAGAAATGTCAAACGTCCTTGACGTTCATATATAACTAAGAGATATAATTGATTTCGGATATGATTGCTAGGCGTGTACAAAATTTTTACCGAACCGAATAGAAAATGATCGGTTTAATCAATTTTTAAGTATTATATTCGGTTCAATTTGGTTATGTAAAAAATGATGATTTTCACTTCAGTTCCAAATTCTATGAAATTGCAAACCTAACTGAATACCTGGTGTAAAATAAAATCGCTACCGAACTTATAAACTCGAGCAAAATCGAACCAAAATATTCGATTTGGTTTGGTTTAAATGTAATTTGTGGTTGATTAGGTTCGGTACATTATCAAACCAAACTGGATATTTCAGTTCGGTTCAATTTTTAGATTAAATACTGAGCTGAATTGATCATACACACTTAACAATTACAAGAATGCTGTTGTAGTATGAAACCACTAAAAAAGTTACCAGGCACGTTATTGAGTCGTTTTCTTAAAGACATTATTTACTCTTACCAATCAGTGATGCACTAGGATTACGAATACATCTCTAGGATACAATGAAGCCTAAATTTGTTGTTTGATTGTGCACTAACGAAGTCAATCATGTTGACCCTAGTTAATGTGATAATTTTGACACCCATTTTATTAAGGAAAAAAGTCAAAAAGGAAGATTTTAAAATTTGAAAATGAAATTGCTTTGAAATAAATATTAATTGTCAAAAATAAATAATCAAGCAATAAATAATAATTATGTAATTAAATAAATAAAATAATGACGATGCTGAATATTAAAGTGCAGAAATTAAATGTTTGAGAAATTAAGTACCGAAAATAAAGTGCACGTAAATATAAAGAGAGTAGGGAAGAGAGAGATACAACACACAATAATTTTACGTGGTTCATGAAAACATATCCATATATCCACGTTCAAAGGATCCCCCATTGAATAGTTTTTTCAAATGATCTTCTTAACGGTGAAGATCAGACCTTTACAAACTCTATTGGCTTATGGTGCTAATTAGACATTGACAATGCAGCTCGGTCGAGATCTTCGACTCTTACAAAATCACTCACTCTCAAAGAGTAGATCTCTCTATTTTTTCTCACAATAATTTATAACTTCTCTCCAGAATATTTTTCAATTTCTCACTCAAAATATAAAACTCTAAAGAACTTTGTCAGAAATGAGTGAAGAGATGTGGAGAGGTATATTGGATTTGAAAGAGGCGTGGAGTATTTATAGAGTTCAAAAACTTTTTGAAACCAATCAGACTGGTTGGAGAATCGGACGGACCGGTCATCAATTAAAGAATATTTCCTTTTTGACAAACCTGTTTCTCCATCAGATGGACCAATTTGGCAATTAGGCAAGTAATCATAGAACACAACTTCAACGTTGCAAACTCTTCAAGGTTTTATCATTACATCACTGCAGTTTGTTTTAATAATAGGTAGCTCTTAAGGAAGAAATGCAAAAGGTTTTGAGATGGAAGATGGATACGGAGAGAGATTATGTATTCGTACTAGTACACGTGCATTGCACGTGAACTAAGTATACAATTTAATTTATGAAATGAAGCATATTTAATGATTATCATGTGTGTGTGTTCAAATATGCCTTTGATAAAATTATAACAAAAAATATCAAATAGATAATTGCCACAATTTAACTACTATTTCAGAACTAACATATTTTGTCAAATACGAAATTCAAATATACGTTTCCAAACTTTACTGTTTCCAAAACGTAATGGTATAGATGAATTTTGGCCCTCTCTCTGTGTCTCTCATATCATAAAAATATACAAACAACTTGAATGCTATCCCACCATATTCATCCCTACTTAGCTTGTAAAAAATTCATTTTTGCAAATAGAAGAAAAAAATTACACATACATACACTGACAAATTTCGTTTTTATTTATATCCAACACATTTACACATATACATACAGTACTAATAAATGAGAGTGAAAATAAACAAATTTGATTTTACTAATAGGCTGTGCTTTCCACCAACTGGTTTAACTTCTTTGTCTTCAATTTTTCAGCATAGACCTCTTTCCCTTGTGATTCATTCCTAAAACAAAGAAGATCAACAAATCATGAAACTCTCATTAATAATTTCACAAGCAATTTTCCTTTGAACTAATTTAGGGTTTGGGAGAGATTTGCTTAGAAGCGTTTTTATGAGAAAATATATAACTAATAATTAAGGCGTGAACGTTTTAGTTTGAAACATTTTATTAAATCCTTAACGAGTAAGTGCTTACAAGTGTGGTAAAATGATACGTGCAAAGTACAAAAATAAAAACGTCCAATCAATATGGGTATACATAGTAATTTTCAATGCATATTAATAAGCTGTGTTCATTCATACCTAAATGGTATTGATATCAAAGGGCTCAAGCTTCTAGCAAGCTTGATAGCTTCTTCTTCAGTATTCACTATCTGATTGAAACAGAAATAGCGACCGCACGTCGACGGATCCTCGAAAGCACGGATATGTACGTCGGCTAAAAACTTCACGTCGACAAACGCCAAGACTCCGTTTTCGTACATCTGCGCAGCTCCTGTGTTATAATTTGTAATAAAGTTAGATATATTTTTTACAAAACATTAAAGGTATTTGTGTAATTTTGTGAATTTTTACCCTTGAGATATGCCATAGTTGAGGTAGGATTTTGTTCAGTGACAGAAGGACCAAGAATTAATCCAGCATTAATGGATACCATGTCAAGCATGCGGTCCATCGCTAGTGCCCAAGCAGCTTGTTCTGAGAGTGTCTTTGCCAGAGGATACCATAACTGTGACATTAAAGAATAACAGTTAATGCTGTTATAGTAGAGTCTATGGCGGTAGCATTTCAGTTTTTTGTTATGTTGAAAATCCTGACTTGGTTAAAAATAAGGGTTTTAATTTCGTTTTTCCACTTTCCAAAGTCTATATGAAACAATTTCTCAAACAAAAAAAAAGAAAGAATTCCAAACCTTATTTTTCCTGCAGAAAGCTTGATCACTCCAAGAGCTTTCATCCACAAACTTCTCAGAAACAAGGTTGTCTCTCCAAATAGAAGCACTCAAAGAAGAAGTGAACACAATCTTCTGTATACTCTCAGTTTGAGCACTTGCCTCCATTACATTTATTGCTCCTCTCACTTCCATCTCCACCCTTTCTTCCTACCCAAAACAATGAACTTAACATATAATTAACCTCATGTTTAACACAAAATTATACATAAAACTAATCATTAACAGGAATTGAATTAGAAACTTACATCATATCCATCAAAACTATCCAAACAGCAGAACAAAGCAGAGCAACCCTTTAAGGCCAAAACAATGCTATGGTAATCCAAGATATCCATTGAATACAACTCCAAATTACCTCTTTCTTTTCTCTCCATTTCCTTAATTTTCTTCTCTATCTCTGTCTTTCCTGCATCAAATTTAACAAACAAGCATTAATAATTAGCTTCGTCGTAACAAGAACCCCAAGAAGAAAAGGAAATATGGCTTGCCATTCATCTGAACAGCTGCATGAACATTGTATCCTCTGTTCAGTAATCCTTTGAGAATCCAGAAACCCACAAAGGATGAAGCATCAAGAACACAAACTGTTGGTTTTTCATTACCCATTTTTGCTTTATTTCTTATCCTTCTATTTTCTCTGTTGGTTTGGGATTTGATTATTTATAAGAGAAGGGAGAGGAGTGAAGGTGGGGATTGGGATCCAAAAAAACAGAGGAATTGAGAAGAAGAGTTTGGTGAGCTATATATTACACGTTTCCATCTACTCTCTTTCCTTTTGTTTTTTGGCAATGGAATTCCACTTCATGTGGAGAATCTACGATGGCCCACCCAAATTATTTTCAGAAAATTCTATGTTACATTGGTACCTGTAGATTTAATAAGAGAATTTGCTTCATAAATATCAGCCTAATGAAAAATATTAAATTAAGATATTTATATTTTTTTTTACTGAAATTTGATATTTGTTTACAGTAGAAAAGATTAAATATTGCCGTGCTAGATGTCGTCTAGCAAACAATTATTTTATTTTATATTTTGGTAAGTTTGTAAAAACTGCATCCTGAATTACAGAGATCTCAATCCTCAAATGGATACCAGAACGTTTTAGACCCATTATTTTAGCTTGAAATTGAATATATATTGACAAAAACGACGTTGTTTCAAACGTTTATTTGTTGATAACTTTACCGGACACCAAAACTTTGTCGTTTTGGTCCTAAACAACAAAACGAGATTTGGAAGAAATGAAACAATTGAATTTCTAAAAATAAAAAAATTTAACTAGTACTGGTCATAAAATGAGGGCTTGTCGGATTTTCTTATTAGGTATTGAAGATTGCCAATTTTAAGACGGCAGAGAACGTGTCATGTTTTTCTTTTAGAGGAAAAACTGTTGGTTCCTTAGACAATTTCCCCTCTTTCTCTAGATTAAATAAAATTTTATTTGAGAAAAAAATAAAAAATAAAAAAAAAATTTTATTTTTTTTTAACATTTCATCCTAATCGTCAATTTTTTTAAACGGATGAGATTTAATTTCCCCTCTGCAGTTGGACATCAACCGCAAAGGAATACCATCCCTTTCTATCTCTATCTAGTTTACCTTATAATTTGGTGTAGATGAAACGGAGAAATTATAGAAACTGGCAGTCATAATGTAGCTGTCGGTGATGCCCATTAGAATAAAAAATGAACGGTTAATCTATTTTGATTTAAAATAAATAAATAAATATTTTTTTACATTTTCAATTTTCATTTTCAACAAATCGATATCGTTCACATCCAAATTAACGGATCATATTTGATTAATGTGGTTCCAGATCACATTGTATCCGCATGCACAATAATTTCTCGGTGAAATGGCACACGGGCAATGGTTGTCTTCTTGTTTGTTTGTTTTTGTTTTAAACAAATGGCGCTGTTTCCTTTATTGACAAGTTTCCACCATGACTGTATCAGTTTTTCTTTCTTTTTTTGGTCAGAAGGCTCGTTGCATAAGACAAAACATTTAATGAAAATAATTAACTTGAGCCACAATGCTCAATTTAGGGAAGTTCTACGCTACCGCCGGTAAATGTGTTGGAAGTACTGCACAACACATAGATACTTGTATCATTTACTTTAAAAGGGTTAGATTCAAAATCACTTTCGGTATAAATCGTATCTTAATAAAATTCTAAGATCTCATGTTGAATACACTAAGAATCAAATCAATATTGAGCGAGAGAGTACCTGAATCCATGACGATATATTGTTGTTTAGAGCCGAGCGGTTGACCTTTCAGATTTACACGATTCTCTATCTGAGCGTCCCATTTAATAAAATCTCTCAGTTTTCTCTCTAATGATGGTATATTAGAAAGAATAAAATGATTCCTCGTTATCATGTGATCAGAGGACCATAACCACTTATAGATAATTCATCTTTTGGTATTTCTATTTTAGCTCATCATAAAATTAGAGATTATTCTAAAGTCTTTACACATTAAATGGTCCACAACCTATCAGATACATTAAAACCTCAATTACTCAAATCTTAGTAGGTCATTTTTAATTGAGTTTAACTTTATTTGACAGTCTGCAACACATAATTATTTTACACATAACTCCAACATTGGATTAAATATCCAACAATCTCCCACTTGGACTATGTGTTAAACCTTATAATTATGTTTTGTAAAAAATAATTGAACACATTCAACTTTGCTGTCATTACCGAAATGTATCTTTAACCAATCCGGTCCATCAATTATACCGACATAGAATCAAATGACCTCTATTACATCAATCGTAACTCTACCCGTCAATGGTTACGTATATCAATACAACTGAATGGCATGGATTATGATGTGGATGTGTAGCATGAACATTTTATGTAATGCGATCTTAACATGCCTATTTCCAACTGGTCCTCCATAAACCTTAGTGAAATCAAACCATACCAAAATCAGAGTGTGAATACCAAAAAAATTATTTCTGTAGAAAATAACTTTAAAATACCCATAAACCAAAATGACTGAAAAATATGTCTATATGAAAATAATATCTAAAACTAAAATACAAATTACCGTTAGAACTGAATATCCTCAACTGATATGAAACTCATGTGAGCAGTGTGCTCATGAAATACCTTGGGTGGCGATCCCTTAGTAAACTAATCCGCAATCATGGAGTTTGTTCCGATGTACTCTATAGACAACTGTCCACTCTGAACCCTTTCTTTAACAACCAGAAACTTGATGTCTATGAACTTTTACTTTGTCGAGCTCATGTTGTTATTAGAATAAACAACTGCTGATTTATTGTCACAAAATAACTTTAATGGTCTCTGAGTATTGTCCATTATGCGCAGCCCCATGACAAAATTTCGTAACCATATTTTGTGATTGGACGCCTCATAACATGCTATGAACTCTGCTGCCATGGTAGAATAGGCTATAAGAGACTGTTTAGCACTCTTCCAGGAAACAACACCTCCAGCAAGCAGAAAAAAATAGCCCGACGTAGATTTCATACTATCTTGGCATCCAACAAAATGAGAGTCAGTATATCCAGCGATCTCAATCTGATCCAACCTCCAAAACATGAGCATGTAATCTTTTATTCTCTGTAAATACCGCAAGACCCATTTAGCTGCTTTCCAATGGTCTATGCTTGGATTGCTTAAGTATCTTCTCAACATCCCTGTCACATACGCAATATCAAGACATGTACAAATTTGAGCATACATTAGACTCTCTACTACCGAGGCATAAGGAATCTTCTGCATTTTCTTTTCCTCAAAATAATTTTAGGGCACTGATTGAGACCAAACTTGTCTTCTTTAGCTACAGAAGTAAAACAGAAATAGAAATCAAATTCCGTCTAAAGGACAGTCTAGTTTTTAATAATAATCTAAATTTTCCTATTACTTCAACCTCAGCCATCTTGCCATCGCCCACATAGATGAATCTTTCAGCATCATTTGGCTTTCGGTAATTAAGGATACCCTGCATAAACACACTGATGTGAGTTGTTGCACCAGAATCTATCCATCACGTGTGTCTAGCAACCAAACTTAAATTAACCTCAGAACAAACCAAATTAAGAAGCATACCTTTCTTAGCGCGCCAAGCGTGATAGTTGGTGCATTGTTCTTCCTATGCCCTTCAGCTCCACAGAAGAAACAACAATTACCTTTCGAGTTTACTGGTTTCTTTTGTTGTTTCTAATGTGGTGCTGAATTCGCAGCTTCCTTATCATTTTTGCTTTTCTTTCCCTTGCCCTTATCCTTAGAGGTATAGGCCAGGTAAACACTTTCTGTCTTATCATCTTTCACTCTTTCCTCTTCCTGAACATAGTGTGAGATGAGCTTATTCAGAGACCAAGTCTTTTTCTGACAATTATAGCTCACCTTAAACTGGCTAAACTATGCCGGAAGGAATATTAAAACCAGATACATAAGCAAGTCCTCAAAGAGTTCAAACCTTAATGTTTTTAACCTTGAAATAATGTGAGACATTTCCATAATGTATTCCCTGATATTGCATTTACCTTTATATATTTTTGAAATTAAGTCTGACAAGAGCGTATCAATTTCTACCTTTTCGTTCTTGACAAAACTCTTTTCAATGTCTGCAAGGAAATCCTTAGATATAATTATCTTTTCAAATATAGTGCCACTGAATGCTTATGGAATGATCTTCTCCATGATCAACATACACATACGATACTAGCAGAGTAATAGATGAACATAGAACAATAAATAAATTAAGCTCACATAAATTTCAAATAACAATAATAATTCAAACAACAGTAACAAATAACCCATCTCAAGACACTGAACACTCCATTAATATTTTGACTATGACCAAATTATTAACTTGTAAGTGATGTCTTGATGTATTAATCAAACAATGCTGATAAAGAACATATTAAATAAAAAACCTTCATTTGGGCCGATTTATTATTCACATGTAAAACCAAAAAATCATCACGTATTTATACCATAGAAGTACATATCATTCTGTCAAATAATTACATTCCTTTGGACCAATAAATATTCACATAAGTCACAAGCACACATAACTTTTATATTTCAAGACAAACTAATTTCCAAAAGCGAGGTCACTTTGGTAACATGTTGCTTCAACTAATTCATTTTAAATTATATAACATACTAATGTTCAAATTTAAAACTGTATCGAATTTTAAACCTTAAATTAATTGACAAACAATTAATTTTACGATCCTTAGAAATTGTTTTGAAACTATTTTAACCAAAAAACTGTAAAAATTTAAAATAATATGTTTGATAATCCTCAAAAATTATTTTGAAATTGTTTTAACAAAAACTGAAAATAATCAAAATAATTTATTTGAAAATCCTTAAAATTAAAATTAACTTTACGATCCTTAAAATTAATTTAAAAAATAATTTAATAAATTTCAGTAAAATTAATTAATTGATCAATAAATTAAATTAATTAAATAATAATAATAAATATAAAGACTCAACTCTCCCAAAGAAATGCCCACAGTCTCTCCTTAATGGCTATGGGCTAAGTACATAAATATTTACTTTTTATTTTTTAAATTTTTGTTCACGAGTCAGATCAACCCGACCCGTTTCCAACCCTAGGGTTTTCACCTTAAGTGATTGGCGGCCAAGTCTGTGGCTCCCTCGGACAGCCGCGACTTCCTCTAAATCGCCGCTACCAGTGCCGCGACTTCCTCTAAATCACCGCCGCCAGGTTCGCGGCTTCCTTGCAGTCGTGGCCTTGGTCGTAACTTTCTCTGGTAGCCGCGGCCAAGGCCGCGACTTTCTCCGTTTGACAGCCGGAGCTTCTCCTCGCCGGCGGGGCAAATCCGCCATGCCGGTCATCTTCCACCGACGACTGGTTATTCCAAGACCAAACAAAATACTGAAAAATACCGTAAAAAAATTATTCTTAAATCTAATAAATCGTCAAACAATTATTAAATTCAAGAATACTGAAACCTAAACACAAAAAACACCTATAATCATGAATCTAGAACTTAATAGATCAATTCTTAATGATTCAACATGAGTAGCTTTGATCCCACTTGTTAGATTCAAAATCCTTATATATAAGTCTAATGTTGGATTACAAATCTAACAAAAACAAGTACCACAAACGTAATATATTTGGTGTAGCTAGGTACTTCAAATGTGTTGATTACCTAAGTTCAGAATGCTATCAGGATTTTTACACCCGTACCGAAGCAATATCCAAAAGTTATGTTCAAATTTTAATTTTATATGATATAGCGTTCCTAAATTGAGTTGTCAAAACACTTTGTTCTTTAATCATATTATTGCAAAATAACTTGTATCTCGTTTAAAAAAAATCAAACAAGTATCATTTTATACAAAATCTGCTTGTTTTACTCTAAAAAATAACACTCAATTCACTTTCAAAACCCATTTAATGAAAAATCAATCCAAAAAAATTGGATTAATGAATATACGGTGAAAATTAATGCTTATATGTTTCGTACTTTAAAAAACCAAAATTAAATTTAACTAAAATGTCACACAAGTTTTAATACATATGAAAACTCATTAGAAGATATAACTAGGTCAAATAAGAAAATGCTAGATGACGTGCATTAAGATGCTAAATTAACGAATTTTGTGAAAAATATGCACTATAAAAATACTATACCAAATTACATCACACTTATTTAGTACATAGTTTTTTTAAATATGAAAGTTTCGTCAAGAAATATTTGACCAAATGCGTCAATGTTTCCCAGTATAAAAACAAGAAAAACAGAAATATTATTAGAACTTGAAAGAACGTAAAAGTACTTTAAATCTAGAGTGACCACTTAATAATTTTCAGATAACGCTTAAAATATTTTAAATACAATAATATAGTTGTATTTATTTAAGATAAATTCAGAGGTGTACGTAATTAAATGGAGGAAATAAATTAATTGAGTTGACGCAGTTAATTAAGTTCTCACATCCATACTCGTGAGTTTGAATCATATTCTCTCATTACTCTTAAAATTTTGTAATACAAGTTTGATAAAATAAATGAGAAAATAATGAAAAAGAGGTATGGACAGTAAATTTGTACTGTTAACTCAGATCTCAACTGGATAAATTTGTCGAGCGCAAAAAACGGAAAAAAAGTTAATGTAATTCTTTTTTAAAAGCAGATTTGGTTCACTTGTTTTTTGAATGAGCTTACAAGGATGCATTCGGAGCAAACCCCAGTCATTTGGAACTGTTTTGAGCACAGTACAAGTTTTGGCCTTCGGGAGAAAAATACTAACCACTCTTTTTTATTTTCGGGTTAAGAGTGATGAAAATAGGAAGCAAATTCTATCGTTTTCTCAAACGAATGAGGTGCATTTGATCCAATCAAGTCAGCTTGTGAGTGATGGTGCACTCATTCCATCTGAGACATCGGATACTTTTTTTATGATTCACATCAGCTCAAATTTTAAAACCATAAAAGAGATTTTTTTCTCAGATGTATCATGGTCGGCCGTTACAAGTTGAAAGGTCAGGATGAGATGAACTGTTCCAAACTATGCGAGAAAATTCTATAATAACGGTGCAATGAACATTGTCACTAGATAACTGTTTGTAATAAATCCATATCCAAACTGCTCGGATTATGTTACACTCCTGATACCATATAATGATCTTTCTGATATAATATGGTGTGGGAGGAGGAGGGGATGATATGAGTACCCCCTTATTGGTAAAACTTCAATGAATATGATGTTTTTCACTGCCTACTATCTTACTACAATCTAATTGGTTTTATCTAATAAAGAATGATCTTAATTCAAACACGTTAAATAAATCAGAATTATGGATTTCTGAACAAGCTTGATGGAACCTGCATGAAGGAAAAAACGAATTTAACATTAAATATAGAACAAGACTTAAAAAGTAGACTATCTTTCTTTCATAGAGAAGTTAAATTCCTCTGCCACTCATGTACTTTACTAAAAAACTAAGATAACCCTCTAGCTTAAAAGAGGCGAATAAATTTAGTCTGCCAAAAATGTGTTAGTTTAGGTGTGAAAAGACAATATTATTTCTATACCTGATCCGACCCATCTATCGGGCCGGTTTGTTTCTTAGTTGAATATGCATTTTCAGGAAACAGTGGGGTAAATTTAACATTACATGTTATTTAAACGAAGTTATTTTGAAATTTAACGGTTTAGGTTTTGTCATCACTGAAACATAACATGAAGTGAGATTTGAGTTATTTTTCAAACTAGATGTGATTTTTTCATTTAAGCGAACTAAAGCCATGCTTCTGGTGTCAAGAGAAATTTTCAAGAAAAATTATATGGGTCATTTTTCAAACCAGATGGATATAAGATGAAATTTTCTCGAAGTTAAAAAGATAGATTACCTTCACATGATGAGGCATAATCTTGATATCAAAGGGAACATGAAGCCATGCTTCTGGTGGATAAAATGAAAAGTTCTCTGGTTTGCTTGTATATACATCTGCATATTGATGAATGTGGTAAGCAAAAGCAGATTCTTGACCAGTATCAGTGAGGAAGGTGGCTCCAAATGATCTATTAAACATCTTCTTCATGGCATGTCTTGTTTTCTGCCGTTCCATATTTAGCTCCCCAAACAGAGATTTTGATGCATCACTTTTCTGACTAGTTGCTACTGTTGCATGTAATCTACCCAGCAGTTCTTGTATTATATGGAATTTCGCCTACACCCACAGAGATGCAAAAGAATAAGCAAATAGGTAGAGCAAATCACGACGACTTGAATAAATCAAGTTTAATAAAAAAAGTGATCAAGTTCATTAAGAATTTGAAATGTAGTTCTTCAATAACTGTACTCCGACATTTTTGCCACAAGGTGACAGAAATTGATTTGCATTAATACAAAATCGTATAGCAACAAAAAAGGCTTATTAGCTGAAGAACATACCTGTTCAAAACGGTAGGCGTCGTCATTTTGTATATGTATTTCGTTCTGCAAAAATCGATGAGAAGACCATTACCCAGGAAAAATCAGATTTCGATTTTAGTTCTACTGGGAAAAGAGGTAACAAATTCAAGACACTTTTGAAGGACACTATCACAGCATAAAAACAGTGAAATAGTGAGTGACGCGCCAATAAACATGAGACTTTTAGGCTATGTTTGGAGCTTAGAAGTTAGTAGGGAAAGGAAAGGAAAATGTGAAGAATTTCAATTCCAATGTTTGAAGTATTTGGAATATGTAGAGGAAAATAGAATTCTACTATAGTAATAATTCCCTTCCCTTTTCCTCTGATTCCATATATTCTTCCTCTCATTTTTCTTTTCCTTCTATTTTCCAAGGTCCAAACATAGTCTTAAGGATGGCCGATATAAGAAGCTTAGTGAAGGCAGTGAACTGTTAGCCAATAAAAGCTATTGAGAATGACTTCAAAAGAGTAAGACAAAAGCCCCTACCTCTAATTCGTGGATGATAGCAGCAGTTCGCCAACCGGCTTTTGAAGGTCCTCTCAGGTCACTAAATAGGTGATCCCCAAAGTATATCACCTAACAAAAGGTACAAGCCTATAAGGTACAAATCATTACAACTCTGACAACAGCAAACAATATCACTTACCTCCGGACCATTCCACTTGGTAATTTGAAGGAAGGATTTTAAGCATCCGTGGTAGTAAATTTTATTTGGAAGAAATGTGTCCACCTTAGTAAAAGCTAAAGTATCCTTCTCTGTGTCGTAACAACTGCAATTACGTTTTAGATAACAAGTCAGTCGTATAGGACTTGCCTGTATTCACATATTGAAGTAAAATCGGCAATGCAAATGACCCCAATATCAAAACTCAACTACTACTCCGCATCCTTTATGTACACTCTTCACCATATTTCCTTAACAATGGCAGGATTAGCCACAATAATTCTCACGATTCAGAACAAACTATGTCTGATATATACCTCAAGCTCACATTCATTAATGTAAGAAACGGAAGGAGAGAAAATCAAGTTAGAAGCCACAAACCGGAAAGGATGCTCAGATGTGTAAAATTCAGGCTTATTGGCTTTAGCTATCACGACATCAAAGAGTTCCCTCCATGAATCTCTGTAGCCTGTGGAGTCCTGACAAACATGTCAAAAATGACTTGAGGACAATAGTAGTAGGAACCATATTGAACAAATAAAAGCAAACAGACATTTAACAAAGTTATTATAGTGATAAAATTTTAAATCGTCATTTTTGCATTATGATATTCAATTTAACCAAGGAAATGCATAGTTAAATTTCTAAACTAGGATATTAATACTTCTACTCATTTCACTTCAGAAGTCCATAATAAAGAGAGCAGCATTCCTCATGTTCCCTATTTCCTACCTAGGAGTTCTGGTCCCTTGTGATGCTGCCATTCTTCATAAGGGTTCTAGTATCTGTTTTCACCAGAGTTTAGTTTGACAATATTAGGTTTTCCATTGAGCTAACACGTGAAATCAAATAGGGTCAGGACAGAGCTAGTTTTCATAATACGCATACCCTAAGTTCTGATGATAAATTATTATGATCTGTCCCATATAACTTAATCTTGTCTTTTGTTTGAATATCTAGTTCGACTGCATAATTTTGAATTGTTTCTAGTTACCACGAAAGATTGGCAGATATCATGAAAGAGGTGCTTAAAAAGGAAAAAAAGTTGGTGCTTACAGATGGACACTAACTATTATTTGTGTGTTGAATGTTGTACTCGTGGAATGATAAATAAATATGACTGACCACTTTATTATCTTGAACATCAAATTGAAAATTCTATACTTGCAGGATATTCAAGTCTTTTAGCAATTTTGTTTCCTTAAAATTTTGCTTTTGTCAAAATGGTTCCCCTAGCATATGCTTCTCCCTTCAACAAAGTAATTTGACGAGAACAAAGAAGAAATCTGATAAAAGACAACTAACATATACCACAGCGTTAACAACTTTAGAATTCCCGTTGGTTTAAATTACCTCCAACATAAAACGCATCCCACCATCCACAAAGTAGTATGGAGAGTTAGTCAGCAAAAAGAGTTTCTTCCCCTTCTCTTTTAGCATCTTGAGAAAGCGTAATAACTGTCCCTGAAATATTCAGCCACTAGACTATGTTGGAACTTTCCCATAAATAAAGCAACCATCTTTGTGTGAATTGAGAAATGACAATAAAAAATAGGAAATGATACAGATAAACAGAACTAACATTTTTAACTAAGTATTTATGTGGATCAGAAACTATTCCTCTATGAGCCAAGCCACTCCGATGAACATGCTGAATTGCACGGTTAACGTCTTGATAAACATAGCAAGCATCAAATTCCAGCTTAGCATCAACAAAGTGTTGAACAATATCTGCAATCAGGCATGCCTACATAGTAACAACTTGAATTTTAGACTATGCATCTCAATTGACATGAATATTTTTCATCAGACAAAATGCATAAAGTTACAGATAGTATACACACCTCACTAAAGCAGAAGAAATCCATCAAACCAACGAGGCCACGCGCTTGATCACGGCCAATATGACGTGTGCCATACATCTCTTTAATTTCTTCCCTGCTAAGCTGCATTTCAATAGTGAATATTATTTAAGAAAAAAGTCAGTACCGAGGGTAGCATAAGGCCGGTTCTTTATATGTTAGTTCTAGTATAAAAGAGAAGAAAGATCCAGGTATACGAAATACCTATACAAAATGGTTCAGCTCTGATTGCATAATAGTCAACTTTCAAGAATCAAGAAAATACCAGAGTACAACAACAGACAACTAGAACTAGCACCACGGGAAGTCACAAAGGGAAAGGGAAAGCAAAAGCAAGAAAAAGAAAAAAATGTATGTTCATTTCCTTTTGTTTTTAGGAGTGTCTGGTGGCTATGCATTTTGAGACAATCAAGCAACGAATGATTAACAATATAAAAACAGGCATTGCTCTAGTACGCATCTGCAGAGAAATTGTCATATATGATGTACCTTACGGCGACCAAAGTAGCATCCATCTGGTTCAATGGACCCAAAGAAATCCAATTTCAAGAGACAACCTTTTTGCTTATCATAATACAGGCCTCTAATGGGAAAAGTAGGGTCATACTTGAATTCCATGCAAGAATCAGGATACTTGAACTGAAAGAACCAAGAAAAACTATAAGAAACAAACACAAATACAGAAAAAAAGTAACAGCTGAAAGTATGCAAGTCTAACCTCATTAATTAAGTGTTCCTTCGCGAGATCATAAATCAAGCTCTGCAAATTGGCAGAGTAATGGGCTAATGTGTAATCATAGTCAAAGCCATAAACCTGAATGTTGTCTAATCTCAGATTTTTATTCACATATATCCCTAATAACAAAGGGAAAAAAACGGAACAGTATCAATCACTGTAATGATAAAGCGACGAAAAGAATAAAAGAAAAAACATCACAGGAGGTATGCAATGCCTTCGGGGTTCATCTTTGGCATTGACTTAAGTGCCTCGGGAATCTTTAGGAAGCTACGTTTTGCAGCATCAAACTCGCGCTGAAGCTTCGAAATTTCATCGTAATCATTAACCAAAGTATTGGCTTCAGCTCCCTTATCTTCATCCTCAAGTTTCAACAACGTTTGCTCTGATGATGCAACTGCACTGTAGCACCAAAAGCTTCCTCCAATCCCTAAATAAAATTAAAACTCAATTATAAATTAAGTAAATAAATCGCAAGAGAAAATTCACACACTTCTAAAACAACTTCGTAAACAAAAACTACAAACCAATGAGTTACAAAGATATTCGTATATACTACATAAGAGAAGGAAGCAAAAAAAATACCATGCGGAGCTCCAATAGCAGAAGAGGTCGACCTCAGCAACAAGGAGAAAATGGAAATGGAGGAACGAAGAGGAAGAAGCCTGCGAAGGGAGACCATGGGAGGAGAGAGGCTCAGCCTCAGCACTGCATTCGAACTTTAAGGAATCGAAAAATACTTTCTTTACTAATTATTGTGTGAAAAATGTATATTTGGGGATCAAAGCTCAAAAGGGTTTCCTTTTGAAAAGAGAAAGATAGAGAAATGTGGACGAACGCGACGAAGAGAAGCTGAACACGAAGATCGACGGCCACTTTCCATCCACTAGCCGCACTTGACACCTCATTTGCGGCTCATGTAGCAAGCTTGTGATTCAAATTATTGCACTTTGTTTTAGAAAAAAAAAACATTAGTCTTTTAGGAACCATGAAAATTATAAAATAGCATTGGTTTTTAAAAAATAATAATATAAGAATGTTGTCTATACTTGATAGTAATAGTATCGAAGGCTAATTTTTAGAATAATGTTGAAAAATATTATTATTTGAGATATTTAATATGCGATTTAAAAATTATTGTTTGGTAGTTTAGTAATTAAGAAAATTAGAAGAAATTGAGACTATTAAACCCAAGGGGTTGACTTTTTTTAAAATAAAAACAGAGTACTTTTTTTTAAAATAAAAACAGAGTATATTAATAAGAAGAAATATTTACATCAAGGAATTCCATCTAAAAAGAAACTTGTCTCTATCAACTAAAGGAGAAATATCAAGTGAAACTTGTAGTGTGTCATTTAAAATACAGCTTCAATCTGTGGTTATTTTGGCTAAGACATCAAGAGCAACTATATTACATTCCATAGTAATACACTTTACATGACAAGAATCATCAATTGACCATTTAGATTAGAGGTTTTCTTGCTCTTAAGTTCAAAGTTTGAAACTTTGAAATCTCTCAACAACAAACAACTCTTTGATGTCATATCTCATAATTTTTTTTGTTATGTACTATTAGTGTTAAAACCAATAATTTATCTTGAGTTGTGTAAAAAAATTTCTAAAAATACAATGTACGAATATATGTAACTAGTCAAGTATACGTATATAAAATTAGACATTCATACATAAAAAATGATACTACCAACCAAACACCTCTTGCATAGTCAAAAGGACACCTTTCACACAAACTTTATTATTTTTAATTACACAAATATTATATTGTTTTAGACTAAAATGGGTAACATCATTATTCTTTTCCCCCCTATTGTAATCATACTATAATAAATTAAGGCTGAATAACAAAATACTCAATTAAGTCATAGTAAATAACTTATTTATGACTGCTTTATAGTCAAATCCTATGAAAAATACTACCAATTTTGGGGTTGTGCAATTAAGTCATAGGTAAATAACACTTTTATGATGTACCAATGACAATGATGAAGTTGTGGTTTAGAAGTTCCAAATGTTAGTTGTGGTTTTTAACTAAGGAATTCCGCAATGTTATTTGATTAAAGAAAGTTACGTGCTATTTTGACGCACCTAGATATATCAACTATTTTCAGTTTGGCAAAATAAAATTAATTTTTGAAAAAAAAAACTTTGCAAAAAATTGTTTCTAGATGTAAATTAAATGTTTTATTATGTTGAAAAGATCTAAACTAACATTTTTTTAATAGAAGAGTTAATTGCCAAATTTTATATGGACATGTATTGGCAAAAAATGTTATTTTGTCAAATGCCGAAAAATTATAACTGAGAAACAACACAAATGGTGAGAAAATAAAAATAATGGGTTGTTGTGTAATAATTTCGAAGTATCTCCATGATAAAAACTATTAATTAATTATTCTAACACATTTATGAATACAAAAGTTTTTTAGAAATGCTCAGAGTTGCATCGGCAGGTATCAATTAAGTCTTAAGTCGTATTATTTAGTAAAAAAATTAAAACAGAGAGAAAGAGAGAAGATGATAATGGAAGAAGAAGGTCAGCTTCGTTCAGCACTAAGCATGATCTCAAATTCATTTATATTGGAAGAGTTTCACGAGTGATTATGGCTCTATATCAAACCGAAACACATAAATGATATTGCTATTTTACATACCAGACCAAATTGAACCGCTATAAGGTTGAAAACCGAGCCGCACCGAACCACTCCATAGCGGTTAGGTTCATTCGGTTTTGCCGTTTGCTCAGACAATGCAAAAAAATCTCACTTTTTCTGTATTCAACCAAACTAAAACTTAAATACCATAATCAAATCCCTACCGTTTTTACAATATCTAATGTACAATTAGAGAAGTAAAGAGTATGTGAATACTAATAACTTCATATTAATATTAAAAAATTCACATGCATAACGTACAACAGAACAATCGTTGAAAAATCCAACCCTAACCTTAAAAAATTCCAAACGGCACAAAAAGAGGAAAAATAATCATTTAGTAGCCACAAGCTTCGGCCTGTAGCCACAAGCTTTGAACAAGAATCACGAAGATAAAGAGAGAGAGCATGAAGACGGAGAGTGCAAAGCATCTAGTTGAGAAGATGACCTAAACGAACTAGAGAGAGCGTGATGACAAAGTGCGAAGACAAATCGTGAAGAAACAGAGAAAAAAAGAGAAAGATGGAGAGGAGGGATAGAGAGGGAAAGAGAGTGAGACAGTGGAACCTCGCTAGAACATAGTGGAGAGAGAGAAGGCCAAGATAGATAGAGTAAAGACATAAAACGAAGATATGGAGATGAGCTGCACCTAGGGTTTGAGAAGAGAGGGGGATGGTTGCAAGGGAGGCTAGAGTTTGAGACAGTTTTCTTTATATAGGGAGTGCGGTTCTGTTCGGTTTGATGTGGTTTCAACACTGAAACCGTAGACCGAACTGAACCGTTAGTATTTGTAACTTTAAAACTGAACTAAACCGTCTAAGATGCACACACCGATCAAACCACTGTGGTTCAATTCCGTTCGATCGATTTTATCAATTTTGACAATTTAGCTTACACCCCTACTTTTAATAATAGTGTAACAACTTGTTCTTACAAGCTAAGTAATTGAAACAACTTGACTTTAGCTTAACTAGAAGTCCACATTACTCCTCTCCATGCTATCATAAACAGTTTGAGATAATTCAACTGGAGTGTTTACTCACTCTTGCTGCACACTGACTTGGCATATGATTCATCACCCCTTACACTAAAGGGGGAGATAAACACCTTGAGCTTGCTTTTAAGATAAATAAAATGTGAAGTTGAAACTGTCATAGTGAGTAAGTCAGCCAATTGCTCAGTTGAAGGAACATATATGATATCTAGAGCTTTTCGTTACACCTTGTCTCGAATGAAGTGCACATCTAGCTCAATGTGATTTGTCCTAGCATGAAGAGAAAGGTTTGAAGATAGGGCAATGGCACTGATGTTATCACACAAGAGGATTGGGGCTTGAGCAACCGATAACTTCAATTCACCAAGCAAGTAAAAAAACCATTGAATTTCAGCAGTAGAATTTTCCATTGACCTGTATTCATTCTCAATGATTGACCTTAAGACAATTTGCTGCTTCTTAGAGGACCAAGACATGAGGTTTTCACCAACAAATATGAGGTAACTCTCTGTTGACTTTCTGTCATCCAAGTCTTCTGTACAATCTACTGGAATTATGTCCATATATTATGGTGTAATAACTATTTATGAGTATTTAGTTATTTCTAAGACATTTTGTATTATTGAATTTAATGATTTTTCTATTAATTAAAGTGTGTTGTTTATAATTTACTTAAGTCTTGAAACTATTATCAACGTAAGGAGAGTAAAGACATAGTGGTCTTCCAGATAAACTCTTCTAAAATAGTACAAAACGATATTCGTAGTCTTAGGATCGACTGTGTAATTGAGTCTGATTATGACTGTTAGGTTGAACCAAATGATGTCAGTCTGGGGAATGGAAGTGGAGACTCTGACGGTTGACCTAGGAATGTTATGGAATGTAATGTCCTGATCCCTGAGGGTTAAACAAACTGTAATTTCATAATTTTGAAATCCTCGATTCGAAATAAACTATAATTTTGAGAAAATTTCCAAATTGAAATTCTTAATTTACCCATGATAGAAAAATATTGACCTTAAATAGCGGAAGCATTAAACTCATCCTTGATCAAAATCTTAATCAATAAATAGTGGATATGCATAATTAATAAAATTTTGAAAAATTGAATTAAACTCTAAAATAAAGTCAAAACTTGAGATCCATAATTCATGAAATTTTCCATCATCATAATTCATAGAAAAAAATAACGTCAAATAAATTACTTGAATAACTGACTTGAACAGAATATGTTTTCACAAGTTTTAAATCAATTCATAAACTAAATACATAAATTCCTCTTATCCAACTAGTTATGGCAGTCTCCCACTCATACTGCTCGCCATCACGATCTGCATCATAAACAACTATGGGGTGTGAGTATTTTAAAATACTCACTAAGCAAACTCAGATAATAACATGCATCCACATGTCATGAATGCAATCATGACAAAACATAACTGAACTTGACATATACCATAAATGAAATAACGTAACATACTTGATCATGATATGGCTTAACATAGCACATAAATAACAAATGTCTCAAACATAATCATATAACAAACTTATTCATATATTGTCTTGGCATAACCCCTAGTTAATGACCTAATCAGAATTGATCGCACGTTAACTGAAACATCGCATGGCGAATTGGGCGACGAAACATATGACACCCATTGAGTGACGAAACATATGGCACACAGCGGGCGACGAAACAGATGACACACATTGGTGACAGAACATATGACACTCATATGTGACGGAAAGCGTGAACATATGGCACCTCATGAGTGACGGCAAACATTTACAGACGACACTTAATGTATGACCAAAACATGAACATATGACACCGTATATAACAGAACAAAATGTGAACAACCCTGATTTCTCGTTAAGTAAGGGTCGTGCTTAATTACCACTTGCCTGAATTAACTTCATAACTTGTAGAGTCCAACACATGAAAATAATTGATCATATGATTCACAAGTAAACATATAATGCATACTGATACATGTAACAAAATTAAATATGATAACATACTAACATAAAATCAATCATACCCAAATATTTATCTCATGATAATAAAATTAATAACTGAAAAATAAACAATTACCAAAGTGTTAACGAAATATAAACATTATTGAAAAACGGTTTAACAGATAATAAATATAAATACGTGATACAATTATAACATCAGAGTCACATCATTGTATAAGTCCACTTACACAAAACATATATATGAACATAATATGCTTACAGACAATTAAAAACTGATGAGAATAACACATCTTGCATTTATCACACATGCATCACATTACGATGTAAATTCACTTACCTGAATCGGAGGAATGAACTAAACAATTAATGACCTTGAATCCAAAAGAAATATAATCACTAAATTATTTTAAAATAATTCAATATAAACACACTATTAATATCATATAAATAGATATTTAATAAAAACAGCACAAAGGGGCCTGAGTGAGATTGAAAAACAATCGATCGAGTCGAAGTCAAATGATTAAACTTTGGGTCAAACGATTCAGACTGGGCTGGTTCAAACCAACTCATCTCGGTTTGGTTAGATTGGTGGCTAAACTGAACCGGTTTGGGTTGAACGGGTTCAAGCTCAGAACTAACTGTGTCGGGTCAGGCAACTAACCAGGTTACAAAACATCGTTTTGGTCTGAATAGAAAAAGAAAGGAAGAAGGAACAAGGAGGGGGAAGGAAAACTTGCCAGCGATCTCCATCGCCGATGATGGCAGAAGCAGGGGGGGGAGAGAGAGAGAAACATAGGGAGAAAGAGCAACAATAATGAAAAAGAAAAGAAACAGAAAGTGAGCAAGAGAGAGAATCAAAGAGAGAGAGAGAGCAGAGAAATGTGTTTATAATTTACTTATTTCTAAGACATTTTGTATTATTGAATTGAATGAAAGTTTTTCTATTAATTAAAGTGTGTTTATAATTTACTCAAGTCCTGGAACTATTATCAACGTAAGAAGAGTAAAGACAAAGTGATCTTCTAGATAAACTCTTCTAAAATAGTACAAAAAGATATTCGTAGTCTTAGGATCGACTGAGAAATCGAGTCTAATTATGACTGTTAGGTTGAACCAAATGATGTCAGTTTTGGAATATGGGAGTAGAGACTTTGACGGTTGACCTAGACATGTTATGGAATGTAATATCCCGATCCCCGAGGGTTAAACAAACGTATAATTTCACATTTTTGAAATCCCCAATTCGAAATAAACCATAATTTTGAGAAAATTCTCAAATTGAAGTTCTTAATTTACTCATGATAGAAAAATATTGATCTTAAATAATGGAAGCAGTAAATTTATCCTTGATCAAATTTTAATCAATAGATAGTGGAAGTGATAAAATGTTTTAAATGCATAATTAATAAAACTTTGAAAAACTAAAGTAACCTCTAAAATAAAGTCAAAACTTAAGATCCATAATTCATGAAGTTTTCACTCATCATAATTCGTAGAAAAACATAACATAAAAATAAACTACTTCAATAACTGATTTTATCAGAAAAGGTTTTCCTAAGTTTTAAATCAAATCATAAACTAAAAACATGAATTCCTCTTTTCCAACTGGTTATGACAGTCTCCCACTCATGCTGCTCACCACCACCATCTGCATCATAAATAACTATGGGGGATGTGTGAGTATTTTAAAATACTCAGTAAGCAAACTGACATAATAACATGCATCCACATGTCATAAATGCAATCATGACAAAATATAAGTGAACTTAACATATATCATAAGTGAAATAACGTAACGTACTTGATCATGACATGACTTAACATAGCACGCAGAAAACACGTGTCCCAAACAGAATCATATAACAAACTTATTCATATCTTGTATTGGCATAACCCCTAATTAATAATCTACTCAGAACTGAGCACACGTTAACTGAAACATATCATGATGAATTGGGCAACGAAATAGTTGACACTTGGGTGATAAAACATATGGCACACAGCGTGCGATGCACACATTGGGTGACAGAACAGTTGACACTCATAGGTGACGAAAAACGTGAACATATAGCACCTCATGAGTGACGGTAAACATTTACAGACGACACCTAATATATGACCAAAACATAAACATATGACACCTTATGTGTGACGAAAGCATGAACAAATGAGACCTCATTTGTATAACAGAACAGAGCGTGAACAACCCTGATTTCTTGTTAACCAAGGGCCATGCTTAAGTTCATATCTTACTTAATTACCACTTGACTTAATTAACTTCATAACTTGCAGAGTCCAACGCATGATAATAATTGATCATATGATTCACAAGAAAACATATAATGCATACTGATACATGTAATAAAATCAAACATGATAACATACTAACATAAAATCAGTCATGCCCAAATATTTATCTCATGATAATCAAATTAATAACTGAACAGTAAACAATTACCAAAGTGTTAATGAAATATAAACATTATTGAAAAATAGCTTTAACGGATAATAAATTTAAATACATGATATGATTATAACAACAGAGTCACATCATTATATAAGTCCACCTACACAAAACATATATATGAACATAACATCCGTACAGACAATTAAAACTGATGAGAATAACATATCTTACATTTATTACACGTGCGTCATATTACGATATAAATTCACTTACCTGAACCGGAGAAATGAACTAAACAACTAATGACCTAGAATATAAAAAATAATATAATCACTAAATTGTTTTGAAATAAATCAATATAAACACATTATTAATATCATATAAATAGAGATTTAATTAAAATAGTGTAGAGGGGCCTGAGCGAGGCCGAAAAATAATCGATCGGGTTGGAAGTGAAATGATTAAGCTTTGGGTCAAATAGTTCAAACGAGGCTGGTTTAAACGAGTCCGTATAGATTTAGTTAGATTTGTGGCTAAACTGAACCAGTTTGGGTTGAATCGGTTCAGGTAAGAACCAACTGGGTCGGGTCAGGCAACTAACCAAATTACAAAATAAGACTTTGGTCTGAATAGAAAAACAAAGGAAGAAGGACAGGGAAGGGAAAGGAAAACTTGTCGTTGATCTCCATCACCGGTGATGGCATCAACATAGGGAGAGAGAGAGAAAGAGAGGGAGAGCCGGAGAGAGAAACAAAGGGAGGGAGAGCAACAACAAGCAAAAAGAAAAGAAACAGAAAGTGAGCAAGATAGAGAATTAGATAGAGAGAGAGTAGACAAAGGAAAGAGAAAAACATAGGGCTACAAGATGGAGAGAGAAAAAAACAAGGAGAAAAATAGAGAGAGAAAGAAAGAAGACAGTTAAATAAATAACGAGAGAGAGAGAGAGAGAACAAAGAAATAGAGATAGAGAAAAGATGAGACTTACCGGAAAATAGAGGAGGAGGCGATGTAGGCTTGAAAACTACAAAGAGAAGGCAAAGTGGAAGAAATATCAGGGAGGGGTTTGCTAAATGCTAAGGGGGAAAGAGAATGAGTTTGCAGAATTGCAGAGATGAAAACAAAGGGAGAAGAAGATGGAGGATGAGGGGTTCGCGAAATAGAAATTGGGAGTGAGGGAGTGGGGGGAGAGTTGAGAGAGGTTAGATTGAGTCTAATATATATGGTGTGAATGATTGTTTGAAGAAGAGAAAGGGGTTGCCGAATCAAACAAAAAAATATAGGGTATGAGTTAGGGTATATAAAACATAGGTATGTGCTAGAGTTTAATAATGAAATAAATTAGGTTTTAGAATTTAAAAAGATCAAATTTTAAAATAATCTTATCTAATTAAAATAGATTTACAAAATTATATATATAATCCCTTTTAAAAATTAAATTACATTATTTTTTAAATCATTTTAACAAAAATGTCCCTTTACAAAGGGTCGAGGTATTACATGGAACATGTTGACTAGACCGGTAACAAATTAGTTTAGAGTAAAATCGTTTACCTAGCTCTAAATCTAATTATTACACCTTAAGGGTATTTTTGTAATTAATTTAATCCTGCGGTGAATACGAAACTTGACTTAGTTACTTGCGGTTTTTGATATGTCAATGGAGTGAGCTCGAATTGCTGGACAATACCTTAGTTGTTGGGATTGTAATTTAAATATATTGGAGTTGCGTGATTCACAGATATATAAATTTGTGGTTAGATTGTGAAAACAACAATATTCCCTTATGTTTTATTGATGAGTGTGTGAATAAATTAACTTGGCCAAATATTTCAGAAAATGAGTCATTGAATAAGATTTGTGAATTGTACGAGACAATTCACTGTTATATCTTTCTTATTCACAGTCAATGAAAGAGTTGCAAAAATAATAACAAGAAGGGTAAAATGATAATTTTATATCCCGCTCTTGTTACTGATATTCATAAAAGGTAATAGTTAAAATATTTTGTGGACCGTGAAAGAAAATAGTTCATTTACACCGACAGAAAATCTAGCGCGGATGAATTGAGAGTTGATTCGACATCAAACCTATAATGGAGTCATACGGCCTTAGAATTAAATGGATCAGAAATTTATAGAGATAAATTCATCGGGTATTTGAATCCTATAGCTTTATTCTTGTAGGTCCATTCGATCTCAGAAATAGCTCATGAAAACATGAATAGAAGAAACAATATCAGTTGGACCAAAATGTGTTTTGAAATCAAGGTGTATTTTCTGAACCCATACGTGATAAGTTTTGTCACTTAATTAGTGAGAAACAATTAATTGTTGTTTAAATTTATTAATATATTATTTTTTATTTATTAGATAATTAATAAATAAAATATATTAATTAATTAATTGTTGGAGATCAATTTAGTGTATCAATTGTGATTGATAAATTTGGACACAATATTTACTTTAAGGGGAAATATAATTTTGGTAATTACATAAGTATTAGGATTGAATTTTCATAAATTTGGCATGTAAGAGTATATGTGCGAATTCTAAAATTATTATATAAGGGATGAAATTAGGGTTGCTTCCCCAAGGAGATGTATGTTGACACAACCCTAAACATACAAAGCAAAAGTTGTCTCTTCCCTTCCTACTGTGTTGCTGCCGAAACCCATAAAGGAAGAAAATAAATTTTTCTTCCTCAATGGTTTTGAGAGCCTACTCTTAGTTCCTGATCGATATTCTCTAGAGATATATTTATGAAATCCACGAGTGGTTGTTAGTGCGAAAACAATTTGAAGTTTTTGAAGATTGAAGATTGAATAATATGAAGCTTAAATTAAGATTCCACAAATTCAGAAAGTCTCCGATACAAGAAATATATAAAATTGTTCATACATCTTTTGAATACATTTAACTTTGTATGCATAATCGGATGTATGGTTTAATATTTAATATGATTAAATTGGTTTATGTAAAATTTTTTATATTCCGCCCACGAACTGTTCATGGTTCAATGATTTTTCCTTAAACTTTAAAACCTGATCCAACAAAATCTGCATTCCAAGTAAGCATGAATAGTAAGAGAAGATGATGCTTCGATGTCCAGTCCTTCATTTATGGGACCTTTTAGATACTTAAGGACCATCTTACATGCTTGCCGATGTATATTAGTGGGTTAATGCAAGGTACCACAAACCACCAATTGTGCTCCTATAGACTGTGCTATCAAGCATTGGATCTCCTATATTGAGTGAAAGTTTCAATGAGTTGCTGGCAGGTGAAGGAGTAGTATTTGCTTCATCCATTTTGGTCCTTCTAAGTAAGTCTAACATGTATTTGGATTGACTAAGATGCATCCCTCGTTTACTTTTGGTTACCTCTATGCCAAGAAAATAATGTAGCTCTCCAAGGTCTTTAGAGAATAGGCCTCATCAACATATACAAGCAAATACAATATTTTATATCCTGAATGTAGCAAAAATAAGGAGGAATATGACTTAAAGTTTACAAAACCCCACTAAAGTAAAGATGTTCTGAGTCTGTCATACCAAACTCTTGGAGCTTGTTTGAGCCCATATAATGTATTTTGCATCTTACAAACATGTTTAGGTTTTGATGGATCAACTAACCCCTCAAGTTGGGTCATATACACTGATTCCCTAAGAAAACCAATCAAGAAGACATTTTTTATATCTATTTCCTTACCTGCCATCCAAACATTACAATGAGATGCATAATAACTCTTATAATTGTGGGCTTCACCACTAGACTAAATGTATCAGTGAAGTTTATGTTAGGGGTTTGATGAAACCCCTTAGCCATTAGTCTTGCTTTGTACTTTTGAACACTACCATTAAGATTCATTTTCACTTTGAAAACGCGCTTGTTGCCAACAATGGTCATATAAGTAGTTTAAGGAACTAGCTTCCAGATATCATTTCTCTTTAGTGCCTCATATTTTTCAAGCATAGCTTGTTTCTAGTTAGAGCAAGTAAGAACTTGTTTAACAAAAGTAGGTTCTGAAGGGATTTTGGACCCATGTAAAGAATGTTTAGTGGCAGTAAAGGCTTTGGGCCTAAAAATCCCATTTTTGACCTAGTTGTCATTTTGTGAATGTTATGATAGTTTGTGCAATAATTGGAGCAGCGGGTTGACAAATAGGCAACTTTATGGTTAAAGCATCAGCAATAGAATGGAAATCACTAGCATTTTAATTTGGAGCACACGATAGCTGGAGATTGTTAGAATTACCTTATGTATGCTCACAGTGTGAAGTTTTTCAGCCCTGAGAACATCTGTTGAAGTAGAGCTTTCAGATGGGGATCTGTCAACATTATCCAGATTTTGATCTGATATAGGAGATGCACACTTTTGTGATTGTAGTGTGAATAGAAGAAAATAAGTTAGGCAAAATAGTAGGACTAGAATTTTGTGAGCTTTTTGTAAACATTTTAGGATAAGGGAACACAATTTCATTGAAAATCACATTCCTATTGATGTATTCTTTTCCACTGTGATGTAAACATATGTAGCCTTTATGATTGGAGAATAGCAAAAAAATAGACATAAATATGAGTGAAATGCAAACTTATGGCTGTTATATGGTTTTAAGTGAGGAAAACATGCACAACCAAATGTTCTTAGGAACTTGAAATCAAGCAATTTGTTATATAAGGGTTGGTAGGATGAAGATAAGTGCAAAACTGGTCTTACGAGTTTGTTTATGGCATGGACAATAGTTTGGAATGCCTCCCAAGAATTTGAGTGGCACATTAGCTTAGGCTGGTAAGGTTAACCCTATCTCCACTATACGTCTATGCTTCCTTTCCATTTTCCCATTCTGTTGGTGTACATATGGGTATGGATGCCTGAATAGAACCCCTTAATCTTATAGAAATTTTGCTAGAGGACTAAATTCCCCACCCCAATCAGTTTGAATAGTCTATATATGAATTTCAAATGATTTTTTACAAGCTTTTTGAAGATGACAAAGATTTG
The DNA here is from genome assembly GCA_003255025.1 of Datisca glomerata. Lineage (NCBI taxonomy): Eukaryota > Viridiplantae > Streptophyta > Magnoliopsida > Cucurbitales > Datiscaceae > Datisca > Datisca glomerata. The sequence continues at coordinate 862,879 of QANY01003780.1, read as the reverse complement.
ATATGCTTCTAACTTTAGTTTGAGAGGAAAAATCCAGCATAACATACTAAAGTCATCTACAAAACCTATATAGTATTTGTAACCATCTCTAGATAAAATAGAAGTTAATCCCCAAAAATAAGCATGCATTAGTTCTAATGGTTTCTTGGTTATAGATTCAGAGTTTGGAAAGGGAAGAGTGTGGCTCTTACCCTTTTGACATGCATTACAGAAATGAAAAGTCTGTTTGGGAGTTTTAATGTTGGCAGATTGCAAAACCTTGCACAAAATCTTAGGTGAGGGATGAACAAGTCTTTTGTGTCATATATCAGTCTTATTATAGTTGAAAATATCATAATAAGTTTGTTTTTCACCAATTTGTGCATCTAATGAATTATTTGGGCTATCTTTAGAGACATTATTTTCAGCAAAAACAGTATAACAAAGACTATGTTTATTAGAAAGAACATAATTTTGAGCATCTTTATTTCCAAACTCAATAGGAATACATGAGACTGACAAGTATTTTACAAAATTAGAGACTTTAGACTTGACTATCATAGAGTTTTTCACAGAAATAGAAACATGTAAATGATTAAAAATTTTGCTAGAACTAGAGTGAACACTAGCATTTCTTGCAGACTTTGATTGAAGAAGACAATTTAAAGCAGAAGGCTTAGCTCCAGGATATATCAACAGATACAACCCATCTTTAAGTCTCCCTTCTAAGAGCAATGTTCCCATTTCCTTGTTCTTCACAAAACAAGCATTAACATGGAATTCTATGAAAATATTATTATCTTGTGTCAGTTTAGATATGCTTATTAGGTTCTTTTTAATCTCAGGTACTCTAAGCAATGTGTTTGGTTTCAAAGGATAGGCTCTTGAAGGTAACAAACTTGAACCCATGTGAAAGATGAACAAGGTCTTGTCATTTTCAACAACAAGCCTTTCTATACCAGTGTATTCTTGTGAGATATTCAGGTTGTTTAAGTCTGTTGTAATGTGATTGGTTACTGCACTGTCAACATACAAAGAATTATCATATACAGATTATGGTGAAACTATGTAACCAGAGGGAAAAGCCTTATATGCAGCTGGTGTAGTGGATCCTGAGTAATTTTGTTGAGGCTGAAACTGAAAACTTGCTTGATTATTGCTCCTTTCATATCTGAAGTAACACACATAGGCTAAATGACCAGGTTTTGCACAAACCTAGCATACAAACCTATTTGTATTGTCTCTACCATCTCTGCCTCCTCTTTTTGGATTAAAACTCTCTCTGTCACTTTGAAAATTGTCACCCTGGTTGTACCTTCCTTGATTTTTGTAGTAATCCTGGTTTGAACTAGATTGGCCTCCTCTATGTCCAAACTTCTTGTTGAAGTCACCTGTCACCATATCGGCACTCAATTTCATAATACTTTCATTTTCAGCTACTTTCTTTTCTAGCCTACTCTCATGGCATAAGAAGAGTGACTGGACCTCTTCTACTCCCAAATCTTCAATTTTTGTAGTGATGTTAATGATAACAGAGTCGTATTCTGGCCCTAGGCTATTCGTCATGTATAAAACCATTTCTTGTTCACTTAAGGGTTGGCCAGCAGCTGCCAAACTATCACCAATATTCCTCAACTTATCACAGTAATAAGTAATACAAGGATTACCTTTTCCTGTAAGTTTGTAGCATATTTTTGAGTTACATCATCTTGGCTTTGGATTGACTTGTAAAATTTCTTTCTAAGGAGCTCCAAACTTCAACAGACATATTGTGTTGAGTTACAGTGCCCAAGACCTCTTTAGTCATCGAGAACCTAATCCAATTGAGCAACAACTGATCTTTCCTAACCCACACAACATATTCTAGGTTTTTCCTCCATTCACAAGGTTTTTTCTTGGTCTTTCTCCTTCACCAAACACAATGTCTTCTAGACCGTGTTCTATAATGGTAGGAGTAACTTGTGATTTCCACAAGATGTAGTTGCTTCTGTCCAATTTGACTGATATAGAGTTGTTTAGTGTATTTGAGAATACATTATGCGAGTTTGATGTATTACTCGTAGTATTTGAAGTGTTTCTGCTGTTATTTGAGTTTCCAGCCATGAACGTTTGTCCTTTATAGGCTCTAATACCATAAAAGAAATGAAAACATAGAGAAAGAGAGAATCTGATAATGGAAGAAGAAGATCAGCTTCGTTCAAGCACTAAGCATGATCTCAAATTCATTTATATTGGAATAGTTACACTAGTGATTATGGTTAGGCTAAACTACAAGTTGTCAGCTTCTAACAAGAGTGTAACAACTTGTTCTTATTGGCTCAATAATTGAAACAACTTGACTCTAGCTTAACTAGAAGTCCACATCACTCCTCCATGCTATTATAAGCTGTATGAGCTAGCTGATTAGAGTGCTTACTCACTTTTGCTGCACACTGACTTGGCATATGTTTATCATTGAGCATTACTCTGAGTTGATAACTAATATGGCAAGAGATTTTAAGTCTATTTTATGCTTCAAAATCCTTTTTAATTAATAATTTATTAATCTCAAGTCTCACAATTTATTTATCAATACATTACATACCTTCAACTTCAACTATACATGAAATGTGATTGGGATGAATAAAAGGAAAATTCATGAATACATTGAAGAACTTCTTAGAATATATATAATCGATTCATTAATTAATCTGTTCTTTTTTCCTTTCATTTAGAGTTGGCCAGAAGTTTATCTGGCTTCGAAAATTAGCTCTTAGAACAAAACCATTTTATAAATATTGAAAAATGAAATCTTATTGACTAATAAAGCTCTATTGGTTACATCCATAAAATAAATAAAAACATGCTAATTTCTTCCTCCATTACAAAGATGAAAATAATGTTATTAATCAAATTTCATTATCTCATTTCCCTCAATAAAAAACACTAAAAAATAAGAACTCTCAATCCTTTTTGGCACTATCTCTTCAGTTAGAAGGCAATTTAGGAGGAGGAGCAGGAGCATTATCCACCTTCAAAACACAGTCATTGAAAACTTCAACACTCTTCTCTCTATACTTAATTGCTTTCTCCTCATCCCCATCAACAGCAATCTCAATTATAGTCTCTACCAATCCTTCATGACAGTCTTGACCAAGGAACACCAATGCATGGCAACACCCTTTTGAAACTGTTGAGTTCCCAAATACACCCCCAAATATCTCCTCCCCACACTGTGGGCTTAAGTCCTTTGAGCACTCATCTAGGAAGTCATAGAATCCTGCTGATGTCTCTGGTGATAAATCAATAGGTGACTCCGCCGGTGCATACTGCGGTGCATAATCTGGTGCCGCTGTCGATTGATATTCAGGTGGATATTCTGCTCCGGATGATCTTGGTGGATACTCTGGCTCTGATCTTGGGGACAAGATTTCGAGATTTCTTCCTTGGATTAGTGATGACATTATTGAAAGGGATAAGATGAATGTCATTGGGATGGAAAGGGAGATTTTGTTCATTGATCCTGTCATTGTGTTGTGTGTATGAGTTCCCCCCCTTCTCCCTCTTGTTTTTTTGTTGAAGAGGGATATGATGTTTGGTTTGGATGGTTTTTGCTTTTGTGAATTGGATGTGCTTTTATAGAACGTTGGGAGAAAATTTAAACATTTTTGGGATTAAATTAATTTTAGTATGTTTCTACTTGAAAATTAATATCTGATGTTGTTAATTAAGGAGTTATTAATGTGGGTGTTTTGCCATTGATTTATAAATGTAGCAACTGTAGATAATTAATTCCTTAAAAATTTATATGGTCAAGTTATGATATTAAATTATTAGTTGAAACGATTAAAATCAATCCATGGGCCTAATTTTCATCAATGTAGAATAACCCATGAATTGGAATTCTTAACCAATTAATCCTATTAATTTCAAATTTAAAATGATCCATCAAGAGAGCAAAGAAAATAATCTCATCTTTTTCTCATCAAATTAGGGGTGCCTTTCAGAACCAAACCGAAATTAATTTTGAATTTTTCTTGTTGCTTATGCTAAATTTATTATCGATTAATTAATTTTCTATTTGAGTATATTTGGTTAGTATGTTGGAGTTTTATATTTTAATTTTGAGTTTTACATATAAACTCAAATTAATGTTCACAGCTCTAGTTCGATTATTCATGTAATAACCAATCAATGAGTGGAATGGAAACTGTTCTATAATTCTTTTTCTCGAGTTATATAGCATTAATAGTAGTTGGGAAATTGAACGCATAGGATAGTAATGTCATTTAAGAACTTTTCATTTTGATTTTTATTGTATGAGCTTTTTATTTGGAAGAATGTATATGTTTAAACATTCTTAAACAAAATAAAATCTCCGACACAAAGTCTCTTGGAATTCCATTTATTCCCAACGAATATGTTCCCTTCGAAGAGCCACGGTCTATTCTCCTTCCTTGACAAAGAGCAACACTGTATCCGTCGAGAAGAAAATCTGAAAGATCTCTTCTACCAACGAACATACTCATCTAAACACCAAGCCCTATATAGAGCTCTCCTAAGACGAAAAAGAGAATACCTCATATTCAAAGTTTTTCGATAACGATCAATCTACAAGCTTCGCTCTCTGCATAAGCAACCTCCCTAAGAGTCTCTATAACGTTAGATTCCTCTTCGGAAAGATTGCATTTAACAAGACAGTATGATAGGTCTCTACTCGAAATCTTCCCTAGCCAAAGACTCATCATTTTTGTGATGCAGATTCCGAGATTTGCTTGTTGCAACTAAACATATTATTGACCGATCACCATTCTATGTGGTAAGCTTCAGTCATGGACACAAAAAGAGTAATAAATATTATTGATAGTGAATTGATCGTTTTAATTAGGCAGTTAAACTGCAAACAATATTCTCTTTATGAATTTTTAACTCCTTTTTTAAGGACAATATTCTATTTTTTTAAATTGTGATGGGTCTAACTAAAATATTTTTAATGAAACTCATCATAATTTTAATTAAGCATTAGATAAAAAGAGGAAGTACTGTACTTTTTGTAAAGTATGAATTTAAACTCCATATGGTAAAATGCTTTCATATCATAAGTAACCTTGAGTGAGATGCACTCAAAGTAATAGTTTGGTGAAGTGATCACTTCAACCCCCACCCTAATACTTGGTCTAAAACAACTTAATTATTGATCATGATAATGGCTTCCATTATTCTCAATCATGGGCTTCGAGGTTTTGCTTTTTAATTATTTGCATGCATGCGAATGGCAGAAAAAAAAATATACCACATGATGCTTGTTGCAAGTAACTATGAGATACATAAAAGCAAATGAGATCTTATAATGTGAATGCATAAATAACTTGATAGAAAGAGTCTTCTCATTAATAACACGACAATTACAATATCTAGGGTGAAACTTAAATGGAAGTACATGAAACATATTTTATTGTAAGAGTGAGAGTCTAGTCACTTCGATCAGTTTTGTGCTGATACAATTTGGACGATGACGTGTACCTTCATTTCCCATTTCCCTCTCCATAACCCGACCCAGATCCACCACCCTCACCATGGCCGGAGCCGCTACCGCGCCCAGAACCTTGACCATACCCCTCACCACGTCCAGACCCAGAACCTGATCCTCTCCCTTGATTTCCACTTGATCCAGACCCAGCTTTGGATCCTGCATGAGAACCAGCATAAGAGCCTGCTTCTGATCCAGCCCCTGATGAACCTGGCCCTGAACTAGATGATGAAGAACTCGAACTCGAACTAGAACTAGAACTCGATCCAGATCCAGAGCCCGCACCAGAGCCTGAACCACTCCCACCAAGTCCAAGCCCTATTCCAGCACCAATCCCAATTCCCACCCCACCTAAGTCTATCCCAAGGTCTTTTCTAGCCACTCGGCTCTCACACGTCCTAGCAAAAGTTGAAACAATTAACAAGGCAACAAGGATGAATGACTTCAAACTAGTACCCATTAATGCAATGAGGAGGCAACAGCAAAACAAGGACCCAACAACACAAAATGCAACAACAATAGAAAATTGCTTTAGATATCAATACTTGGAGGATTTCCTCTGTGAGATAGAACAAATTGAGAAATAGAGCTATTTATAGAAGCAAAGATGAAATCTAGATACTGGGAATAGAAGCTATCATAAGTGGGCATGCACAGGCATGAAGATTAATACTATAAAGAAATGGAGCAACATGTGCAGTTTGCTTTATTTGTTGGGAATCTTAATGTGTGACACTATTTTGAAATTTAATTTAACAAAAATTTTGTGGATGAAAATTAACGGATGAGTTTGAGTAGCACTGTTGTGTTTGGAGTGTAGGAGGTTGGGAATTTGGACACGTTATTATATGGTGCCGACCCATTATTTTTACTTTTTCCCCACTTTAGTATAGTGGACTATGATTGCATTTCTTTTTTCTGTTGTTTCATATAATATATTATTTCTTAATTTACTTTGCTAAGCTGAAAATTAAAATAAATAAAGCAATTAAAATCCTAGAAACTACTAGCTAGAATTTTCAAGATCACTATGTGGAAAGTTATGTGCTTCTTCAAAATATAAGATGATGAGGAAACAATTGACAAACTTCCCTTATACTCATTTCTATATATATAAGTGCATCTAGACTACATATTTTCAGCTAAATCGAGTGTTATTTTTAGCCAGCGATCAACATTAAACATGATCGCCTTATATTCATAAGAACAAGAGAGTTTGATTTTTCTTTCGAGAAGTTGGTGATATTGCATAAAAAAGAAGAAAATGATTAAATTCTATAATCATTTTAGAGGGGTTATTAATTTTTAATTATTTTTAAACATATTAAGGCCATTCAAGTTTGACCATTTATGATATATTAATAATTTTCTTATTAACATCGGCTCTCCAAAACATATTCTCCGACTAATCCAGGAGGTGCATTGACCACTAGTTAAGAGTTTCCCACAAATGCATCACGGGTAAATCAAGAGATAGATCTTCAGGCCGATGGCCACGAGATAGCATAACTCCTAGTTCGAACCCGTGATCTGAGAGAGCAAATTCTCAAACTCACGGTGATCATTTACGTTATAACTCGTGGTTTATAATAATCTTTTTCGTTTAAACTAGTCTATTTAAATAATAAATCACATTTCAGATTTTAAACAAACAATAAATAAAGTTGGAGTTTTGAACAATTAATATATCTAAGGATTAAATAAAATTCAAGATGATATGCTAAATGACCTGATTTTTTCCTTTAGAATTACAACTACTCCATTAATTACTATTTGAAAAAGTTGGATATTTTCCAATTATTGAATTGTTTTTAGGTATCTTTCAAGATTTATCTTGTTTAAAAAATTTTCACAATCAGTTAATTAACAAGGATCTCAATCTTAAATCTCTCATTTCCTAATATCTCTCTTTTGTCGGTTAAAAAAATCTCAATTTCTAATAAAATAATATATATAATTTTTACTCCATATTAACATTATGACTTTTCATCTTAAAATACCAAATGTTTATTATTTAGATATAATAGGTATAACTTTGAACTATAGTAAAATAGATATTTTTGTTACTGAATCCCAACTTTTTAAATTTTCACCTATTCTCTTTAATTTGAATTTAAATTTGCTGACAATAATGGAGCTATTTAGGGTTTTCTAATATTTTAGACAATTTTTTAATTTTCTCAAATTCAATTTAATTAACAATACCTCCATTATAATTGTTTCTTCTATTTCTTCATTTTTAAAAACTTAAGTAATAAGATTTTCAAGTTTTTTTATCAATTTAAATTTCTCTTCTTTATTTATTATAATAATTTCTTAAAAACTTATTTGTGGGGTATTTTGGTAAGTTGAGTTGCTTTTTGGTTGCCTACTTAAAATGTTAGTTAATTTACTAATATATTGTTTGCTATTTTGTGAATGAATTTCTCAGTTGGTACGTTTAACTAAAAACTCTTAAGTTTATCTAAAATTAAAGTATAAAACATTCAATTGTAAAATAGTATTATTTTAAAATAATCCTTTCTTTTCAGTGCTAAATAGCGAATAAGTTCTTCATTTCAGTATTGACGATTAATTACAGTGAATTTTGTATTTAAAAACCATTATTATTTGATGATAAATATAAAACCAACAAAAAAATAAAACACTGCTTTGCTAAAATACTGTTTCATGAAAAGTAAAATAGTGCTCCAAGTTTTATTGAAAAACCATTCTTATTATTATTGAATGATAAAGGAAGAGAGAATACATGAGTTTCGTAGATATATAATATGAATCAAAGCCTCTTTTATTACTTCTATTTACTAGACTCTTACTAAGTAATTATATTTGATAATTTTTGAAGGTGTAGAATATTTTTATAGGAAAATGATAAGAGAAGTTAACTTTATCGCTCAAACTGCAAAAATGGTCGGATAATTTTTTTTTAAAATAACATAAGTAAATAATTTATTAACGAAAATCACACAAATGTAAAAAACAAAACTGGAAAGTTTATATTTTTACAATTTTCTCATTTTTATATTAAGTTTCTCTTATATATTATTTGTGTAAAAAAATCTAATAATAAATAAATTGTATATTTAACAGATATTTTTAGTATAGAAGAAATTTTGAATGATGCTATCAATAATCAATCAATAGTAGCCAACAGTTGACACTATCATTTTAAATAAAATAAATATTAGGGCGTAGCTTTAGTTTTATTTATAAAATTTAGCTATCAACTCATATCTAAGGATGTGAATGGTGAGGTAGGGTATAGGACATTGTCACACTAAATAAAATATAAATTCATAAAATCAAGTCAAACACATACATTATAAATAAAGTCAGATCAAAATCTTACAACAGTAATCTCACAAAATTTTAAATGAAAAAAATTAAAATAAACATAATTTAAAATACATATAATCATATAGTTGGAGTCATACGTGCACACTCATATTGTGTACACATACCTAATGAACCCATTTTGAAACACATATCCTACCAATAAGGGTCAGTACGCTTGAGTATCCAAGCATCCGGTTAAAATTGACATCCCTACTCATATCTCTCCAGCCTTCCCAACCTGTGTCTCAATAAACCTTTTGCTAAAATCAAAATTTAGCAAATTTCACATATTTAATATGATGGGAATATATTAACAACTCTTAGATGAAAAAAATGATTTTTTTTGTGTGTAATTCAATGGGAAACAGTATATTCAGTTGCCTCATGTTACACTGAACATGAAGATCTTTTTGCAGCAGGGTTGTTAATCTGTTCTCACTTAAAACAAAAGGCAAAGAAAAAATTAGATCTGTAATTTATCTTTTCAAAATCTAAGTTGTGTTAATCTGAGCTGTTGAGATTTAATCAACACTCAGTTCAACACAAACACCCCCTCACGTTGAGTTTCCTAATAAGATGAGACCCGTTTCTGAATATTATATGTAAGCTCTATTTTGGTTTGTAACTGAACCTATCTACTTATTGTCATAGAAGGGATTTAGATCATCTTCCATTGCTGATTAGTTGAGTATATAAATGCAAAATTAATATACTTTTGTGTGCACTTAGATTTAAGATAAATCTAATATTTAATTCTAATGTTCACTTCTGTAAGTAAACTTTAGCACATAAACTGAATAGTGTTCCCAATGCAAATATTTACATTTAAATAAAATGCAAAACCTTTGACTATAATTGTTTATATACTAAACTACCTTCCTTAGAAATGTAAGGAGAAATTATAGAAGAGGGATAAATGAACTAAAACAATATCCATGGTTATTTACTTCTCCCCTTTAGTTTTCTATTATATATTTCTCTTCACTTTTATTTGTAAAATATTAAAATGAATCATTGTCAAACTATATATAGTGGTAACATCAGAACCTGTTATTTTTGTTAAAAACATCTAAAGCTAATTATGAAAAAATTAAATATAAAAAAGAAAAAATAGAGAGGAAAATAGTGTCATGTCTACTTTGCTTTGAGTCCACAATACCCCGATTGTTGATGGCAAACTTGTAAGTAAAATTAAGTCATACCCTAATATTTGACTTATGTTGAGAACTTTTATGAAAAAAATGTGAATATCAACACTTATACAGAGTGAGAGTGTTTATATGACTATTAGATAGCATCACTAAGAGATTGATTCAAGTTTGTCGATATTCTGTTATATTGCTATGATATACATTCATTATGATAATATAAATTGAAGAATAGAGAATAAACTAATAAATTAACTTACGTAAATATTGTACATAGTAAATGAGTACAAGGTACTCCAAATATTCTTAGCTATGCAAATTTAGATTTTGAATAAGAAACTAAATATATTAATTATTAAAAATACTTTCAAATTATCAATACACGATTAAAAAGAAAGAAAATATACAAAATGTACCAAAAAGGGAAAAATGTGATCATCAATTTACTATCTTGTTCTAAGATGCATAACGTTACCACATAGATAAGAAAGAACGAGAACAAGTGAGAAATAATTAGTGTCAAAGACAAAAAACAAGAAAAACCCCAAGTTTCTACCATTTGACATGTAATGTTGTATGTATTAAGCAATATAATGAACTGACTCAGCATCATAATAAGCCTAGTCAGCAACCCAAAGTTAGTTATTGAGTTGAGTTGGTTTAGTCTGTTATACATTAGTTAGTTGTTATTATTTCTTATTGTTCGTTTATTTATAGCTTTAGCTTTGTATCCGTTTTTGGTTAATGAACAAGTTATCATTCTTTTCATAGTCCACAGGTTACTTTCTCTCTGTCGTCTCTCTCTCTTCTTCTTCATCTCAACATGGTATTAGAGCCATAGCTTCTTCTTCCTTCTTAGCTAATTTTTTTCAGCTACTCTGTTCATCTATGTTTTTCGTGCATCTGCAATTTTTCTCATTCAATCAATCTCAAACTCAGTTTTCTTGATTTCTATCAATGGCTTCCAATTCAACTACTTCTCAAACTTCTCAAATTCTTCCTCAATAATCAATTCAATTCCGAAGAACCTGATTTCGATAACTTTACGTCTTGATTGGAACAATTACATATTTTGGCGTTCTCAGATCATGTCTTTTGTAAGAGCTTATGGTCTGGAGGAGTACATTTTTGGTATCGTTGTTAGACCTCCTCAGTATAATAACAAGACTGTCACTAGTGATAATAATACAATAACCTCAACAACTGTTGCAAATCCAGATTTTATCTCGTGGCTTCGTTTGGATCAGTTTCTGTTAAGCTAGCTTCTATCAAGTACTCAGAAACAATGCTAGGTCATGTGGTGAGATGTGTTTCTTCTTCAGAAGTATGGTCAACACTTGAAGGAATTCTCACCACCAATTCAAATTCAAGGTTATTAGAGTTAAGATTTCAGTTACAATCAACTAAAAAATGTGCTCTTAGGATCAATGATTATATCTTGAAGATGAGATCATTAGCTGATAATCTGCCAGTTTGAGGACAAGTGATAAGTGATGCAGAACTCTTATTATACATTTTGGGAGGTCTTGGGAACAACTACGATCCAGTGGTAGTAAATCTTACTTCTAGACAAGAATTAGGAATAATTCAAGAAGCTCAGTTTCTTCTTCGAAGTCAGGAAATGAGACTAGACAAAACAATATTACTTTTGGATTTCTTGAATAGAGTAATAGCAATGTTAATGCAAATGTAACCAACTTTAATGGAAGAAGAGGTCGTGGTAACACTTCTTTTGGCAAAGGTAATTCAAATTCAAGAGGAAGAAGTCGTGGCATGGGCAGAAATGGTTCTAGACCTATCTGTCAAATTTGTAAAAGAATTGGTCACACTGGTTTTAACTGTTACAACAGGTTTGAATATGATTTTCAACAACCTGAATTCAATGCTCAACCACAAGCACATGCTGTCAACACCAATAATCAAAGTGACAATAGCTTTCAATCCCCTAATTTAGGAGCTTCTGCCTATTTTGCTTCCCCATCAACTGTTATAGACAACTCTTTGTACATGGACTCAACTGCAACAAATCATATCACATCTGATTTGGAGAATCTCTCTCTCAAATCTGATTACAAAGGTAAGGGTAAAGTTGTAGTTAGCAATGGTGAGCTTCTTCCCATTTCTCATGTAGGCACTTTCAGTATATCTTTTCCTAAAGATTCTTCTAATTGCAATAAGCTCAGTAACAAGTCTCAAATAGATTCTCTTTCCCTTAAGAATATACTTTGTGTCCCTCTCATAACTAAAAAATTGTTAAGTGTTTCTCAGTTAACTCGTGACAACAATGTTATTGTTGAATTTGACTCGATTTTCTGTTTCATTAAGGACAAGAATACTAGGAAGGCTCTTCTTCAAGGCACACTTAAGGATGGGCTGTATTAATTCAGACTTCAACCTCTCAATTCTAAGCTGTCTACTTCTTTTAATTCTGCAAATAAAGTTATTGTCTGTTATGTAGCAAGTAATGTTGTTCCCTCTTTGCCTAACTCTTGTTCTTCTGTAACCATTAATCATTGTACTTTTGGTAAAGATTCTTCTATTTCTGTGTACAATGTTACTGGCATTAGTATAAGCAGTCAAAGCAATTCTCATTCTTGTTCTAGTGTGAATGATAATATTTGTGTTTGGCATCAAAGACTTGGACATCCTTCAAGTTCAGTCTTGTTTACTCTCTTAAAGCAATTATCTGTAAAAAAAATTATCCAGATTTACCTTCGTTTTTGAAACATGTCAATGTGGTAAAGCTCATAAAGCATCATTTCCTCCTATACAACCTAAAACCAGTAAACCATTTGAGTTTATTCACTCAGACTTATGGGGACCATTTCCAATTTTAGGTATTATATTAGTTTCCTTGATGACTATACTAGATTTTGCTTGATAATTCCTATGAAATTTAAAGTCTGTAACTCATGATATTGTACTTCAGTTTATCTCTTACATGGAACGACGATTTGAGGTCAAAATTAAGAGTTTTCAAAGTAATTTTGGAGGGGAATTCAGAAGGCTTCAACCTGTTTTTACACACATTGGCATTCATTTTAGACATCATTGTCCACATTTCACCAACAAAATGGCAAAGTGGAAATGAAGGATAGACAAATTGTTGAGATTGGTTTAACTCTTCTAGCTCAAGCCAAAATGCCTATTACCTTTTGATGGGACTCCTTTTATACTTCTGTGTACATTGCTAACAGATTACCCACTCCTGTTTTATCAAATAAGTCACCATTTGAGTTACTATATCCAAACTTCCTGACCTAAACTTCATGAGAACTTTTATTTCATCATGTTCTCCCTTCATAAGATTCTTCAACAAGAATAAATTCAATTTTCACACTGCCAAGTGTGTCTTTTTAGGGTATTCTGACAATCATAAAGGTTACAAGTGCTTTGACCCTAAAAATGGCAAAATGTATATTTCAGCTAGTGCCTCTTTTAGTGTGTCAGATTTTTCTTTTTCTTCACTTACTGATTTAACAACACACAGCCCGACTCAATCTGTTTCTAATCCTGCATTTTCTAATATTCTTAAACAATCTATTCTTAATCACTCAAGTGATACAGATACATTCTTAAACTGCAATGGTGAAGCAACCTCCTCAACTTCTCAGTCCATTAATGACACTGCAAATTAGGTACAAAATGCTAACTCTCCTTCTTATTCTTCTGTTCTTCTTGACATTGTTCCTTTTGTCCATTCTAATGTAAATCTTAACTGTAATGCTCATGATAACTGTGTTTCACCTACTGATTCAACACAATTACACACAGAAATACCTAATCTTTCTACTGTCAATCCCAGTTTTTCTACTCACCCAATGATTACAAGGTCTAAACATGGAATTTTCAAACCAAAAGTATTTTCTTCTACTATTTATGATATTGATAGTGAACTTGTTTCAATTCAATCAACCTTAGAATATCCTAAGTGGAATAGTTCTATGCATGAAGAATACAATACTCTTATGCTTAATAAAACTTGGCAACTTGTTCCTAGATCTAGCAACATGAATCTCATTCAAAACAGGTGGATCTTTCTTATCAAACACAATCCTGATGGCTCCATTATCAAATACAAGGCAAGACTTGTAGCTAAGGGATTCCAAAAAAATTCAGGAATAGACTATTTTGATACTTGCAGCTTGGTAGTAAAGCCTTCAACAATTCGGTTATCATCACCTAGCAGTTTCTTTCAACTAGGATATATAACAAATAGATATCAACAATGCTTTTCTGAATGGAGTTCTTTATGAAGAGGTTTTTATGTATCAACCCACTGTTTTTGAGCATCCTGTCTTGAATGATCATGTCTGCAAATTAACCAAGGCTTTGTATGGATTAAAACAAGCTTCTAGAGTTTTGTTTGAGAAACTTCATAGTACTTCGTCTCAAAGAGGATTCACAAACTCCAAATCTGATTCTTCCTTGTTCATTTATAGAAAATAGAAGTAGATTGTGTTATTATAGGTCTATGTGGATGACATTCTTGTCACTGACAAATGTAAACAACTCATTAGTCAAGTAATATCAGATTTGAATCAAAAAATTTCTCTTAAAAGACTTGGTTTTGTGAGGTACTTTCTCGGATTTGAGGCATACAAAGATTCTACTAGTTTGTATCTCACCCAAAGCAATTATATAAGATATCTTCTCTCTAAAACCAACATGACAAAATCAAAGTCTTGCCCCCACTCCCATGTGTTATTCTGTCAAGCTCCCAGCCACTAATGATACTCCTTTTTCAGATTCTACTTTGTATAGAAGCATAGTAGGTGCTTTACAATATCTCACTCTTTCCAGGGCTGATATTTCATTCTCAGTAAACAAGTTAGGTCAATATTTACAAGCTCCAACCTCTGACCATTGGAAAGCTTGTAAACATATCTTGAGATATTTGAAAGGAACTATCAATTATGGAATTATGTTCAAACCAGTTCAAACTCTCTCAAATAGTGGCTTTAGATATGCAAATTGGGTGAGTTGTGTTGATGACAAGATACTGTATTTTCTTGAGAGAAAATCCTGTAATTTCGAGTTCAAAGAAGCAACATGTTGTTGCTAGGTCAAGTACATGATCGGAATATATATCTCTTACCTAGGCAGCAACTGAAATCATTTGGATTCAATCACTCTTCAGTGAAATTGGTTTTTCCTTTTCTGGTTCTCCAACCATCTTGTGTGATAATATAGGTGCAAATCAATTAGCTGTCAACCCCGTCTTTCATTCAAGAACCAAGCACATCGAGTTATATGTTCATTTTATTCGTGAAAAGATTGTAAATCATCAGCTACAAGTCTGCCATATTCCCACATAAGAACAAGTTGCAAATGCACTTACAAAAGCTCTTCCCGAGCTGCGGTTTCTAACTCACAGATCCAAACTTAAGGTGGTTCATTCCCCCTTTAGTTTGAGGGGACATATTAAGCAATGTAATGAGCTGACTCACCATCATAATAAGCCTAGTCAGCAACCCAAAGTTAGTTAGTTGAGTGGAGTTAGTTTAGTCTGTTATACATTAGTTAGTAGTTATTATTTCTTGTTGCTCGTCTATTTATAGCTTCAGCTTTGTATCAGTTTTTGGTTAATGAACAAGTTAGCATTCTCTTCATAGTTCTCAACTTATTTTCTCTCTGTCATCTCTCTCTCTTCTTCTTCATCTTAACAGTATGAATCCTTCTTTACAAGATCTGTAACTGTAACAGAAAATATTTCGATAATTCCCTCTATAATCACAGTCACCGTCATGTGAAAGAGATTCATCATATTTTTCTCCCTCATCTTCTTTGCTCCGGAATGTGGCATTTATGTACTCTATTCCACCCCTTTTTTGGTGGTTTGCAACATCCAGACTTGAAGACATTACAATGAACGTAATTAATAATTTTATCATTTTTCTCAATGTTTCATGAGTTACAAGATTCATGAGCAGTAAAAAATTGAGTTGGTTATTTTAACTCGTATTAAAACGTTGAATAATAACACAACGCATATAAATATTAATTATGAGCAAAATACTAACAAAGTAGGTAATTTAAAAAATATTGATCTTAATTACCTGATAACTTTCTCAAATTGAAATCATATGATTTGAGAGTGAAAAATCTCGAAACTAAATCAACACATGCTCTAGTATCGTAAATACACGATTTAACATCATTCCAATTGATGTTGTGTCGTGAACCTTCAATTTGAGCCAAATGGGTGAAGCTGATATGGTACGACTTTCCATTCTATTAGAACTCACAAGAGCTAGACCAACAATGAGCATAAAAGTTAATGGTACCATGACTAAAAAAAGTTCAGGCACAAGGCACTTAGATCTCAAGAAAACCACAAAATTGCTTACAAAGAACATCAAAATGATTCAAATTCCAATACCCAAGAAAACAACAAAATTGCTTAGAACTTTTTTACACTCGTATCTTTTCGTGTTACGAAGCCAAATGGTTGAAGCAAGAATAGGTAGAGATAATTAACTAAAAATTGTAAGTAATCCTCCCACAAGTTTAACATGAAGAAACGCTTTCTCTTCCATGGCTCCACCTAGGTTAGATTTTTCTTTGATTTTCTCTTCTACTACTATTGTTACCTAGGAAGCACCAACACTTCCATTTGTGCAGAGTGTCCGTGTGAGACATGTGCCGGACACCGACATGCTCCCGACACATGTCCGGCACACTAAAATCGTGTCTGAATTTTTTTTATTTTTTTTTTCAGACACGCCATGACACATTCCCAACATGTATCGGACACGTCATGACACATTTTCGATACGTGTCGACACCTTTCAGACATATTTTTGAGATTTTTTTTAAATAATCTATACTATATTTAAAGGTGGAAGAAGGAAAGAAAATTTTTTGGACAATTTTGTCCACATTCATTTTTGCTCATCCTAAAATGCCCTTATAAAGCACACATGACGTATTTCTATTTGTGCATCGAATAAAGATGTGTCAAAATGTAACAATTGTAAAGTGATTATTGGAATATGACTTTTGAAATAATGAGAAATGACTTACAAAATGTAGAGAAAATTCACTTTGCTCCCTCAAACTATGAGTAATAAGCAGTTTAAAATCTAAATTTTAAAATGTTATACTCTGAACCTTAAACTACATAAAAATTGCACTTTAAACCTCAAAGTAAACTCCATTAGTTTCTCCGTCAATTTTAACAAAATGATGTCATTTTAAAACACTTAAACGACAATGTTTCCCGTATACTCAAATACAATAAATTCATAACCAAACACCCTAATCCTCTTTCCCCTTTTCCCTCCCTCACGATTTCTTCATTTCTTTCTCACAAACAAAGCCATGGGCTTGGTGAGTAACACATATCAGAGAGAAGTTCATAAAAATAAATTGTCTTCAAGTCTCTTCCCATCTTCTTAAAACTATACCCAAAATTTAAAATTTGTTGATTCCATTCATGGTAAAATTGGTAACTGCATTTAATAGGTATTTGGTGGATTAGAGGGAAAACCCAAATGGTAAAAAAAATTGTAAGATTTTCTTACAAATAAGACCTACATAATCCAGTTTCAGAAGAAAATGTTGAAGCTTTTTGAATGGCAAGCGAGGATTTGGGAGATTGAGCATAGCCATATAACTGGTTAAGAACCAAAACCATTGCCATCTTGATGTGGGCTCTCCGTATCATAGTTTATGTTCATAAGAAAATCCTATAAATTTTTACAATTAGCTTTCCAGTGCATAAGAATAAAAAAAGAGGGGTGGCTTAAAACTTTGTGATAGAAACCCATGGTTTTGCTTATGAGAAAGAAATGAAGAAATCATGAGGAATTGGGAATAAAGGTGTTTGGTTGTGGGTGATGGTATTTGGGTAATAAGCAAAAGAATGTCGTTTTGAATGTATTAAAATGACGTCATTTTGCTAAAGTTAACAAAAGATTAATTGAGGAAGTTTGCTTCAGGATTTAAAGTATAATTTTTGTATAGTTCAATGTTTAAAGTGTAATGTTTTAAATTTTAGGGTTTAAACTATTTTTTACTCATTGTTTGAGGGAGTAAAGTGAAATTTTCCTAAAATGTAATATTCATTAATGTAATGTTCTTTGTGTACAAAGGATTGAATATTGTATATTAAATAATATTTGATATTTTTTTTTGTATCATGATTATATTATAAGCATATAGATTTTTTTCATCAATGACATTGATACTATTTGAAATGATACATATAACGCACGTAACATTGACCTAGTAAAGTATAAAGGGAGTAAAACAAAATGAACAATATTTTAACTTGTAAAAAAAGAAAGA
Organism: Datisca glomerata; assembly: GCA_003255025.1. Classification (NCBI taxonomy): domain Eukaryota; kingdom Viridiplantae; phylum Streptophyta; class Magnoliopsida; order Cucurbitales; family Datiscaceae; genus Datisca; species Datisca glomerata. Next base: position 844,615 of record QANY01003780.1, on the reverse strand, counting down.
TAAGAGGTGGAAATAGAGAAGAAATAAAGTTAGATGTTAAAATGTATTAAATTTAAAATGGTATAAAATCATATTTCTTATTGTCAAAATCTTTAAACTTTAAACTTTCTAAAACTGAAACTCACTCAATTAATTGGTGGCATCTCCAAATAGTGTGCTATTTTATTTCATCTTCTTGATATGACCGATCGATACTATATATAAGGAAAGATAAAACTTACAATATTGAAATTTTGTTTTGTAACAATTAATTAGTGCTCCTGCTTACTAATTAATTGTTATGTTTAATTATTTCTCTATACCTTTAATCTCTGAATCTGACGTATCAGTTTTGATTAGGTTTTCTTGAGGTACTCCGTAAGACCTTTTGTGAGGTTGTAAATCCTGATGTTAGGGTAGCTATTGAAAGGCAAGAAGGATCAAGAGTTAAACTTTTTAAGAGATTGTAGAAGTCACAGCAGATTTGTTAGTCAAAATATATGATGGAATTCTTACAAAAAAGGCGGAATTACATTTAATTTAAAGAAAAGACAGAGAAACAAAAACTCAAATATTTATTGAAGGAAAGATCAAACTTACAAGATTGAAATTTTGATTTTTAACAATTAATTAGTGTTCCCGCTCACTCATTAATGTTTAGAAGAAGAAGAAAATATTACAAAAGAAAACGAAAAAAAGCTTTATTTTTCAAAACAAGTTTTCCCCTCAAAGTGAGTATGAGGGAAAATCAAGTTATGAATCACAAATAGAAGAAAACATCTTATTTATAGGCAAAGAGAGTAGAGTTCACTGGGAACCCATCACTAACTTGCACTATTCTTTTATACTAAAGTAAGAAATATTTTACATTGTACCTTTTAACTAAATAAATAGAAAATGACAAATAGTCATCTCATCTTTAGACAACTTGCAAAGTAATTCTAGAAGAAGATAAAAAACAAAGATACTTGATAATTGTTGATCTTGAAAATCATATTTTGAGTATTGCTTCATGTTGGAGAGTCATACTTACTATCTTGTCATCATGATTATTGCTTCATGTTGGAGAGTCAACATGATGTCTTGAAATTGCTATTTCTTTTAATTTCTTGATTTGTTGACAATTTCATTGTTGGCATTTTGCCAAGGATAAACTCCTCTATTTTACTTATTCAACCATTGATCTGAAGGTTTGGCGATTTTTTCAAATGAGACTTTTTATTTTTTATTCATTCATTCTTCATCACTATGATTAATATCTTCAAATGGATCCTGTGATTCTTAAAATGCATCATAAGCTAAATGTGGTAGGGCACGGCCCTTTTGGGTGTTTTAGGCCTTCAATTATTGAAAAACAGTCTTATTGGTGGATTGAGATTTTTGGGCACTTGGCTTGATCGAATGAGTTGACTCTGCAGAAGATTCTGAGTAAGAATTACTATTATCTTCCAAAAGAAGAAGCATTTCTTGGATCAATTTTTTTTTTAATTTGGATTTGGGCTTTGTGGCCTTGGATTTTCTCTTGGAGGAAGTGGGCGTGGACTCTTTAAAAGAGTTCATATGAGTTTGCATTATTTGTGCATTTTGGTCAATTGGCTCTTTAATTGTTAATGGAGTCTGGGCAAACGGGTTGGGTAATTTTAGGTTAGGGTGAGTATTTATAAATCTTTAGTTAATGAAAGCAATAATTTTTTAGGTATTAAATTTGTCTCACCATTTGACGAAATATTGACGGGTGAGAATCCCATCTTTAATTGTATTGCCATTTAGAATCAAAGGTATCTTGTATTTGCTTGAAAAACAAAGGAGATAGGGGAATGATGCCTCAATTGGTGAGAGCTTGTATAATTTTAAAATCAAATTAAAGCATTGTTGGAAATCAATTCGTAGTAATTCTAGGATGAGATCATGGACGGACCACAATCTCAAGAACTAGTTTGGAAAACCAAATTTAAATTTTTTATCAAAATTTAGGAACTAAGAGTGAGAAAATTCAGTATTTTGATGTAGGAAAATTGTGTATCATGCGTCAATGTAATTAAATTAATTTTATTGTTTTTTAAAGTATTTTAAGAACTGAAGGATGGGCTTTCCAATCTTCTATAGTCACAATATTAAGAATGTAAAAGGAAATGATAAATAATTTTTCCTTCAAGACTTTTTATTGGATTAAAATTTACAGATTTTGTTTCCAAGAGAATATTCCCGTAAAAGCTAAGATTTTTGTCATTGTGACCAGGGAAATAATGAAAATCAAGAATGAATTGAATTTTAGTAATTTGGGCAGGATATTTTAAATGATCAAATGGAGGCTCAATATAAAAGAGATTTTCGTTAGGTTTTTTTTGAAAGTAAGGGGATGATTTTTTATATTTTATTAATGGTTGATTGAGAGATTGAGCATTAAAATGTTGAGAATTTGAAAAGGGATCAAATTGATTAACTGGGTATGATTGGTAATTGGGTATGATGGACTTGAGGATTATTAATTGGGCTTGGCTAGAAGTAGAAGAGTCCTCTTTAAATTAGGCCTTAAGGGCCAATTATGAAGTCGAAGACTCTCATTCAAATCTAGCCTTAGAGGCTTTAGCCTGGGGATTTGACCCCATCTTATCGAGCCTGTAAGAATTTACGAGTCAGAAAGTCAGGTACCAATTATTAATACCTTGAATGAATTCAATATCAAAATAAAAAATACTAAGAATAGACTGCCATCTAGCAAAAATTTGTTTGGAAGTAATATTTTCAACATCCTTTTCTAAAACGTGTTTTAAAGATTTACAATCAATTTTTAAAAGAAATTTTTGATTTAATAAATCATCTTGAAATTTTTTAATGCACAAAACAACAACTAGTTTCTTTAAGAAGATTGTCAGAATTGGGCACATGAATATCATAAACCTTATTCTCAAATTTGTGTAATTATTTTCCTATTGCTATTAAAATTTAGTTAGTGTAATTAAGTTGTTCAACAATATTCTTATTGGGGTCATCCTCCTTAGATATCTTAAAAGGAGAGGCAACCATAAGGGGTCATCCTCCTTAAATTCTGTAATCTTTTTTAAGGAGAGGCAATGACTAAAGAATTTATATGATTAATAATAAGTTTTTCAGGTGGGGAATGACTAGCAGTTACCCAACTGGAATCTTCTTTGACCTATTTGGTCTTAGAGATGACTTTAATATCTTTTTCATAAATATTCTTCGATATAATCAAGGAAAATTATATCAGTTCTAAATTCTTGCATAAGTCTATCTAAACCTATTATGTCTATTAAGGTTGGTTAGGTTATTCATGTGTTGGGTTAAATTTTCTCAATCAGGCTTGTATTCATGGCTTAAAGTACCTATATTAAAAATCAAGAGTTGAGGATTAACATGGGGTAAGACTCCATGAAAATCAGAGGCAGTAGGTGATTCAGATTTATCAAATTGTTCGGTCTTATTATCAAAGATTGTCTGACTGACCTGGGAATTAGTGGCTATACCTTTATGTATTTCATTTTTCATTTTTTAATTCTAGTTCTAATTGTTGGATTCTAAGTTCTTGATCATTATTAACAGTGGATCAAGATAAAGAATTTCTAGAAGTACTAGTCTGGCTGAACTCCCTAATTTAGGGATTGGATCTAAAGATTGGAAATTGATTTCAACAGTGCAATCCATATACTAGTGAATGTAATCAATATCTTCTGGAGGTCGTTGAATATAAGTGGATTGGCTTTCATTGGTGAAAAGCCAGTTTGTGGGTAAAGTAATATTTGACCACCTAATGATTTTAGGGATTCTCATATTAGCATTACTTTAATTGGATTGAATCAAAGAGTTTGTATTTTAGGGCTTCTATCGATAGCTTGAAAATTCGTGTTGGTTTTGATAACTTAGTAATGAATTTTACAAATCAAAGCTAGAGGTTGGGCACCTTTAAAGATTTCATAACCACTATTTTACATATTCAAGGTTTAGGCTTTAAGAATGAGATCAAGTAAGCTTACAGATAAATCAGGAATGCAATCAAAATTCTTGAGAGGATTCAATTAATCCTAAGATACTGTCATTAAAATTGGTGAATCTTGCATCACGCAAGACTAATGAGACAGATGTATTAAGGCCTCTTCTTGTGAGTGGTTTTACTCCAATTTGGACTAAACCGAAGTGAAGAAATTTTTATCATTTTTCAATGTGATGTTTAGTAGTATTAGAAGATAGTAAGTGACAAGTTTCATGCTATTTTCCTAGAGTATATATTTTTTCAATTGTTTTGACATGATGTTGAGGTTTAAAAGAAACAACAAACCATGTTGATTTGTAGATTTTTTTTACTGGGAATTTTACATGATCATCAACCAAATATTCTACAAGTTCTTCAATAATAATGTCAGAAATTGTATTTATTATAGATCTACTGCTACAGGAAGAATTACTTCTAAATAACCTACTCATTGCGCAAGTTAACTAAATCATTCTTATGTCTAAGAATTTCATCATATACTTTGATTAACAAATCTGCTATGACTTCTACAACTTCATAAAAAGTTTAACTCTTCACCCTTCTTGCCTTTCAATAGCTACCCTAACCTAAGCATTTATAGCCTCACAAAAGGTCTTATGGAGTAACTCAAGAAAACCTAATAGAAATTGATACATCAGATTCATAGATTAGAACATCAAATGTATAGAGAAATAATTAAACATAGCAATAACCAGCCACTTGAGCAGACATATCGATAGAAGTAATCAAGCAAGTAAGCAAGTAAAAATAATAAATAGCTAGCCACTTGGCGGAGAAGCATATTAATAATTAAGCAAGTAATAATAATAACCTATCAGGTTTGGTTCTGAAGCTAAGAGCGATAGAATTGCGTTTAATTTAAAAACAAGACATAGAAACAAAAAATCAAATGTTTATTGAACGAAAGATAAAACTCACAAGATTGAAATTTTTTATTTTTCATAATTAATTAGTGCTCCCGCACTAATTAATGTTAAGAAGAAGAAGAAAGTATTACAAAAGAAAAGAAAAAAGAAAGCTTTGTTTTCCAACATAAGTTTTCCTCTCAAAGTGAGTATGAGCGAAAACTAAGTTATGAATGACAATTAAAAGAACCCATCACTAACTTACAGTAATAAATATTTTACATTGTACCTTTTGAATAAATAAATAGAAAAGGACAACTAGTCATCAAATCTTTAGACAACTTGCAAAATAATTTTAGAAGAAGACAAAATACAAAGATGCTTGATAATTGCTATCTTGATTATTACTTCATGTTGAAGAGTCATAATTGCTATCTTGTCATCATGAATATTGCTTCATATTGGAGAGTCATGATGATGTCTTGAAATTTCTATCTCTTTGAATTTCTTGATTTCTTGATAATTCATTGTTGGCATTTTACCAAAGATAAATTCATCTATTTTACTTATTCAACCATTGATTTGAAGGTTTGACGATTTTACTAAATGAGACTTTTTAGTTTTTATTCATTCATTCATTATCACTGAGATTTATATCTTCAAATGGATCCTATGATTCTTGAAATGCATCATAAGCCCAATGTGATAGGGTTTGGACCTTCAATGTTAAAGGGCAGTCTTTTTGGTGGATTGGACTTTTTGAGTACTTGGCTTATTCGAATGGCTTGACTCTACAGAAGATTTTGAGCCACAATTACTATTATCTTCCAAAAGAAGAAACATTTTTTAGATCAATTTTTACTTGAGTTTGGATTTGGACTTTGTGGCATTTGATTTTCCCATGGAGGAAGTGGGCTTGGACTCTTTAGAAGAGTTTGAATGAGTTTGCTTTATTTATAGATTTTAGTCAATGGGCTCATTAATTGTTAATGGAGCCTAGGTAAAAGGATTGGCTAATTTTAGGTTAGAGTGAGTATTTACAAATCCTTGGTTAATGGAGGCAATAATTTTCTAGGTATTAAATATGTCCAACCATTTGATTAAATATTGACGGGTGAGAATCTCATCTTCAATTGCATATTGCCATTTTAGATTCCAATGTATCTTGTATTTACTTGAAAAACAAATGAGTTAGGGGAATGAGGCTTCAATTGGTGAGAGCTTGTATAATTTCAAAAATAAATTAAAGCATTGTTTGAAATCAATTGGTAGTAATTATAGGACGGGACCATGGGCAGACCACTATATCAAGAACCAATTTGGTAAACCAAGTTAAATTTTTTTATCAAAATTTAGGAACCAAGAGTAACAAAATTCAGTATTTTGATGTAGGAAAATTGTGTATCATACATCAATGTAATCAAAATAATTGTATTGTTTTTTGTTTAAAAGTATTTTAAGAGTTGAAGGATATGCTTTCCAATCTTCTATAGTCACAATATTAAGAATGTAAAATGAATGATAATGGATTTTTTCTTGAAGACTTTTTATTGGATTAAAATTTACAGATTTTGTTTCTAAGAGAATATCTCTGTAGAAAGTGATATTTTTGTCTATGTGACCAGAGACATAATGAAAATTAGGAATGTAATGAATTTTAACAATTTGGGAAGGATCTTTTAAATGAGCAAATGTGGATTCAATATAAAAAAATTTGCTGAGATTTTTCTGAAAGTAAGGGAATGATTTTTGTATTTTGTTATTGATTGATTGAGAGATTGAACATCAAAATATTAAGATATTGAAAAATGGTTAAATTGATTTACTGTGGGTGATTGGTATTTGGGTCTTATAGATTCGAGGATTTTTAATTGGGCTAGGCTAGAAGTAGAAGACACATATTTAAATTAGGCCTTAAATGCCAATTGTGGAGTCGAAGACTCTCATTCAACTCTTGCCTTGAAGGAAGGCCTGCCTGGAGTTTTGACCCCATCTTTTCGATCCTGCAAGAATTTATGAGTGAGAAAGTTAGATACCGAATTATTGATGCTTTGAATGAATTCAATATCAAAATAAAAAATACTGAGAATAGATTGTCATCTTGTAAAAATTTGATTGGAAGTAATATTTTTAACATCATTTTTCAAAACGTGTTTTGCATATTTACAATCAATTTTTAAAAGAATTTTTTTATTAATAAATCAGCCTAGAATTTTTTAATGTACAAAACAACAACTAAACTTTTTTATAGTACTATAATTAACCTGAGACTGAGATCAAGTACTAGAAGTGAACCTGACAATTTGTTCAGGCGCTTCATGAGATATTTTTTTAACATGATACTCTCATATCCAAGTTTAGAGGCATCAGTTTAGACGATTTTTGAAGAAATTTACATTAGGGATATCAAGATAAGGAAGTGTCTTAACATAAATTTTAATCTTTTTAATTAAATTTGTATGAACATGCGTCCATGATGGGTTTTTTTCTTAAGTCTCTCAAAAAGAGGCTTGCAATCAATTCTTAAATTATTATAAAAATTAGATATATAATTGAGGGATCCTAAGAATCATTGTAATTGGATTTACCAAGGATTACATCTGAAAATTTATCTGCAAATTACATGACACAGTCAATTGGCTTAATAATAGAATGATGGACTTCAAATCCTAGAAATTTGATTTTAGACTGGAACAATTTGATTTTACTTGCAGAAATAACTAAACCATATTTTATAATTTTGGTAAATAATTCGAGATGTTTCCAGTGTTGATCAATTGATTTAAAAAAAAATAAGAATATCATCAATGTAAAGAATAGAAAAGTCGGTCAATTGGTTGAAAATTTTATTCATTATATTATGCTTTGAAATTCACTAAGAGCATTCTTCAAACCAAAAAAACATTATATTCCACTCATAATGGCCAAAATGAGTTTTAATAGCGGTTTTATACCTATCATTTTCATTTATTTGGATTTGTCAAATTACAGATTTCATGTCAAATTTAGAGAATATAACAGCATCTCCAAGCCTATTGATTAAGTCATTTTTGTTTGTTATATGATATATTATCCATTCTAAAACATTATTAAGGGGCTTGTAGTTAATGACTAATCTAGGAACTTCTCTTTCAATTTCACTGACTTTTTAGACATAAAAGACAGAACATGACCATAGAGATTTGCTTTTCCTGATAATATTTTTATTAAGAAGTTCTGTAATTTATTTTTTACAAAATTCAAGCATTTCAGAATTCATCTGAATTAGTCGACATATAAGGTAGACGACAATATGACACTTTCGATGCCTGAATGCATTAGGAATGTTAGCACATAATTCTCTACAAATTTTTTATTCAACGATTCTAATTTGTTTTTGAAGAACAGAACTTTGAAGTTGTTTTTCAATTCTTTTAAATTTTACCTCATATTGAAGAAAACATAATTATTTTTCTTTACGAGAAATTAAATTCACGGTTTTGAAAATAGAATTTTATTTTAAGTTTTCAATTTCTCATTGTGAGAAAAAGAAAGAAAATTAATTTTGATAGGTTTATTCATGGGATAAGTAATGATTTTATCATGCTCTGTTATGAAATGATACAACAGATAAATGAATGGTAAACCTAAAATAATTTTATCGATAAATTTTTTTACAAAGACAAATGATGTCTTAAAACACACATTGTCTTTGCAAATATAGACTTTGGAGATTTCATAATTGATATGCACACAAGAACTATTGGAGGAAGACAAAGATTCTTTTATCTTCTTAAAGTACTTGGTAGGAATGAACTCTTCCTGCATACAATTTAAGTCTGCTCATGAGTCAATAAGAGCCATAAATGTGAAACCAAAGTCATGGATAATAATTCTGACCAATATGTACCATTTTTTAAGTTTGATGTGATTAAAGGTTTGAAGGAAGTGGTCATCTTTTTGTATGTTGATAACATGTACTACAAGATCATTAGCAGAATGAATAGGGGTTTTACCAGGTTCTCTTAGTTCACTGGACTCATATTTTTAAAATTTTTTTTATTTTTAAAAGATTTAATTCTTTTATTATTTCAGAGTTTGAATCATTTAATTCTTTTATTTAATTCTTAATTTTTTTATTTTTTTTTTAAGTTCTTGAAGGGTAATATCCTAATCTGTTTTTTTATTGAATTTTTCAAGGGTTTCAGAAAGGCTTACAGTATTTTTATTAGACTTACTACCATCCTTCTTTTAGATCACATTTCTAAGACTTTCAAGGTAATATTGATTTAACTCAGGATTATCAATTCTACTGATTAAATCTAGTAAAAGATTTTCCTGTTTTTCATTTTTTAATTAAAACATTGACAAATTTATGACAAAGCTATCCTTGCATCCCATAGAGATGTTAAGAGAATCACTGTCAGAATTTGAAGATTTCAAATCATTAGAATCAAAATCTTCTAAATCTTTATTACTAGTTTCATAGTAGTCTATGGATTCAATGATTCTAAAAAAATCTTATTTTTCTTCATCAAAATTTTTTAATTGGTTAATTTTATTTTTGACTTGACAATTGTTAGAAAAATGACCATTTTGACTACACTTGAAACATTTGATTTTTTGTTAAAGGCAAAAATTGTATTAACTAAAAAGTATTACACTATTATAAGTGGTATCCCCCAGGGTAACAAACACAAACAAAAACCACAAAATAGAAAACTAATTACGTCCAATGAGAAGCAATAAGGTCTCCAAAATTAAGATTTCTCTCTTTATGTTTATCAAAAAATCATTTATTGGGTTTTCTTTTAGGATGATTTTTATCCTCATAGAAATGTTTGTCAACTTTTTGTTTTGTTTATGAAATCTCCTCCTATAGGGTTCGTAATCTCTCCTAGGATTATAGTCTAGGTGAGAGGTTTTCCTATGTTTCTTCGAAGCAGCAATAACAAGCAATCCATATTGTTCAAAAAATTGCATAGTTCATATTTGACAGTTTTCTTCTCTTTTTGAATTTATTTATTGAATTTCATATCAATTCATATTTTTAATCATTCCTTGGTACCATAGGTAAAACTATTGTAGTCTATGTTTCCTAGGTAATCACTAAGGACGGTTCTAATTTTAGGGGTAAACAAATTAAGTTAGCCATTTATAAATTTTTCTTTTTAGAAGGATTGATTACTATTATACATCGTCATAACTCTGGACAAAAAAATAGTTTTATACCAGTCAAAATCACTTTGGGTAGGACATCTAGAATTGTTCAATTGAACATGAATACGCCAAGCAGTATTACTTGGCGTCTTAATGTAGTGTTCAATTATTGTGTGAAAGAGTGTATTAATAGCATTAGACATTATTTCCTGATCATCTCCAAGAATTGAGGTTCATTCGGTATCAATCTTTATTGTCGTAAGAATATCATTTTTAGATTATTGGGTGAGATATTTTTCCTACCAGGAATGAAGCATTCCTGTAAATCTTGTGGCTAAGAGTTTTATAACCTCAGTATGAGGCAAATTGTGGATGGTGATATAACTATTGGCCACCATAGCATGTGCTGTAATTTATTGAAGACTTCTTGTTCTGAAAGTCCATCAATATTTCATTCATACAATTTTTTAGCAGATACAAAAAATTGATTAACTAAAAAAGACTCGGTGATTTGAATATCTAAAGGGATATGCCTTTTATGCTACTTTCTTTCAAGTTTATTAATCTCAATATTTTTGAATGTTTCTTCAACATTGTGAATGGTGGAGGATTCATAGGAAGAATCAGACCTATGACTTTCAAAATCAGAATCATTGTCTTGGTTAAGTAAGAAAATTAAGTAAGCCATTTATAAATTTTTCTTTTTAGAAGGGTTGATTACTATTATACATCGCCATAACTCTGGACAAAAAATATTTTTATACCAGTCAAAATCACTTTAGGTAGGACATCTAGGATTGGTCAATTGAACATGAATACGTGAAGCTATATTACTTGGCGTCTCAATGTAGTGTTCAATTATCGTGTGAAAGAGTGTATTAATAGCATCAAACATTATTTCCTGATCATCTCCAAGAATTAAGGTTCATTCGGCATCAATCTTTATTGTAGTAAGAATATCATTTTTGGATTATTAGGTGAGATATTTTTCCCACCAGGAATGAAGCATTCCTATAAATCTTGTGACTAAGAGTTTTATAACCTCAGTATGAGGCAAATTGTGGAAGGTGATGTAACTATTGGCCACTATAGCCATGTGCTGTAACTTATTGAGGACTTCTTGTTTTGAAAATCCATCAATATTTCATTCATACAATTTTTCAGCAGATATAAAAAATTGATCGACTAAAGAAGACTCGGTGATTTAAATATCCGAAGGAATATGCCTATTATGCTACTTTCTTTCAAGTTTATTAATCTCAATATCTTTGAATGTTTCTTCAACATTGTGAATGGTGGAGGATTCGTAGGCAGAATCAGACTTATGACTTTCAAAATCAGAATCATTGTCTTGGTTAATCACTTTAATAGAAGAAGAAAGCTCAGTAGACTTATTTTTAAGTTCCTGAAGCATTTGATCAATTTAATTTTTTAGAAGGAAATTTTTAAAGTAGTTTTATCTGAAAGATTTATTAGAAGAGTTTCTTTGAGGAGATTGTCAGAATTAAGCACATGAATATCATCAACCTTATTTTTAATTTTATCTAATTATTTTACTATTATTATTAAACTTTGATTAGTGTAATTAAGTTGTTCAACAACCTTCTTATTGGGGTCGTCCTCCTTAGAAATCTTAAAAGGATATGCAGTAACTAAAGAACTTTTATGATTAATAATAATTTTTTCAGGTGGGGGATGACTAGCAATCACCTAACTGGAATGTTCTTTGACCCATTTAGTCTTAAAGATGACTTTAACATTTTTCTCATAAATATCTTTGATGTAATCAAGAAAAATATATCAATCCTAAATTCTTGCCTTCCATTCAGTAATGATAATTTTTCTTTGATCCATATTATAGGTTTCTCTAAACCTATTACGTCTATTAAGGTTAATTGGATCATTCATGTGTTGGGTTAAACCTTCCCACTTAGACTTCTATTCATGGCTTAAAGTACCTATATTAAGAACTAAGAGTTGAGAATTAACTGGGGTAAGACTCCTTGAAAATCAAAGGTAGTAGGTGATTTAGATTTATCAAAGATTGACTGTCTGACCTAGAAATTAGTGGCTATACTTTTAAGTCTTAAATATTTTATTATTAAAATTTTTAATTCTAGTTCTAATTGTCGATTCTAAGATTTTGATCATTATTAATAGTGTATCTAGAAAAAGAATTTATAGGAGCACTAGTCTGGCTAAACTCCCTAATTTGAAGATTAGATCTACAAGATTGGAAATTGATTTGAACAGTACCATCCATATACTGTTGAATGTAACAATATCTTCTAGAGGTCGTTGAATATGAGTTAGTTAGCTTTCATCGGCTAAAAGTCAGTTTGTGCGCAAAGTAATATAAGATCATCTAATGGTGTTAGAGATTCTAATATTAACATTACTTTGATTGGATTGAATCAAAAGAGTTTGGTTTTTAGGACTTCTATTGATAATTTGAAAATTCATATCGGTTTTGGTAATCTTGTAATGAATTTCTAAAAATCAAAGCTAATGGATGGACACCTTCAAGGATTTGATAATCACTAGTTTTGACATTCAAAGTTTAGGCTTTAAGAATGTGAGGATCTAGTAAGCTTACAGACAAATCAGGAAATGAATAAAAATGGATTGGACCATTACAAATAGATGATTCAATTAATCCTAAGATACTATCATTAAAATTGGTGAATCTTGCATCACACAATACTAACAAGACAGAGGTATTAATGCCTCTTTTTATGTGGGTTTACTGCAATTTAGACGAAACCAAAGTTAAGGAAATTGTAGCATTCTTCATTGTATTGTTTAATAGCATTAGAAGATAATAATTGATAAGTTCCATGCTCTTATCCTAGATCATATATTTTTTCAATTGTTTTAACATGATGCATCGGCTTAAAAGAAGCAATAGAGCATGCTGATCTTTATTAGGAATTTTAGATATATTACATACCTTATGATCTACATGATCATCAGCTAAATATTCAACATGATCTTCATTAATAATGTCAGAAATTATATTTATTGTAGATCTACTGCTACAAGAATAATTAATTCTAAATAACCTACTCATCATGCAAGTTAACTAAATTATTCTTATGTCTAAGAATTTCATCATATACTTTGATTAACAAATCTGCTATGACTTTTACAACCTCCTAAAAATTTAACTCTTCACCCTTCTTGCCTTTCAATAGCTACCATAAACTCAGGATTTATAGCCTATCAAAATGTCTTACGCAGTACCTCAAAAAAACCTAATAGAAATTGATACGTCAGATTCACATATTAGAAAATCAAAGGTATAGAGAAACAATGAAACATAACAATAATCAGTCACTTGGGTGAAAAGACAGATTAATAGAAATAATTAAGTAAGTAGAAAATAATAAATAACCAGTCATTTAAGCGGAAAAACATGTTAATAATTAAGCAAGTAGTTATTGATCTGACTTTGAGAGAAAGATAACTAAATTATTCTCGTGTCTAAGAATTCCATCATATTTTTTTGATGAAATATATATATATATATATAACGTATCTCTATATTTTTTTAAATGACATGTCAACATGCTGGTATCGTATCGTATCCACGTTGCGTATCGCGTGTCCGTGCTTCTCATATTGTTACTGCTCGGGCGCGTTAACATTTTCATCCATTAAAGGAAATGGAGAGTTTGTAGAGAGAAAAAGTTTAAACAACAAACTAGTTTATCTAATCGGCGATCCTTTTATATCTTTTTTAAAATAATTATTGATTTATCTAATCTTTTTGAGATTAATCAGTTACTTTTACGTACAAAAATCTGAACTTTTGTTAAGGACAGAAATATAGTACTCCCAAAGGGTACCACAACTTCATGTACCCCACAAATATAAAATTTGACGAGTGGATTAACAAGTTTTTCTTTTTGTTTTCTATTTAATAACTTTTACTTACTAATTGTTGACTTTTTGTGTGACATTTTTTTCCACAGAAAATATTCTCTTTTTTGTCATGGCTGTTATTTTTAGTAACCTTATATAGTATTATAGTGCTCAAAATTAATATGAAGTACCGGCATATGTGATGCGACTAAACATTTACCTTATAATCAAAAATATATTTTTTACTTATTAATTAATTTACATTCTACATGTGATGTGATGTGAGACCAAATATTACCAAGTCATAATAATGGTGTATATGATGACAACCCTTCCAATTTCCACTCACATAAGTCTATCCCAAAATATTTTCTACCACCAGGGTTTTGCCAAAGACTCAACTAGGGAACTAAGCCACTATATAAAAATAAAAGAGAGAATGGTTCAATATTTATCAATTTATAAATATGGCCAATTTATATATTGGGCCAATAATAGACCCTAACAAATTTAACGATCTGACAAAAATACCCTATTAACAAAAGCAAGGATGAAAACACTCCCTGGTACATCGTGCGAAAATTTCCTGAAGAAACGCAAACCCTAACAACAAAAGAACCCTCAGCTCTCTCACGACGATGATAGAGCCCTAGCTCCTTCACGACCACCTGTCAGTGGGAAAAGCTAAGAGAAAAACTAAAACAAGCATCGGAAACCTCCATCGCATCATAGAGTCGTGAAGTTACATCAAAGCATCACAACATTCAGAAAAATCATGATTACAAGCAAAAATTTCAGTTTTATTTTTAGTGTATAATGGTATATTTCCTATACTCTATTACTCACTGTATCTTCTTCTATGAGTTTCAACACTTTAATTGTGAATCTAACGTTTGATTGTAGGTATATCATTCCATCGCGGCCATCTCTCTTACTCACGGTAAATTTCCTTCTATTCGCTTTATTATTGATTATTTGAAGTTCATTTCTCATGTAAATTAAATTCATTACTGATTTTCTTTGATGAATTTCTGAAATAGAGGTTCAAACTTAAGTCAATCACGACCATCTCTAGTAGTCACGGTATATTTCATTATATATGCTTGATTATTGATTTTCGTTCTATATTTTGTTACTTAAGTTCATTACGGTATATTTCACTACTAATTTAAACTAAAGTTCATTACTGGTTTTCATTATTGATTTTTCTGAAACAAAGATTTAAACTATAGATCATTATCAATTTTCTAAAATTATTGATTAATATGAGTTTTGTTTGAGATTTATGAAGTTCATTACACAATGTTTATTGAAGTTCATTTACTCATTTTCATTATTGTTGTTGGTATATTATGAAATTATGTACACTATATTATGTATATAGGTTATTGTTATTGACAGTAATAGAACAACAAATAGTATATATTTATATGCCTGTAGTATATAAGCATAAATTTACTAACTATAACTTCAATGTACCATGATTGGTTATTGTTCATTGTGTAAACTTGCATAACTGTATCTTAAAATTTGCACTCTAACATTTGAAGTATTATGTTGGAGTCTTGTGATTGACGGTGACAGAATGACAAATAGTATATATGTATAAGTTTGTAGTATATAGACGTATATTTACTAATTGTGACTTCAATGTACCATATTGCTCTATTGTTCATTGTGTTAACATGCATATATGTATCTGAAAATTTGGCAGAAATACAATGAGGAATAAAAGAAAAGCAGAAAAAAGTAAAAAACAACATGACAAAAATAAAAGAAACGAAATTGACAAAGGCAAAGCGGTTGCTGAATTAGAGGTAAATATGTTCACTGAATATTGATTCTTCATATATAATAATTGTCACTAAAATCAGATTTTATATTCAGTAACTGAATGTAATTTTTTTATTTATTAAGAACAACCAAGAAGAAGCAACTGATTACAATCGACTGGAGCTTCATCTATGCTGACCAAAAGAACTCGTGAACCTAAAAGAAAGCTACAACAAATAGAAGAGTGAAATAGATGAAGCTCAAAACACACAACCTAGTGACAGCCCCCAAGATCCAAATTTTTCCACATCCAATCACAATGATACACAAGATGAGACTGTAAATAAAACGACAACAGCTAAAAATGAGGTAAATAAAATTAAAATAATAATTTAAAATATAGTATGATAATTAGATATATACTATTGATTTATTTAATGTAAATACTCTTGTTATTTACTATTTTGTAGGACTATCATGTATTTCTAGGCCTAAATCATGGAAGGCCAACAAGAAGATAAACATTTACAGTAAGCTAGAATACTTGACACATGTTGGTTTGACACCTGTGAGGAGAGGGAGATATTTAGGAAAACGTGTTTAGATAATGTTTTGAACATTAAATTAGATAAAATCCCTCCTAAGTTGTTATGAAATTTAGCTGGGAGACAATGATTCGGTAACAATAGTGATGAATTGTGTTTTAACATTGAGAGTCACGTTATCAGATTTGGGCTTAAGGTTTTTACATTGATATACCTTATCCTTCAATCAACAAAGATATTAAATTTAACCAGTGGATGTACACTATTTTTACATGTAAATATATTAAATAAGCTATTTTTACGTTATTGTTTGACAGAAAATATTATGGTGCTCCTCCGAGTACCACAACTACATGTACCCTTCAACAAAAATTTAACCAGTGGATGTACACTTTTTTATTTTCTATTTACATATTAATTTTTGGCAATTTTTTTATCTTTTCTTTTTTATAAAAATTCTTCGTTTTCTTTTCTATCTTGTGACTTTACTTTTTAGTAAGTTTACATAATATAATAATATATAATGTTGCTCAACGTTATTAAGATTTCGTTGTCTCTTAAATTTAATCTGAACTCACCTCCACTATAGGATAGCAACTTCGAAGAGGGACCCTTTCTTTCCTACATTGTTAGTTGTTACTTAATTAGATTTTGTTGCCTCTTAAAATCATAATTAATAGATAATCTTGTTAGTTAAATGCTTAAGAAAATATATGTTGTTAGTTACGGATCAGGCGTTCAAGCTTATGACTAGGTGATTGGATTTTGTTGACTCTCTTAATTAATGCTAGCTAGTCTGTTTGAAAAATACACTATATTAAATGGCGGCACATCCACGACACTTAAGCGATCATGTTGGTCAAAAAGTTACTTCTTTCAACATGGTGCAACATTATCCTAATCCTACTAGATCACAGTTTTCAGATTGTACCAAAAAAATGGAGAATGCATTAGTCTTTGTCACCAAGCTCAACGACGGATGAATGTGAGGAGGAAACACAATAAAGGACACACTACTGAGCATGTCACCTTTATAGGCTTAGACAACGTCTCTTACAAGGGAAGGAAAGTAATAGAAGGCACAACGCTGAACCCGCCATCTTTATAGGTTTAAATGACATCTCTTATAAGATTTTTTTATACATTCCACATCAGAAGTGTGGTGTCACGTAGAAGTCAATTTATCCCCTTTCTATTTCCATGTGTGCTCTTTGATGAGTCCATTGTGCTAACCTGTAATGTCATGTACAACTTCACCCATTATTGAAATGAAGGTCTTGAAGAAAGAGAAGCAAAAGTTACAGTCTCAGAAGGAAATCTTCATCATAGGTAAAAGATGGAAGCAGAACAGAGACTTTCACCAAACACAGTGGGTGTCTAACCATTTCTAGTAAAAAATGATTACAGGCATCAGTAGGCATCCGTTGGAGATAATAGGAGATCATAGGCAACCGTTAGAGTTATATATATATACATCCTTACTCATTGTAAACAACAAGCAATTTTCAATAAGAAATCAGAACCAAAAGGCTCATCATATTTCTTTTTAAGATCGGAACCAAATGGCTCATCATTTCTACATGGTATCAGAGCAGTGATTCTGAGAACCAACACATATGGCAGAACCATCAACCTCCGGCCAGCTTCACCACCATGACACCAATCCCAGACTGACCTCCATCCTGCTCACTGGCCACAACTACATACCATGGGTCAGGGCGGCTCGGGTGAGCCTGAAAGGAAGAGGTAGACTGGGTTTCGTGGACATCAGTAAGCCAAGACCAGACCGAAACTCAGAGGAATGGGACATCATGGACAGCCAGGTAATGACCTGGATAACTAATTCAATAGACCCAAAACTCAGTGAAATCTTTTATTTTTGTGAAACAGGACAGGAACTCTGGGAAGAAATCCAGAGCAAATATTGTGAACAGAACAATTTCGCGCAAGTCTTTGAACTTAAACGAGAGATCTCCCAAGCAAAACAGGGGGACAGATCAGTACCGGAGTTAACCGGGTTTTTAAAATCTAAGTTCAAAGAACTTGAAACGCTGAGACCGATGACCACTGACCTGAAGGAACTCCAAGAGCGGTCTGAGCAGGATATGGTTTTCCATTTCTTGACAGCTCTCGACTCAAGCTACGAAGCGTTCCGGGCTCAGATCTTGATGTCGACAGAGAAGCCAACTTTTGCCACGGTTCAAAGAAAAGAATCCAGGCGACGAGTGATGAGTACCAGAGATGATAAGGCGGAGGCACTAGCCATGATGACCCACGGCTCCCTCCGAAACCCTAACCCTAGGGAAGAGGGAAGGCACCGCGGACAGCCAGGCGAGCCGGTGAAATGCAGCCACTGCCGAAAAGAAAGATGATGAGCCTCTTGGTTTTGATTTCTCATTGAAAATTGCTTGTTGTTTACAATGAGTAAGGATGTATATATACATATAACTCTAACGGTTACCTATGATCTCCTATGATCTCCAACGGATGCCTACTGATGTCTGTAATCGTTTTTTACCAGAAATGGTTAGACACCCACTGTGTTTGGTGAAAGTCTCTATTCTGCTTCCCTCTTTTGCCTATGATGAAGATTTTCTTCTGAGGCTGTAACTTTTGCTTCTCTTTCTTCAACACTCCCCTTCAAGTTGGGTTCGTATAGGTTGATCGAGCCTAACTTGTTAAGTATTCTTTGGAGGTTATTTTTGTCGAGGGCTTTGGTGAAGATGTCGGCTAGCTGGTCTTCACTACGTACAAAAGGAATGGTGATTTCTCTCGACTGTACCTTCTCTCTTATGAAGTGACAGTCCACTTCAATATGTTTGGTTCTCTCGTGGAAAACGGGGTTCATTGCAATATGACATGTTGCTTGGTTGTCACTGTGCATCTCTATCGGTTTTCTTATCTCGACCTTCATGTCTTGAAGGAGATGTCTAATCCATATGAGTTCACTAGCAAAGGAGGCTATGGCTCTGTATTCTACCTCTGCACTTGATCTTGCTACAACAGTTTGTTTCTTGCTCTTCCAGGTTACTAGATTTCCACCTACAAAGACACAGAAGCCAGTTGTAGATTTTCTATCATAACTACCTGCCCAGTCTGCATCAGTGTATCCAACTACGGAGTTTGCCCCCGTTCTCTCATCCATATCCCTTGACCGGGTGTTCCTTTAAGGTATCTGAGTATCCTTTTTGCGGTTGCCTGGTGATTTGTGCAGGGTGCGTGTATGAATTGACTGATAACGCTAACTACAAAAGTGATATCTGGTCTTGTAACGGTTAGATAAATTAGTTTTCCTACTAGTCTCTGATATTGGCCTATATCAATTATTGGTTTGCTATCATTAAGTCCTATTTTCATGTTGGTTTCCATTGGTGTGCTAGCAGGTTTTGCCCCTATCATGCATGTTTCTTTTAACAACTCTAAGATATATTTTCTTTGAGATAGAAATAATCTCTTTTTCGAGTGATCTATTTCTATCCTAGGAAGTACTTCAGTTTTCCTAGATCTTTAATATCAAACTCTCCTTTTAGAAATTGTTGAACACTCCATATTTCATCATGGTTATTTTCGGTGATGATAATGCCATCTACGTAGACTAAAATGATGGTGGTGGAGTTGTTCGTGTGTTTGACGAACATAGATGAGTCAGCAGAGCTTTTGACAAAGTTAATTTTTCAAAGAGACAAGCTTAATTTTCCATACCATGCCCTTGGTGACTGTTTCAGGCCGTAGATAGCCTTCTTTAATCTACATACCATGGACGGGTGCATTGCTTTCTCGTACCCCGAAGGAAGGGACATATATACTTCTTCTTCCAGATTTCCTTAGATGAATGCATTTTTTACATCCATTTGATATAGTTCCCAGCTGAGGTTAGTGGCAACGGATAGTAATAGTCGAATCGTGTTCATTTTTGCTACTGGAGCGTACGTTTCCTGGTAATCTACTCCATATGTCTGAGTAAATCCCTTGACGACTAGTCGGGCTTTATATCTTTCGATAGTGTCGTTGCTGTTGTATTTGGTCTTGTAAACCCATTTACATCCTACAGGTTTTTTCCCGTTGGGTAGTGGGATTATATCCCAAGTGTCATTCTTTTCCAAGGCTAGAAGTTCTTCATTCATCGCCTTTCTCCAGTTGGGGTCGAGTTGGGCTTCTTGATAGGTCTTTGGCTCAACTGTTTCATCAATTTTGCCCAAGTATGCCCTGTGGATGTTAGAGATTTTATCATAAGATAGGAAATTTTGGATAGGGTATAGAACCCGATGGGACACGTAGTCTTTTAATCTTGCTGGGAGTTGAGTTTGCCTTGTTGACCTTCTTACGATTACTGCTTCATCAGTGACAGCTGCCTCATCAGTTGCTCCCCCTGAGGTAGTTGTCTCAGGCGCGGATGATGCGATATCCTGTTCCTGTCTTATGATATCGGAGAAAATAATATTGTTAGGTAGCGGAAACGTTTGGTGGTGGTTATGGTTGTCGGGGTCCTTTGGGTAATAGGATTCTAGTTCTAAAAATTGTACATCGCGTGAGATGTAGAGTTTATGGTTTATTGGGTCGTAGCACTTATTCCCCTTTTTCTCAGCGGAATACCCCAAAAATTGGGTTTTGACTGAGGTTTTGTCCAATTTATCAAGTCTTGGAATGTGTACGAAGCATGTACATCCGAATACTCGTATGTGATCAAGGTTAATTTTCCAACCCTTGAGAATTTCTAGAGGGCTTTTCAGATGCAATTTTACACTGGGTAATCGATTGATGAGGTAGGTTGCTGTGAGTATAGCATCGGACCAATATCTTTTGGGTGTGTTGTTTTGGAGGAGGAGAGACCTAGTCATTTCAAGAAGGTGTCAGTTTTTACGTTCTGAGACACCATTTTGTTGTGGGGTGTGGATACAGGTGGTTTGATGTTGTATACCATTTTGTTTAAAAAAACTCAAAAAAGGTGTTATTAGTATACTCGGTTCCATTGTCAGACCTAAAGATTTTTATGGTTGTTTCAAATTGAGTTTCAAATTAAGGATGTATACATACATCCTTATTCATTGTAAACAACAAGCAATTTTCAATAAGAAATCAGAACCAAGAGACTCATCATCTTTCCTTTTTAAGATCAGAACCAAAAGGTGCATCATTTATACAGGTAACATACAAAACAAGGACCTAAGAAAGAACAAGGCAACAACAAGAGAAAATTGCTTTGACATAAGGATTTTCAAATTCGTGCTACTTATAGAAGTAATGGAGGACCACTAGTTGTGGGAATGCGGGTATCATAAATGGGGCATGCACAGGGCATGAAGAATCATGTACTATAACGAATTGGAGCAACATATGCATTTTTCTTTATTTGTTGTGATTCCTTTTATGTGTGACACTATTGTTAAATTTAATTTAACAATATCTTTGTGGATGAAAATTAACAATGAGTTTGAGTGAAGGCTTGTTGTTTTTGGAGTGAATAAGAAGTTTAGATTTTGGACACATTATTATATGGTGCAGAAGTTTTGCCCCAACTTTGAACGCTATATTGCTTCATTTTCCTATCATTTCATGTAATTTATATGACTCTCAATCAACTTCGCTATTCTGAAAATTAAAATAAAATTAAGCAAAAACAAAACTAGAAACAAAGAAAAATTTCAAGATCTCTGTGTGTTATGATGGTATGTAAAGTTTTTTGAAAACACGGAATGATGAATCAATTGACAAACTTCCCTTATTTCTAAGTATATGGGGATGCCAATTTTGGAGGTAGTACCTATTAAATGATAATTAAATTGTATATTAGTTAGTATAAATAGATTTGGGAGGGATTAGTCAACTCTCATTCAGTAGCTAATACTCCCACTCAAAAAAGTGGTGTGTGTCGCTTTTTTTTCATAAATACTGTCAAAATTGATCGAATATTGAGATAATGACTTTTAGTTTTATTAACTCATATTTGGGGATGTAAATAGTAGAGTATGATTTAAGTAGTATTATGCCCGTCACATATTCACGAACATTTTTCAACCTCATACCTACCACTATACCCGCAAGATCTTCATGATGCGGGTATGGTTAACCAACGGGTTTCGCATACCCACAAGATGTAATTGGTGATAAATTTTAGAAAATGTGAACATTTTTTTATCAATAAAGTTAAAAATATCAAATAAAATAAAACTTCATACAATCAAGTCAAGCACATACATTTAGGGGTGAACATTTTTGTACCGAACCGAACAAAAAATGATCAGTTCAGTCGGTTTTTTTTAGATCTTCGGTTTGGTTCGAGAAAATTAGAGAACCAAAGTTTCGGTGATTTTCGAACTGAATTGAAACTTTAAATTTCTATTATTATTATATATTTTTATATAATTTCATATCAAACCGAACATAACCAAACCAAACCGAAAGTAAAACTTTCGTATTTATTATTTTTTCAATGGTATTATTTGGAAAAAAATTTAAATTTTTTTAATTAATAATAACGAACTGTAGAACCGAACCGAAACTCACGGAATGGTTCGGTTTGGTTCTCTTGTCATGAATGGTTTGGTTCGATTCAGTTCGGTCTTATTGCCAAACTGACGTTTCAGTTCGATTCAATTTTTCGTTAAAAAACTGATCGAGCCGAACTGTGAACACCCTTATATATATTATAAATATATTCATATCAAACTCTCACAACAATGTTTCAAATGTTGAACGTCAAAATAAATATAATTTAAAACCTAGATTCTTATAGAGTTAGGTTTTTCTTTAGGTGGCTACTACTTGGTTGCCTTTTTGGTTAAATGATTTAGACACCTATCTAGCTCGAAAAAAAAATGACACAAACCTCATTTTATGTTAAATTAAATAACAAAAAACTTAGAACTGTTAGTTTCAAAGTAACGTCGTTTAATAACATGTAATACAAAAACTATACCTTATTTCTTAATTCTGAAATGTTAATGAATTTATTTCTTTTTATATTTAAACTCACATTTTACTCATTCACCTAAACGCAAAGCAACTCTAGCCAATTTATGTTTCAGGTTAAAAAATAGTTGGATCAAATTTATTATAAATATAATCTTATTTTTTATACATAGACTAACAGATTTTTAACCGAATAGACTTATTTATCATTTTCAGACTAAAGGAATATTAGCGTGATTTAGGAAATGTACAGGATGTGTAAGAATTTTTTTCCAATAGTTTATTAATTATTTTTATAATTTATTATTATCATCATCATTATCATTATTAATTATGAAATAGATTTGTATTATACACAAACACATACATATATTTGATAAAATGAGGATGAATGCATCAAAACCCGCACTCTACACATTTCCATATTAAAAGGAATAATAGAGGAAAAAATTGTGCCATGTGTACTTTTCTTTAAGTCAACAACAATGTGATTGCCTTTAACAAAAAAATCAATGGCATGATTGTACGTGAATGAAAAATGCTAAATTGTGACTTTAACAAAAAGTTGGGGAAAGAAACTGTGGAGATATGAGTTGATTGGAAACTTGAAGGTAAACATATTTTCAGGTATGATAAAAGATGAGTTATTTTTAAGGAGTGCAAGACTATTGTGGAAAGATGTCTTAAAAATCAAGTGGGGGATGGTCATGTTTTTTCGGAGCTGAAATTTATTAAAAGAGAGTTGTTGATTTGGAGAAAAAATTAGCCGGGTGCCAACTCTAAGACACTTTCCTTAAAGCTGGATAATAAACTTAGAGAGCTTTATTCCAATAACACTTCAGATATTGAGTTGAACGGTATTAGAGAGGTGGAATATAGTCTTGAGCATACTCTTATCCCGGAAGAGAATTATTGACGTGATAGATCCAGAGCTGAGTGGTTAGCTTCCAGGGAGAAGAACACCAAGTTTTTTCACACTAAACTGCAACGTAGGAGAAGGCATAATAAAATCCATGGTATTCGAGAGAGACATGGAAATTGGATTTCTAAGCACGAGGATATTTTACAGGAAGCTAAATCTTATTTTGTGGATATTTTCAGGTCTTATAACCCGATCAATATTGATTGTGCTCTTCATCTTATTAATCCTAAGAAGGATGTTATCGAGCGTGCAAATATGGATAGACTAGTGGATGTTTCATAGATTGACAGAGCTATTGAAGATATTGAGGATACTAAAGCCCTTGGGCCTGACGGCTTCCCAGCTAGTTTCTATAGTTAATTTTATGACTAGCTCAAAGAGGATGTATACAAACTTGTTAAAGATTTTTTCAACTAGGGTTATATGCTAAAGGATATTAATTATACGTTCCTGACTCTTATCTCGAAGAAGAAGGGTCCGCAATCTTTGACTGATCTTTGTCCTATTAGCTTCTGCAATGTGTCCTTTAAGATTATCTCTAAGATTCTCTGTAATAGGATTCAGGATGTTATGGATAATATTGTTAGTCCATTCCAAAGCGCTTTTATTCAGGGTCGGAATATCAGTGATAATATCTTAATTGCCCACGAGATTTTACATGCAATCACAAAGAAATGGTATAAGGGTACTAAGATTGCGACCATAAAACTGGATATGTCCAAGGCTTATGATAGAATCAAATGGTCTTTTGTCATTGCAGTTTTAAGACAACTGGATTTTTCTGACAAGTGGTGTAACTGGATCTTTACATGTATCTCATCTATTTCTTTCAGTGTTATTGTTAATGGAGATGTATCTAGTGTGTTCTATCAAGAGAGAAGATTGAGACAAGGGGACCTTTTATCTCCCCACCTTTTTATCCTCTGTGCTGAAGCCTTATCTGATATGCTTATCGATATTGATTCAATAGGAAGGATTCCTGGCTTTAGAGCTGCCAGATCTGGCCCTTCTATCCCCCATCTTTTCTTTGCAGATGATAGTCTTCTTTTTTGCAAGGCAGATATTCACGAGTTTAAGTATATTGCACAGATCCTTGAGATCTATGGTTCTTTCTTAGGCCAGGTGGTAAATTTTCAAAAAAGTAATGTCATCTTTAGCAATAATGTTTTCTGGGCAGATAAGTCTATTTTAGCTAGCTTGCTGGGTATGGAAGCACGGCAAAGTCTTGGGAAGTATCTTGGCTTAGATTCTTATTTTTCTAAGTCTAAGAATGAGTTATTCAATGAGATTAAAGATAAGGTTATTGGTCATCTTAATGGTTGGGTCGAACGTTGGTTGTCCGCGGCAGGGAGAGAGATTATAATCAAAGCCATTTCTCAGGACATGCCTATTTATGCTATGTCATGTTTTAAGCTTCATATTATGCTTATTGATGATCTTTGTACTAGGATAGCTAAATACTGGTGGACTAGGTCTACTGCTAAGGATGATATTATTTGGGCATCTTGTAAGAACCTTACCTCTAGCAAGAGTGAAGGAGGGAGAGCTGAACTTTCAGAGATATGCATTGCTTTAACATTTTGATGCTTGCTAAACAAGGGTGGAAGATTATTAGTGAGCCAAATTCTCTTTTAGCCAAAAAATTTAAAGCTAAATATTTTCGGAATTCTGAAATTTTTAATGATAAAATTGGTTATAGACCTTTGTGGCCTGGAGGAGTATCCTGGAGGGCAGGGAAATTCTATTGCGTGGGATTTGCTGGAAGATGGGAAACGAAGAGAATATTGATATCTAGAAGGACCCTTGGGTTCCTAGACCTAAATTATTCAAGGTTACTTCTATGCGGGATAACGTTCATAGAGTCAAAGATCCTCTATTCCCTAATGTTGGGTGGTAGCTTCATTTACTCAACATGGTTTTTAGCAAAGAAGATGCACGAAGACTATTTATCTTAGTAACGTAGAGATTCCAGACCAAATTAGTTGGTATTATTCCAAAGATGGTAAGTACAATGTTAAATTAGGTTATAAAGTAGCAGTCAACATGCATAAAATGAAAATCTTCGTAAACTCACAACAGGAGAATCCAGTTCTAATGATTTAGACCGAGTTCTATGGAAGAAAATCAAGAAATTACCTGTTACTCCTAAAATCAAAGACTTTGTGTGGGTGTGTGCTAATAATTTTATAGCTATTAAAAAACCTAGTGAAGAAGGGCTTACACATCAACCCTCCCTGCCCGTTATGCAACCAGAAGGAGGAATCGGTTGTACATCTCTTTTTCCAGTGCTCTTTCAGTAGGACTTTTTAGTTCGCGAGCCCGCTCCATCTTCATACTGATCCACTCCCTCTGGAGGATTTCTGGTCAACGTGGAAAGGTATTGTTACTATGTGTGGTGGGATTTTTTATGGTGATGAATAGTTGGCTTGGTTTGCAGTGGGTCTCTGGCGCATATGGAAAGCTCGGAATGATGCATGCTTCAAGGACGAGTCTCCTTCTCTAGAGGTAGCTCTTAATTTGGTGAACCAATTTTTTTCTAACTGGAATAGCTGTCGATCTCCTCCTTCTCATGCCTAGATCTCTCTTCCAGATGATTGGCAAGCTCATTTGCAGTTATGGGCTGAAGGTTCATGGAAGCAAGGTAAAGGAGGTACGAGTTTTTTAGTGAAGGACAAATGAGCTAATTCAAAGGGTTGAGAGCTTTGGAGCCTTCGATTGCAGAGATCATTTATCCTTTAAAGCTCGTGTTGAACTAAGGGGACTGGAAAATGGTAGTTTTCACGAAGAACACGAGATCGAAGTCTTTAGTGATGCGAAGGAATTGGTTGAGCTTGATCTAGTGATTTCTTGGGAAATAATGTCACCGTTACATATATATTTGCTCTTAAGAAGTGTTTTAAACTCAATTTTAATTTTATCCCTTGGAAGGAAAACTTTATTACTCATAAGTTGGCTAGTTTAGGTCTTGATGAGTCTAGTTACTCCTGGAAGGATTGGTTTCCTTTTTGGTTTGGTAGTTTATTGGCTTTTTCTTGTTTTTTCTCTTTTTTTGTCGTTTGGCTACTACTCTTTTTCCTCTTATGGCCTTTTCCTTTTGTGTTTTTTTCCATAAGAGGTTTTAACGAGGTTAGCCAGTGGGGGGTTCTTGTAACTCTGGTCCTTGTGCATTCACTGATTTCTCTTCTCCAACTTTATTTAGTTTGCTTTTACCCTGAAGATGCCCCTTGCATTATGTACTCTTTTTTATTAATGAAGGGCTTGTTCTGTTGGGGTATTTTTCTGCACCCCTCCTCTTTGACAAAAAAAATTAATAAAGACATACTCATTATTTGACTCATTTTCATAACTTTTATGAAAATAAAAAATGTGACCTTTACACTTGTTTAGAGTAACTTTCTTTAAGAGATTGCCAAAGGTTCATCTAGACTCTATTTCACTATATATTCAATATGATAATATGAATCGGAGAATAGATAAGGTTTAACTTATCAAAACATTGTAATTAATAAATTAATACATATAAAATATGAAAATAATGTCATAATATCCCAAATTTTCAAAGATACACCAAATATTCTTATAAATTCTAATTTGGAATTTGAACACAAAACTAGAGATATTTGTTATAAAAAAAATATTTTCATAGAAGATTGAAAAGAAAGAACATTAACAAAATGCAACAAAAAAAGAAACAACGCGATCACTAATTCACCATCTTGTTCTAAGATACATAACGTTCCCACATGGATAAGAAGAACAAGATCAAGTGAGAAATAATTAGTGTCAAAGACATAAAAACAAGAAAAACCCCAAGTTTCCACCATTTGACATGTAATGCCCGTATGAATCCTTCTTTACAAGATATGCAATTGTAACACAAAATATTTCTATCATTCCCCCATGAATCACAGTCATCGTCGTGTGAAAGAGATTCATCGTATTTTCTTCCCTCCTCTTCTTTACTCCAGAATGTGGCATTTACGTACACCATCCCACACCTTTTTGGTGGTCTGCAACATCCCGACTTCAAGATATTACAATAAACAAAATTAGTAATTTTATCATTTCTCTTTAAGTTTCACGAGTTATAAGATTAATGAGTAGTGAAGAATATGAGGTGGTTACTTTCAATCCCTATTAAAACGTTCAATTGAACCTGATGCATATAAATGTTAACTATGAACAAAAGACTAATAAAGTAAATAAATAAATAAATAATTGATCTAACCTCTATAGACGATAACTTTCTCAAATTGAAATCATACGATTTGAGAGTCAAAGATCTTGAAGCTAAATCGTCACATGCCCTAGTTTCGTAAATACACGATTTAATATTGTTCCAATTGATGTTGTCGTGAACTTTTAATTTGAGCCACATTGGTGAAGCTGGTACGGTACGACTTTCCATTCTATTAGCACCCACAAGAGCTAAACCAACTATGAGCATCCACGTTAATGGTACCATGACTAGAAAAAGTCCAGGCACCGGGCACTTAGCTCTCAAGAAAACTACAAAATTACTCACCAAAAACACTAAAATCATACCAATTCCAATAACCAATTGTAACTTTTGTAGACGTAGAACTTTTTCACACTCATAATTTTTCATGTAAAGTAGCCAAATGGTTGAAGCAAGAATTGGCAGAGAGAGAATTAACGTAAAAATTGTAAGTAATCCTCCCACAAGCTTAACGTGAAGAAACGCTTTCTCTTCCATAGCTTCACTTGGGTTAGCTTTTTCTTTGATTTTTTCTTCTACTACTACTGTTACTGACTCTGGTGGGTTAACATTTTCTGCCATTAAAGAAGGAAATTGGAGAATTTGTAGAAGGAAACGTAGGTTTGAACAAGTAAATAGTTAATCTAATTTGCCATTCTTTGAAGTCTTTTTTAAAGAAAAAATAATCATTGATTTACCAAGTCATAAAAGCACATGAATAATAGCATTCCTAACTTTTCTCTAACCTTTTTGAGATAAATAAGCTATTTTTACGTTATTGTTTTGTCAGGAGAAAGTTATGGTGCTCCTAAGAGTACCACAACTTCATGTACCCTCAAACAAAAATTTATCATGTGGATCAACAACCACAACTTTATAAAAATTCATTGACCGATATTAAACATGTATTAAACATTTTTCTTTGAAAATTTCCGAAAAAAATTTGGATAAAAAATTAGCAAATAGACGATGGATGGATAGTATATAATCAATATTTTCAACTATGTAACATATATAAAAAATGGTTTGCTTTTTCTCATTTTCATAATACTAAAAAACGATGTATAGAATAATAGATTTTTTTACCAAAATTATAATTATTCTAAGTCATTGAATTATTTAAGCTATACAAATGGACTAAGGCCAACAAAAAATATATAAAGCTAATTCCATGAATGGAAATCCTAGTAAATAGTACATTTTTATAGTAGTCAGTTATTAATTGATTCTAAAACGATAATAATAAATAAATGATCATTTTTATAATTTAGTGAATTGGATTTTTTTAATTTGTCAAAAAAACACCTCTCTTTTAGGAGGATTGCGGCAAAATGCCGCTTGTCTTTACTAATTATCAAATCGTTTTTAATTATTTTTTGTTATGATTTCTGATAAAGGGCCCACGATTGTAGATATTTTGTTTGTCAGTTTTTGAAATTTTCATTTTAGTATTATGAGTTTTTTGAATTTGTTTGAAATTTTCATTTTATTAAGTTAGTTTTCATTATTTTTTTAGTACGATACATAGAAAGCCGTTATGGGATGCTCACCGTTTCAATTCCTCTTATTTTCATTTTGCATAGATTTATAGTAAATCATTATGCATGCCCACCATCTTTCTTCTTCTTTTGTTTTTCCTTTACATATTGTTTAACATTCTTTGAATATGCATTTAACTTCCAAAATTTGATATTATTTTCTTTCATTACATTAACATGAGATATATTATATCATTATACTGATGTTAACAATGTACCTCACTTTCAATTTCATCACTCTAGATTCATTTTTCTCAATTACATTATCAAAGTTTATAAAATGTAGTTTGGACCAAGTTTCAATTTCATCAATCTAGTTTCATTTTTTTCAATTACATTACCAAAATTTGTAAAATATTTCAATCTCATCACTGCATCCACATTCCATTAAAAATTTAACGATTTGCTGACGTGCAGACACATTTTTTATATATGTGCGCCACGTCAACAAAGTTGTTGCACATTGTATATCTATTTGAAATTTATATATCATGTTCTCTCTCCATAATTTTTTTTTTAAATTACAAAGTGAACACCGTGTTTTCCCTTTCTCTCCCTTAATTATTTAATAATTACAAATAGACCCTGTATTTTAAAGTTGTCGCACATTATATATTTTTAGAATATTTATATCATGTTCCCCCTTAATTGTTTAAAATGTATAAAATAAATCCCGTGTTTTCCTTCTCCCCCTTAAACTGCTTAAAATTTATGAAATATACCCATGTGTCTTCCTTCCCCCCCTTAAACTGCTTAAAATTTATGAAATATACCCTCTTGTCTTCCTTTCCCCCCTTAAACTGCTTAAAATTTATGAAATATGCCATGTGTCTTCCTTTCTCCCCTTAACTTTTAAAATTTTACAAAATATATCCCGTGTCTTTCTTTTCCCTCTTGAATTTTTTAAAATTTACCAAATACACCCCGTGTTTTCTAAAGGAAAACAAGGCACGATTTTGTTTTGTCCTTCTCTTTTTCTCACATTCTCTCTCTCATCTTCTCACTTTACAGATTCTTCAAATTTTTCAATTCTCCATTTCAACAGACTCAACGCTAGACAGAGGACCAATTTTACTTGAAAATTATGAAAGTTACTCAAGGCAGCAAGTGGTTCTCCTTGAGCCCACATATGAATAGATATTTTGGTTATTCTATTTGAATTTTGGGGGTTTTGAAAATTAAGATTAGGGCTTCAAGAGGAGAAGTCTCTTTAGTGATTTAGGGTTTTCTTTAACTGGTTTATGGTTTAAATCTGGTTTTATGATTCTAAAAATGTGGTTTATGGTTTTGAAAATCTAGTTTTAGGGTTTTGGAATTTTGGTTTTAGGGTTATAAAATCTCGGTTTAAGATTACGAAATATAGTTTAGGGCTTTGAAAATATGATTTTAGGTTTACAAAATTCTCGAATATATGTGGTTATAAAAAATTTTGAAATTTGTTTTGCTGAAATATATGTTATGTTATGTTATGTTCTTGAGGATATATGTTCTATTGAAATTATGTTCTAGATAAATTTTGTTCTAAAATAAATGTGGTTTAGACTTAGTGTATGGTTTTTTAAATCTAGTTATAGGCTATAAAATCTGGTTTTAAGGTTATGTGTTCTGATTTAGTGGTTTTTATGTTTCTGTTTTATGATGCAATGATGGATTCAGAATTATTCTCAATATGTTTCCATCGCGATGGACATTTTGAGTTGAACCATAATAAATACCTAAGGGTGTAACTAAAACTATTGAGGATTATGATCCAGATATAATAAGTCTGTTAGAGTTGAAGGATATCATGAATTTGACGACGATTTATGATCATTCAAGTTTATATTATGTTATCCCTAGTGAAGAATTTAATGGAAGTTTACTTAAGATAGTTAATGATAGAAATGTGATTGATATGGTGAAACTGGTTCCTCTAACTAAGTTAATTATTATACATGTGGAGCATAATATTGAAATTGGATTGAGTCTAGAAAATGAAGCACATGATACTGAAGAAGAGAGTAATGATAATGGTAATGAAAGTGTGAGTGTTGACCTAATTAGGTTAGTTGAGAGTGATTTTGAGTTAGACGATGATCAACAATTTGATGCTAACATGGATGAGATTGAGTATGAGTTTAATGTGAATAACATTGTTGATGACCATGATTCTGATTATGATTCATGACAAAGTCCACTGATGAGTATGTTCACTAATATTACCACATTGAAATAGTTTTGAGGGTGTATCAACATTTAATCCAACCTTGTAATGGACCTAAGCTATGGCCCAAGATCAGTGGAATGGCTGACATTAAAATGTTGCCTCCAATTCTTAGAAGGCAACCTGATAGGCCTAAGAAGCAAAGGAAAGAGTCCAATGAAGAATCCACCTCTACACCAAAAATGTTGAGCAGGAATAACTGTACATTAAAATGTAGTAAGTGCAAGCATGACATAACAAGCGAACATGTATAGGTGCACATGTTGCCTCTAACGTGCCTCAAGCAATCAAAGTCAACAAGCATCTACTTACAAATTTATGAGATTTCGAGTAACTTACTTATTTCAATTGTTAATTAATTATTTTTTAATATTAATTTTTTTTATTTTAATCATTAATGAATTATTTATATCTTATTAATTACTTCTGTTTAATTGTTGATTATGTTGCTAGCTGTAAATGGATGCTAGAAGAGGTGGTAGAGATGATGTAAGAGGGATGTAAGAGGTGGAAGAGGTGGTAGTGGAGGTGTTACAAGTGCTAGGATATGTGTTACATGTGCTAGAATAGGTGGTAGAAGTGTCAGAATAGATGATAGAGGTGTTGGAATAGGCGGTGGAGGTGTCAGAATAGGTGATAAAGGTATCAGAATAGACGGTAAATGTGTTGTGAGAGATAGCGGAGGTGATGAGATATGTGGTAGAGGACATGTGAGAGGTGGCAGAGGTGCTTTGATATGTGGGATAGGTCTTAAGAGGGTGAAAGAGGTGCTTTGATACATAGGATAGGTCTTCGCAAGGGTGGGGGATGTGTTGTGGAAGGTGATAAACCCTTAATGTTATTTTTGTTATGAATATGTATTTTGGTTAAGGATATGTATTTTGGTTATGAATAAATATATATGTATTTTGCTTATGGATATTGTTAATGGCTAAATCTCGGGGGCAGGATTAAGTCAGTAATGTGTCTGCTCTACTTCTCTCTCCACACCTGCAATGAGAAAGGTAAAGTAGGAGATCAAGATGAAAGGGGGTGGTATCCTTTTTACCACTCTGAAGCTTAAGTCAGTAAAGGGAAGATGAGAGTAAAGTAGAGAATTAGTTTAAAGTTCTTGCATACCTCTTAAAGTGCATTTACCAGGATATTTATAATGGGAAATTGACCTTAAGATTAGGCTGGTCTGTGTACATTAGCAGACCTATCCGCTAATGAAGTGACTCCTCGGGGCCTAGGGTGGGCAGTCTTCCCCGAGGGTGGGCAGTCTTCCCCGAGGCCCAGGCCCCAACGTGAGTAAGCTTCCTCGAGGCCTAGGCCACGGGGTTGATGAGCTTCCTCGATGCTTAGGCCTCAGGGTTGATGAGCTTCCATGAAGCCTAGGCCCTGGGGTGGGTAAGCTTCCTCGAGGTTTAGGCCCCGGGGTTGATGGCTTCCTCGAGGCCTAGTCCCCGGGCTTAATGAGCTACTCCAAGGCCTACGCCCTAGAGTGGGTAAGCTTCATCGATGCCTAGGCCTTGGGGTTTATGAGCTTCCCCGAGGCCTAGGCCTCACGATTGATGAGTTTCCCCGTGGCCTAGGCCTTGAGGTCCATGAGCTTCACCTAGGCTAAACCCTAGGGTTGATGAGCTTCATCGGGGACTAGGCCTCAGGCTGGGTATGCTTCCCCTAGGCTTAGGCCCCGAGGTTGATAGTTTACATGACACTCAAACACTTATTTAAGAGTATGAAAAGTCTTAGTCGTATTAACGTGCCCTTAATGTCTTTTGTACGTGCCTGAAAATGGGTATAACAGTTGCCCCCAGCTTCCATGTATGAAGTGTGCTGAAAACTTTGGAAGTTGTCATGAAAAAATTTACGTTAATTCTCTTTTTGCTAATTATGAGATTCAACGAGCTTATTCTCATCTTTTTTAGCAAGAGCTTTTTCAGAGGGTCTTCTGTTTTATGTGAGACATAGTTGGAGCTCAAGTTTGAAGCTGAATACACAGTCATTTTTATTTTGTGTTGAATAACATGAAGTAAGTAGGGTTGTTTGTTGAGTTGTAACCAAGATCCATGCTTTAAGTTCACTTCGATGGGGTGTCAAAGAGCTCGAAGTAAATAGGGCTGCTAGGCTACAGCTGAAGCGAGTCGTTGGGGTGCGACTTCCATTGTTTATCATGGGTTCGATTGAGTTTCATACTTTGAGTTCACTTTGACTGGGTGTCGAAGAGCCCAAAGTAAGTACGGCTACTAGGTTTCAGCCGAGGCGAACCACTAAGGTGCTACTTCCTCCAATTCCCATGGGGTTTGGCCGAGGTCCATACTTTGAGTTCACTTTAACTGGGTGTCGAAGAGCTTAAAGTAAATAAGGCTACTAGGTTGCAGTCGAGGCGAACCACTAAGGTCCCACTTCCTCCAATTACCATGAGGTTTGGTCAAGGTTCATACTTTGAGTTCACTTTGACTAGGTGTTGAAGATACTAAAGTAAGTAGGTCTGCTAGTTTTCAGTTGAGGCGAACCATTAAGGTTCCACTTCCTCCAATTGACATGGGGTTTGGCTGAGGTCTGTACTTTAAGTTCAATTTTACTGGGTCTCAAAGAGCCCAAAGTAAGTAGAGCTGCTAGGTTGCAGTCGAGGTGAACCACTAAGGTGTCATTTCCTTCAATTTTCATGTGGTTTGGCTGAGGTCCATACTTTGAGTTCACTTTGATTGGGTGTCGAAAAGCCCAAAGTAAGTATGGATGTTAGGTTGCAGCCGAGGCGAACCACTAAGTTGCACTTCCTACAATTGCCATGGGGTTTAGTCGAGGTCCATACCTTGAGTGATTTAGTGGCTTCAAAGAGGAATAGACCCAGAGTCTTTTCAAATGGCTTAGGTGAGAGTAAGGTTGGGGTCACCTCTGATTGACGTAGGAGAAGTTAAGCTTAGTGTTACCTCAGATGGCTTCAGAAAGTTTGACCATCAAGTAACCTTAAGTGACTATAGATACCGTATTTTGTTCATTTCAATACTTTGAAAATATAAATTTTATTTTTTTGCTCATATACTAGTCTAAGACTATGTGTATGATTTGAAAAATAGCCCAATGCCTAAAAAATAAGAAAAATTGTCCACGGACTAAAAATAAAAAAAAGAACAAAAAGACTAAAATTAAAAAGTGAAGCCCTAAGTTTGCCTATAAATAGAGGGGAAGTTTTCACTTGAAAGGATATTTGGGGAGAGTGAGGAAGAGAAGAGATTTTAGAGAGAGAAAGAGAGGTTTTCATAAAATAGTGAAAAAGAGAAAGAATGAGAGTTTTCATTTCTATTCATCTTTCATCTTCTCTTTTTTTTTATTAAGTTAGTTCAAATCTCTTATATTTTAACTTACAATATATTTTGTTCATTCTAATTAATCATATCTCTTCTTCATACTCATGTATTTGATATTTCTTTGTTTTATTTTTCATATATAGGTTTGTTTGCTCATTCTTAATCATTTCTCCTAATTTTAATCTTAAGTTTTATTTTCATATATTGTTTATCTCTCTACAAGTTTGATGATGAGATTTTTTTTTGTCATTAACCTAATCAATGAGAATGAGAATAAAATTTTGAGGGGTGTAAAATTAACTCAATGTGAATCAACCATTTAATAGGTTGAAAGTGTACATTTGATGAAAAATTCTCCTATGATAATTTTTCATACATAAAAATGCATAAAATAGAGAGTAAAATCTCTATACAAGATTATGCAAATATTTAAGTTTTGATTTTTTTTATGTTCTTACAAATCTTCTCTTCTCTTTTTAAATTTTTTACTATCATTTTGTGACACATGTTTGAACTAGTTATCATCCATGATCATTCCTAGCAATGAATGAAGAAAGAAATAATGGTAATTAGTGAATTAAATGTTCCAAAATAAAAAAAATGATATATTTATATCCCAAACAAAGAATATGTTATTCTAAAAGTTTTATGGATTTTCTTTAGTGACACTTGTTTAAACTAGTTACTATCCATGATCATTCCTAGCGATGAAGGAAGAAAGAAAAAATGATAATTAGTGACCTAAGTAGTCCAAAAATAAAAAATGATATATTTATATCCCTAACAAAATTATTTATTTATTTTTAGTAAAATTTGTTTAAATTAATTACCATTCATGATCATTATTTTTCTATTTGATTAGCATTGAGTGAAGAAATAAAAATGGTAATTAATATATCATGTAGTAAAAAAAAAGCATGATCATGCCAATCATGCATGAAATTAAGCATTTTTCATAGATTAATTTAATTTACACATAAAAAATTTATTATCAATTTATTTACTAAACAATTATATATATATGTAAAAAAAATGACAGAGGGTGACATCACCCTCTGTTACTTAACAAATGGTGATGTCACCCTCTTTAAAAAAAATTATTTTAATTTTTTTTGTTTATATTTTTTTATGTTTGTTTATTTTTCTATTTTTACAGTAGGCATTATTAGTTTGTAGTAATTTATTTTTAATTATTTTACGTATTGTTTCATTATTTTCACCATGCATTTTTTTTTTAAAATTTATCATACATATTTATCATCTCTAACATTTATTTCCATTATTCTTTTTCATTTATAGTTGTTATCTCTTCTTATTTATTTATGTATTATTTTCATATGTCATGGTTGTATGTGGTTATTATTTTATTCTTTTATCATCAAAATTGACGCTCGTAAATTAAAACCATAACAATTTGATTTAAATTTTGTAAATTTTTTTATTTAGTTTTCACTAAAAAAAATCCGATGACGGACTTTAGAATTTTGGGATACCAAATTTCTCGAACTATCGAGGTGGGGAGTTATTTTTAGGATACCGAGAGTAACTCCAATAATGCTTTGATAAAAAATAATAATTTTACAATGGTCTTTATACCACCCGTTGAAGGTAATTTATTTGCTCATTTTTATGATGCAAAATGTAAAAAATGGGACATTCAAAATTTAATTTTTATAACATTATTTTAGAAAAAAATAATTTGGATAGTATTTGATTAAATTTGGTAACCATTTTTCATAATGGGCGGTGTGGGGTGCTAATACATTCCCCACACGGAAATGACTCCCGAACCAACTTTAAATTTTCACAAACCAAAATATTTGATTTTAAATTTGGGTGACCAATCACGCCCTAAAATGATTGGTGGCGACTCTGAATTTTTTCCTCAAAAAATGATTTTCAATCGCCGCTCCGCGTCGCATGCACGTTGCGATAGCTTGGCGACTCCACTGGGGATTAACAATTGGTCTAAGCATCTTTAGCTCAATAGAGTGTCAAGCTAAAATTTCATCATATACTATCCTTTTGTATGGTTCTTTGTTTGTTTATTTGATTCATTGTTTTTTTCTAATCCGTGCTTGTAGTTGTACATAAGTCTTTTTTTACGAAGTATATTTCTTTACATAATTTCTAATTTCACAAATATACACTAGGCCTATACCCGAGCTTTCCCTTTTGGATTAGCGAGAATGAGTAGTGGAATGCATTCGTGGAACTACGGTTCCCGTGCAGGCTCATGAAAGTTCTCACTCAGATCAACTCTTTTGGAATACCGTTTGGGGGACCCTGTTACTCCGTTGGGATAATAGTGAGGACAACCTGAGAGCCTATTAAGAGATTTGAGAGCACAACTACATATGCATTTTATTTTTAAAGCCTATCTCAGGACCAATGTTTGATAGAAATAGAGATTCTGCTTAACTATGATATCAAATTAATTTTGTTCATGTATATATGTCCTACGTTATTTAAACATTTCTTTTCTTTCCCTTTGTTTCACTTCTGACTTCGTCTTTTTGTATACATGCATCATGTTGCGTAATAGGGATTGTAGAGAAGTATTCAATTCATTCATATTGTAGAGACCATGACCTCTACTCCGAGTGTGATAGAAGATCAAGTTACAATAGCCCAATGGTAAGAGGAAACGCAGAAACGAAAAGGAGATTGTCTGGAAAAAGAGAATCATTCTTCTACCACCAATCACTAAGATAGAGTTCTCACACACTAACTTGGAGAGGTGGAAGAAGATATGGGAGGATTTTTCACCGAAGCAGAAAAATTTATTTATCGGTAAATATGGTCACATCGCTTATCTTCTGTATATTACAGTCAATCTCCCATTCTTAAGGCTTTAATGCATTTCTGGGACCCTCTGTACAGATGTTTCACCTTAGGAACAATTGATCTTACTCCTACAATTGAAGAATATCAAGCCCTACTGAACGTCTCGCTGCAAAGCACGGATAAAGTTTATAATTACAACAAAAGGCTCACATTGAAGAGAGCTTTATCCAAGCTCTTGGGTACTGTCCATGCATGTGAGATTGAGATGTTGAAAGTTAAAGGGGGAATGAGTGTGTGCCGCTGTATTACCTCTTAAATCTCGCCCAAAATGTCTTAAAGGAAGATAATGGTATGGCTCTATATGATCTGTGTATATATGGCACCGTGTTGTTTTCAAAAATTCAAGGTTATGTGGATGATAAAGTGATAAAAATGTTCCTGCAAGTTGAACATGGCGTTAACCCTGTTATCTCAATTCTAGCTGAGACTTTTCGTTCCTTAATCACATACGAGTGCTTGAAAAAGGGAAGTTCATCGGCTCTCCATCTCTTTTATGTATTTGTATTCTTAGCCATCTAAGATGTCCACCAGATTTCAAATGTCCTCAAGTTAAGCTTTCAAGTCCATGGATGAAGATGAGAATCCCCGTTGCAGAATTTGGAATTTCCAAATGGAATCCGCAGTTTCCCACAAAAGGGATGTGGCTCTCACACCTATCAAAGTTGAAAGAGGAGGATGTTATCTGAAAAGCCCAATGGATGTCGTTGACATCGATGATCTACAAATGTGGTGACTATCAATGGGTCCCGCTCTCAGGACCATGGGGTTGTACTAGTTATGCTCCGCTAATGGTGCTCCGTCAACTATACATGAGACAGTTTGTCCCTGTCACGCATACATTAAAGGATATTGAGATCAGTTATGATTCTCAAGATATTGAACAAAAATGCAGCAGCTAATTGGAGCTTGGAAAATAACGAGAAGAGTGCGAAATGAGAAGAATCACATGAATTGCACAAAGGAGTATGAAATGTGGCTTGAGAGCAGACGCAAAATAACTATTACCTTACCAGTTGAGGATTTACAATCACAGAAGTTACCAGACGCTTATCAGGAGATTGTTAAAAATGAGGAGCGGAATGAGTTATATGAGGAGCGTCAAAAGAGTTTAGCTCTCTTGGAAGAAAATAGGCGTCTAACAGTCGAGATGAATTTGTCTGGCCAGCACAAGATCAAAGCAGAAAAACAACTCAGAGATTTGAGAAACAAAATTGAGGATCAAGAATATCTGAAGCGGTAAAACTTAGAGTTGGAAACTGACACTCGCAAACTGAACAACAAAATCAGAAGGATGACAAAGGACAATGAGAATTTGCGAGTGGTAATCTATGAACAAGAGGATCGAATCATGAAGCCAGAAAGGAAAAATAAGCTTGTACAAGAGGTTTTAGAATAGGTTAAAGGGGCTGTCGATAAGAAGAATGCGTACATCATTGAGTTAGAAAAAACAATATGACTCGTTACAATGAATCGCTGATAATTTACAAGTTGATTTAGAGAATCAAAAATCTAGGAAGATTGAGTCACCAAATGATAGTGAAGAACTATTGAAATTCATTGCAAGCCTTGAGCACCAAGTTAGAGCGTATCAGAACGTGGCAGAGAAATTGGCAAGAAATAATGATGCTAATGTCGACGCACTGAGATATGATTACCAATTACGGTAACAAGAGCAGGACTTGATTCGACAACGATCAGGGCTGGCTATAGAATGGCTTTAAGGCGTGGCTGTGAGAGCGAGCAATTTGGGGGACAAGTATCATTTTTGAAAAAAAAGTGTTTTGCCCATCTATCCTAACGGGGAGAACTTGTCTAAATTCTTGGAAGAAATCAACATAGATTTTGGTCATTTTGGTCATTTTGTATAAACTCATATTGCAGAGTAGTGTAGTTTGAATTCTACATACTCAAATATAGTGAATGTCTCTACTATTTTGATGAAATTGAGTACTTTTGGACTTTCACTTTGCGCAATATCATTTCGCATGCATAAATTCACTTCCATTATTATTATTGCTATTATTTATTCTTCTTCATTAGCAAAATCTATCATCTCATTATCGTATTCTTTTTTATTAAAAAAACTTTTCAAAGATAGCCCGTCAACTCTGACATCCTTATCGAATGCGAGCTCAAGTTAGGGTCATGGACAAGCAAGAAAGAGAGCAATCGCGAGAGGAAATGAAAGAAGAAATTAGGGAGCTGAAATAGCAAATTGCAAGAGTCTTGGAACTCCTCGCAGCGAGTAAGCGAAAATCCTGTTTTGAAAATCCGCAAGGGGCTCAATCATGACAAAATCAACTGTCAAACGATACTCCACCGTACTCTCCTGGGTTCACTCTGACCTATCAACGTCATGAGACCGACCACTTTCAGCATGCTTCACCACCAGTAAATATCCAGCATTATCCATTTTCAAGTGTTCAAGAAATAATGAAGACATGGAAAAATGGGTACAACCCATCCACAATTACACATGGCCATAGCCAAGCTTTCACCCTACAAGGCGAACTCGCTAATGAGCCAATCATCATACCAGATGTTGATCATTATTTGCGAAGACCCGCTGTCGAAAGATAAGCTGGACTTTTTAGAGGAAAGATTGCGCGCCATTAAACGGTCAGACGTATATGGTACCATTGATACCACTCAATTATGTTTGGTCCCAGATGTTACCATCCCACACAAATTCAAACTACCTGAGTTTAAAAAATATGATGGTAGTACATATCCAACAAGCCACCTTATTATGTACTGCAGAAAGATGGTCGTTTGTGCAAATAATGATAAGCTGCTGATTCATTTCTTTCAAGATAGCTCGACAGGGGTTGCATCTCGCTGGTATATTCAATTGGATAACCAATAAATTCAAAGGTGGAAAGATTTAGCCGATGCTTTCTTAAGACAATACAAGTACAACATAGACATGGCTCCTGATCGTCTGGATCGACAAAGGATGGAGAAAAAGTCTACTGAAGGCTTTAAAGAATATGCGCAAAGGTGGAGGGAATTAGCTGCTCAAGTACACCCCCTTGTCAAAAAAGGAGATGGCTACAGTGTTTATCAACACCTTGAGATCTCCATTCTACAATAGGATGATTGGAAATGCTTCAAACAACTTCTCTAATATTATAGTGATTGGTGAAAGAATTGAATATGGGGTACAGAATGGAAGAATGTTGGAAGTCGTATCTGATACATCATCCGTAAAAAAGGGGCCGCCGTTGAAGCGGAAAGAATGGGATGTACTGACAATCAATTTTGGGTACCCATCACAAGCTGCTAACTCGAGGCTGGGATTTCCAAAGTATAGTGAGGGGCCCAAATCTGTGACATCATATGTGGCAAATACCTCATAAATTCTGTACAATTATCACTCTTAACAATCAGCATTTCAAAATAACCCGAGACCGGGTTTCAGACCACCGACTCACCAGCAAAATGTTGGTCAAGTTGATCAGCCTCTAAGGGGAAATAGAAATAATCAATGTTTTATCCAATATGATCCAATCTCCATGTCATATACAGAACTCTTACCTCAATTGATACGGAATAATCAATTGGTGCTAATTCCTTATGAACCTCTACAACCACCATACCCGATGTGGTATAATCCGACTACTCGCTATGATTATCATGTTAGGACAATGGGACATTCGACTGAGAATTGCACGACATTAAAAGGTAGAGTACAGGCACTGATCAAGGCTGGATGGTTGAATTTCAAAAAAGCTAATGGGAATCCAGATATCAATTCCAACCCTCTACCAAATCATGGGAATCTCCTATAACTGCAATTGAGGAATACTTTTCATATGGAAAGAGTGACGTGGAAGATGTGAGCACGTCAATTGAGTAGGAGTTGCGTGATTCAATAATATGAAAATTCGTGGTTGGATTGCGAAAGCAACAATATCACCTTATGCTTTATTGATGGGAAATAAATTAACTTGGTCAAGTATTCGATGAAATGAGTAATTGAATAAGACTTGTGAATTGTACGAGACAATTCACTATAATGTCTTTTTTATTTTCAGTCAATAAAGAGTTGAGAAAATAATAACAAAATGTGTAAAACGGTAATTTTACATTCTGCTCTTGTTACTGATATTCACGATGGGTATTATGTTAAAATATTTTGTGGACCGTGAAAATAAATATAGTTTATTTACACCTACATAAATTATAGCGTGCAAGAATCGAGAGTTGATTCGACAACAAATCTATAGTGGAGTCGTACGATGTTAGGATTAAATAGGTCAATAATTTATGGAGATAAATTCGTCGGGTATTTGAATCTTAAGTTTTGTTCATGTGAGTTCATTCGGTCTCAGAAATAACTCAGAGAATAGAAATAGAAAAACGAACTAAGTTGAACCAAAATGTGTTTTGATGCCAAGGCATATTTCCCTACACATATATGTGATAGCTGATGTCACTTAAGTTAGTTAAGTGTAATTATTATATTGAACTAATTAATTTATTATTTTCTAATTATTGGATAATTAGTTATAAAATAAATAAATTAATTAATTGATAATGATCAATTATATTTATCAATTGGATTGATGAATTTTGATACAACTAAAACTCTAGGAGATGATGTAATTTTTGGAAATAATAGATAATTAGGAGAATTTTTAAAAAATTTATAATATATGAGTATATTTGCAAATACCCAAAAATAGTTTTTGATAAATATCTAATAGCATTTTGGTTGCAAATAGATAATGAGTATTAGATACAGTTGTTGTTATCGACACTCAAAAAGAGAGAGAGAGAACACCCTTCATTTCCAATCTCTCTAATTTTTCTAAACCCTAGTCTTCTCTATTTTCTAATCCACCGCTCAGACAAAGTTCCCCAAAATTCCAGTCTCAAAACTCATAGCCCCTCTCTCAGCCGTTGGCCGCCGTCTCTAGGTCTCTATATCACTCGTGGCCTTCTATGTCTCTCAATTGCTCACGTTCTCTGTCTCTCAGTTATTCACCTCCGTCTCTTAGTCCCTTGCCTTCGTCTCTGTCTCTCAGAACCTCGCTGTCTCTCAATCCCTCACTGCTCAATACCCAGTAGCTCCCTAGAAGCCAACATGCATTTTATCAAGCTAAGCTTGAAACACAATTGCACCATCAGTACTTGGACTGACGAGTTCTTATCTCTCTCATCTCTTTGTCTCGCGCAGTCTTAGACTGGGAGTCTATAAGTCAATCTCATAGAGTTCCACTTGTAATCAGTCTTTTTTTTTATAGACTATTCATTCATTAGAGTAAGTTCTTCATTCTCTCAAATTTCTAGGGTGTTAATTTTGAATCATTTTCAAATATAAACTGAGAGTATCTTGCTAGGCTTGAGATTAAAGTGTGATTCTGAAA
This sequence comes from Datisca glomerata, assembly GCA_003255025.1. Taxonomy (NCBI): domain Eukaryota; kingdom Viridiplantae; phylum Streptophyta; class Magnoliopsida; order Cucurbitales; family Datiscaceae; genus Datisca; species Datisca glomerata. The sequence continues at coordinate 801,155 of QANY01003780.1, read as the reverse complement.
TTGTTAAGTTTCTTCAAATTTTCTCGAGTTCCTTTTTTTTCATCTATTACAAATAATTGTCTCGAACCGCAACCGACCAAACCGATATTTCAGTATGGTTCAGTTCTTTTCAAAACTACAGTTTGATTCAGTTTATGTGATAGAAAATTTGATTTTACGGTTTGGTTTGGTTTAGACCCCTAAATCGTACACAACTGAACCACTTAACCCCTCATGTATACGATGACACCCTGTAAGCTTCTACCTCGACCCAGATGCCCTATTTGAACGGAGGCGGGAGATTTCCCACCCTTAAGTCCTTCTCTAAACGGGACCTCTTTCTGTTAGGACATAGTCAAAACATAAGTTGATTCACATTAGCACCTTCTGCAACCCTCGAGGGCCCCGGGACACTTGGCCCCGGGGAGTCTTCCCCAAGGCCTAGGCACTGGGGCTGGTAAGCTTACCCGAGGCCTAGGCCCCGAGGTTGATGAGCTTCCCCGAGGGTTAGGTCCCGGGGTGGGTAAGCTTCCCCGAGGCTTAACCGCATTAACGTTCAAGAGTATGAAAGGTCTTATCCGCATTAACGTTCGCTTAAAGGTCTTTTGTACGTGCCCGAAAAATGGGTATAACAAATATGTATTTTTGTTAAGGATATATAATTTGGCTATGGATATGTATTTTGATTATGGATATGTATTTTGATTATGGATCATGATATATGTATTTTGATTACGGATATGTATTTTGCATTGGATGTGTTTATGAGATGCATATGAGAGAGACAATTTTATCTTTACCGATAAAAAAGACAGGTTTTATCTTTGAAAAAATAGACAGGTTTTATCGTAGTGTTATGGTACTTTGATAATATAGAATTTTTAGCAATGGCAAGCATATAACCGTAGTATTTTTTTGCGGCTAGTTATTTTATCCTAAATAAGAATTCAACTATTATTTTTTGGAAAATTTTAAAAATTTAAAAATATGTCAAAAACCCAAATTAAGAAGAAGAAGAAAAAAAGAGAAAATGATTAAGTAGAAGAAGAAAGGAAAATAGAAAAAATACATATTGTTACCTTGTTGGAGATGATTAAGTAGAAAATGGTGAAATGAAAAAAAAATGGAGAACGAGAAGAGAATATAGAATGGGTGGATGATTTTAGGGGTATTTATGGAGTTTCATTTGAAAAATTAAAAAAAATTGGGAGGAAAATTGAATAAAATAAAATTGTACTATATCACAACTTTGCTGACGTAGCGCACACGTGTAAAAAATATATACGTCACATAAACAAACCGTTAATTTTTTAAAGGAATATGGATGGAGTGATGGGATTGAAACATTTGATAAACGTTGATGATATAATAATTGAGAAAAATGAAATTATAACGATGAAATTGAAACTTGATCCAAACTATCGTAACCATATGTATATATAATTTTTCCTTCGTTATTTTATGAGTCAGGTATTTATGAGTCTTGCTTATTTGCCATTTTTTTCGTTATTAGATTACCATCTGTAATAATATGAAATTAAGAATTGGAAAAAATGAAGTGTAAGGTTTTGGCATGTGCCTGAACTGAAACCCGAAAAAATCTAAATCGCAAAATTCTTACCTTATGCTCGTTCATGGCTTCCACTAAGTCAAGAAGTTGAAGATTACGATTTCAGTTCTTGTTGCCGTAAAATACAAAATTTCTGATTTTTCACTTATTAAGTTAATAGTTGAACAAAACAGTTATGAATTGCATATGTTTGAAATGAAACCAAAAAGAAAATTGAAATGCCCAAGGTCTTACTTTTATTCGTCAATGGCTTTTCCCTGGGCAAGAAGTTAGGGTGTTTGAATATTACCCTTAGTAAAGTATGTGATAATCTTATTTTTCAGTACTTACTCGTATTTATTATAAGTATTTATATTTATCATGGTAAAATTATTTAGCCTGATAAAATAACAATCTCACAATACCTTCTATACCACGTTTTCACAAAAATCTGATTTAACAAATAATTTTATCATCTTACAACACATTTATACATTTTTCAAAATAATTTTTACTTTCTTAAATCCCCATAAAAATATTATTATTTATTTTCATTATTCCTACTTGATTTTTATATTTATTTTCTTCAAAAACAAAGCCTCACAAAAGTGTCGTAAAATATCTCGATCATGATACCGATTTTTGATATTTTCTCATCCCTTCTGACTCGTCCGCCAACTCGTCTCGGTCGTCTCGTGAGATTAAGATACGCACGTTAATTGAATGGATGAAATAATATATTAAGTTTGAATGAATGATAGATAAACTCTTTGTATATACATAATATATTATTCATAAATATTATTCATAAACTATCAGTATTTAAAAAAATTCTAAATTTATAAAAGGAGAATATAACTGGATTATTTATCACGTCTCGTTGTTTTGTGTGGAGTGCTAGACCTGTGGGACGAAACCACAAATGAGGAGTTCCCTCAATCATTCATATTCAGTTTTAGATTGTATTTGACTAAAATATAATAAAAATTTGCATCATTATTCTTTTTTGTTCATGTGGCATAACTAAAATATTTTACCCGTTCCAGTCGGAGCGGAAGGATATTGATAACCATGGTATACATATCTACTGAAGAAAAATACATCTAACGGGAAAACTGTTATGTATTATTAAATATTTTAATGTGTTAATATAAATGATGGTTATGTATATCAGATTTATTTTTATATATGAAAGAGGAAAATTATATGATGATTAATTTATGATATAAGAGAATTAATTAAACATGACATGAATTATTAAGATTTTTAGTAGTTGCTACTAGAGAATCTGTATACAATTTTGCTATGTAATTTTTATCTGTGAAATGACGTGGAAGTTCAGTGTGATTCACTTTTCAAGTCTTCCTCTCTCTTTTGAACAATTTGTTATTGAATTTATTTGTACGGTGTAAGTAAAAAAATTATTTTAGTTTTTGGCATAGTAACTGAAAAATAATTGAATAGTTGATTTAATTTTGTTGATGGGTTAATAAAATAGTTAATTAATTAATCCATAAAATAATTTTATTGTGTGTATTAGAATTTATAAATAATAATTGATAAATTAAAACTTGATAAAAAAAGTTATAAATAATTAATATTTTTATTACACTCTCCAACAACTTTATCAAACGTTCTCAATAACATTACTCAAGTTTTCTATTTATCAAACAAGATAATCATATTTTTTCAATAACTTTTTTATTTAACCATGAGTTATCAAACATGATAATCATAATATTTTGTCATCCAATTTATCCAACAACTTAACTATTTCAACATTTTTATTTAAGGCCTTTAAAGGTATTTGTCTTCAACCTTTGTTGCTGTAAAATGCCTTCTTTATGACTATGTTATTCTTAGTTTCGGATTCAATGATGTAAAGTAGTTTCTACGGGTTGGGTAATGGAGAGATTTTAGGGAGTGATTTAGGGATTTCATTGTCAGGGAGTTTTGAAAAGAAAAAAAAACCTGAAATTTTGGGGGAGTCGTCAGATCATGAGGTATATGTTGTTTCTATTTTCCGCAAGAAATTATTTGAGGTTAACTTTGGAAATCCCAAATTGTTATAAACGCTTTCACACTGTTTCTTAATTTCAGCTATATATTAAAGTCAGAAATTACACCAAATAATAATTCTACACACCTAATTAACTAGATTATCATAAGGATTTTACATGCATGTTAACTGGATTATCACATAGTATGTAATAGAAAAAATATTTGAGATGATAAGATTTTTGTTCCCAATACCTTGCATGAACAACAAAAACAACTTTACATGCATGGGATCTATCGATTCTATCAATTCTGTCGATGAGTCCAATCAGTTCTAGAGAAAGAAAGTACTAACCATAGAGTGAACCAGAGTGAGAGAGAGAGAGAGCAGGAACCATAGAGTGAACTAGAGAGAGAAAGAGAAAATGAGAGAGAGCATGAACCACATAGTGAATCACATAAAGAGAGAGCATGAACCAGAGTGAGAGAGAGCACGAACCAGAGTGAGAGAACACATATATCAGAGAGAATCAGAGAGGCATTCACGGAGAGACCCATGCCAAACTCATATTCAGCTACAGGAGAAAAGAAATGAGAGAAACAATGAAGTGATGTTTACTTTTATTTTAGTTAAGTGTAAGAAAGTAATTTTTAATGATATTAAGATTGTTGTTACTTTATAATCTAGGATTGCTTCATCTCAAAAATTTATAAATTAAGATTACATGCAAACTAGGATTTCATCATAATTTAAAAATTATTTCAAATAAACGTGATAATTTAATTACAAGAGGATTAAGATTAGAAATGACAGAGAGTAAGAGAGAGTGATTGATAGAGAGAGGAAAAAAGTAATTGATATATATATATAATAATTTGATGTAAATATTTTATGCATTTATTGTTCTTCATCCATTTATAGAAAGAGAGAGATTTGAGTAAATTGTTTGAGATTTGATGACTTTTTAAAAATTATTATTTATGAGATGTAAATTATTTATTTACTGAAATTGTCTATGAATAATTTCAAAATATATGATGGAAGATATTTATGACATTAAATTGTAAATATTTGGAAGTTTAAACAAACTTGACAAAAAATTTAATATTTTTAAAAGTTTAAAAAAAATCTAATTATATACTACAACTATGCTAGTTAGCTAAAAATCAGATGACAAATATGATCTATTGAAGACAATTTCCCTTGGATGAAAGTCAATTTGAAGTCCACAATGCACATACCCCAGCACAAAATAGAGAATAAATGCCCAAACCCACATCCAATTCCACTCTCTCTCTCTCTCTATCTCTCTCCTAGACGCTAAACTCAAGAGAGAATGAATGCTCAAATCCCACATCAATAGAAAAATTAGGAGTAAATGCTAGCAGCGTCTATAAGAATAAGTAGGCATGGGGGAAGGTAAATCTGCTTCATGAATGCTCACTCCCATTTGGCTCTCGATACTTCGTTAAACTAAATAGTTAATCTAATTTGTCATTCTTTTAAGCCTTTATAAAGAAAAAATAATCATTGATTTACCAAGTCATAAAAACACATGAAAACCATTCTTAACTTTTCTCTAAACTCTTTTAGATAAATAAGCTATTTTTATGATATTGTTTGTTTGGAAAAAGTTATGATGCTCCTAAGAGTATCACAACTTTGTATATGTGACACGAAATTATATATTCACTTAAAAATTAAAAAATATATTAATTTATATTTTACACGTGATCTGAGATCAAACATGATATTAAGTTATAGCATTAAGATTTGTCGGGAATAAGACCTTTGCCCAACCAACAAAACATGTCTTTTTAAGTAATTTTTCCCACTTTATAAACTCACTTTTTATTGTTGGTGGTGAAAATAGATCTCCACCTGATAGGAGGGTAATGTTTGTAAAATCGTGATCATCCGTGTCAAGACGGATGGCCATGATCGTTTTGACATTTGTGATGTGATGACAAGATATTTTTTATTTTTTTATATTTTATCTTTTTCTAAAATCAAATATGAGCTTTCAATTTTTGTTTGTGACAAATTTGATTTTCACAACACTTCTTTCAAAAGTCATTTAAATAAAAAATTAAAATTTCCAAAGTCGGAAGTGTTTTTTCAACATTGATACCATGAAGTTTGATAAATATGTTAGAATAGTTCAACACATATATTTGTGAAATCAATAAATGTGTTGAAAATTTAAAAAATGTAGATTCTCAACATATGTATATAAGTGTTCAACAAATTCTCCAGTACTATGAAGAGAGAAATGCTTATATATGATAGCATGACCCTTAAAACACGATCATGTTTTCAGAAATTTCATTTCCCATGTTCTAAAAGTTTTTTCTTAGAAATTGAACTTTACAATTATTTATATCACTTATAATATTTGAAATTCAAATATATTTTCAAATTTTTATAACACAATGTAATTTTTTATTTTTACCCATCAAACAAATTTTGTTTTATGGGAACATTATAGTGCTGATAATATTGTTTTATTTGTTATTAGTTCTCTTACTATAATACTTCAGCCAAAATAAATGTTTGTTAATTTTATTATCAATAACAATATGACTAATATATTAGAATTATTGGCAGTTGAGTTATCAAATGCCAAGAAATTAGTTTATCGGATATGAATGATGTATATCAAGATAACTGAAGCACAAAAAACAATTTTTTTTTGTATACTTAGAAAATTCAATTAGATTTTATCCATTCAATCTAATCTCAAAGTCCCCTCCGTGATAGGATAGCAGCTTTAAAGGACACTTTCTTTCATACATCTTTACGTAATTGGATAGGATAGCAGCTTTAAAGGACACTTACTTTCACACATCTTTACCTAATTAGATTTTGTTGTTTCGGAGAAAAAACGCGCCGGTAAAAGTACATTTAATAATATTTTTGAACAAAATTTAATATTTTTATTCTTTAGATAAGATCTATATTAAGTTGAAATTGATGACACTTTCGTGATTAAAGTTATCATGATGATCGAAGCACTCTCTACGGTCAGATAGATGAACATGATCACATGGCTACTCGAGATAGTTGATATCATTTTTCTGTCACGATAAAATATAATAATCAGTCATACAAGAAAACGGTAGGCGCACATCAAATCTATCAGACAATCTCAATAACTGTTAAAATAATAAGATGATAACCAAAATATTCTGATAAGAGAATACTCTCCATGAATATCTCTATTCCTTATCAGAATAAGGACGAAGATACATTAAACCTGGACGTTTGACTGATACAGAAAATCATTATTAATATATGATGATCTTCATTTAATGGTAAACAATTCTCTATATTACTAATATTATTTTAAACACTCTATTAACTTGAGCGTCATAGTACATTAGGTGGGGCATCCATCGGTGAACTGTCTACTACTTACACGATCGTTCTGATTTTTGCAGATTTTTGGACGAATCACCAAACGACGCGTGACAGTCATCTCGACAGTCGATGCTGACATATTTTTCACATCAACAGTTTCTTTTTGTTTTAAACTGTCATGAATCATAATTAACAGGTAATCTTGTTATGTAGATATTTAGTAAAAAAAATTCTGTAAGTCATGAATCCATCGCTCAAGCTTATGATCAGGGGATTGGATTTTGTTGACCCTATTAATTAACTCTAGCTACTTTGTTTGAAAAAATGCAATATATTTCTTAATATTATTTATAGATTAATTATAGTAATTACTTTTTGCAACTCACACTTCTTTTCAATTTTTTAATTTTAAACAATGAAAACTTTTTAATTTATAAGTAAATGAAATTTAAGAATAAAAAAGGCCTAATACTCTATCACTATATATTTCTTGAAAAAATTATATCATGAAGTTATTTGTTCGCCATAAAAATTCTTTCCCAAAATGCCCACACTTAATTTTTTTAAGAAATCTTTACCTCGTTATTTTTTTTATATTTTCAATTTTTATTTATTTATAAATTTAATTAGTGGATTGTCAATAGTTTTATAGTATGTCTAAAACCATTTCCTTTCCCTTTTAGGGGATTTAAAACAGTTTAATGGATAAATAAATGAGACAAAAGGTGGAAAGGACTTATTGGCATTTCATATTAACTCATTCATTACTTGTAATTATTGAATTAGAAGATACATATGTAATTAAAGATACTAGTTAATAAAATGTACAAGTGTATTTGAATCTATTATAGTTTGTAAATTCATGGACGGTAAAAATACAAAGTATTACTCGATTGGTATTCTACAATAAAAAGTCGATCAAGATTTCGGTGGAAATTCGGTCAAAGATACAAAACTCCTAAAAATTCGTTACGGGTATTAAACATGTATTAAATATTTCTTTTAAGAAATTTGGCATATAAAATACAGTATAAAATCAATGACATATAGAAGTACTTCCAACTAAATAATATATATATATAATTGTTTACCTTTTCTCATTCAGAATACTAAAAAAGATGTATAAAATAATAGATTTTATGACCAAAATTATAATTATTCTAAGTCCTTGAAGTAATTAAGCTAAAGAAAACGACTAACCCAACAATTTAGAAAACACACAAAGCTAATTTCCTGAAGAGAAATCCTATTAAATAGTCAACTTTTATAGGATAGTATTAACTGACCCAAAAAAGATAATAGTAGATAAATACTTTTTTTATAATTTGATAAATCAGATTTTTTTAATTTATCTAAGATGCCCATTGTCTTTACTAATTATCAAATTGTTTTTAATTATTTTTTTGGGTATGGTTTCTAATAAACGGCCCACGATTGTTTTCCATTCGGGTGGAGTCATATCATGAACTTGTAGACATTTTCAAGGAGTCAAACTGACAGAACTACCTTTTAACCAGCAGCTTTTATTTCTTGTGCATAAAAAGAGGATCACCCATTTCAGACTGGGTGTACCAGTTTTGAGACGCATTCAAATGGGCGCTCATTCCCAACGGCAGTAACCACGACAACAAACTCCAAATTCATCTTCCTACCGTCTCCAAGCTTCTCACCATCAACTAACTCCAAAACCCAATTTATTTAAACTACTTTTTTTTAATTACATTATAAATTTTGAACTTAATTTATTTAAATAATGAGAAAATATGACTCGAACTCACAATTTTTAAGATGTAGATATGAAAGTTTAACTAATTACGTCAATCTAACTTATCAACTTATTTAAAATACTTAAAATTAGATGTGACACAAGATATATATAATCTATATCTATACTATATTATAAATTTTCTTCATTTTATTGAATTTTCTTCACATAACACATAGCATATTGTTTCTCTATAATTTCCTAGATACTAACTAAAGTTATTGTATTTATATTTTAATGTTTAATGCGATATTATATATGATTGATTTTTGGGTTAAATTCAAACATTACTTCTAAAGTTTTATCGATTGATAATTTATATCTATAAACTAAAAAATGAGTAATTTTACTCCACAAACTTTCAATATAGATAAGTTTACTCATTTCCGTTCATTTTTAACGACTCATACATTTTTCGTTAGATATCTAAAAAATGGTAAAATCTAATTCATACCAAAACACTTTCACTCATAGATAATTTACACCCATAAAATTAAAAATGAGTAAAATCACTTCATAAAATTTCAGAATAGATCAAAGTAATCTTACTCCGTCAAAATTTTATTCGTTAGAAGGATCCAAGTTCGTTTTTTTTGTTTAACTACACATTTTGAATAAAAATTAGGTGGAAACTTTTGACTCCCTTATAGAGATCCAACCTTTAGAGGGATTCAACTCCAATTTTTAGGTGGGTTAAAGAGACTTTCACTAGAGTTTTTCCTAATGTCGAGTTGAAGGAAAAAAAGTTGGTTGCCTCTGATGTAATTAAAGATCAAATGGGGTTGATTAATTTTACCTATTTTAAAACTTTATGAAGTTATTTTGCTCACTTCAAATTTTATGGGTGTAAATTGCCTAGAATGAGAGTTTATAGGTATGAATTGGATACAAATTGTCAACCCATAAAACTTTTTGGGCGTGATTTGCATTGATTTATCCCTTAATTTTTCACAATTTCCTGCATTGCACAAGTCTTATATTAGTAACCAAAAAATATTAAATGAAAAAACACGATCTAATTTGATTGTTTTGCAAACACATTCAGATAAATATTTTTATTAATTCAAATTAACAATACACACTTATAGTGACTTTAAATTGAAAATGAGCTATTAAGAAGAAAGATTTTGAGCACCATTTATTGAAATAAACCAAAAACTTAATTTAGTTTAAAACTACCTCAATTTTTGTGACCAAAAAAAGTATTCGGATGTGAAAAATTATTGATTAGAAAGATATTTATAAATTATATGCATAATTACATAGAAATTATCAAAATTATGTAAGAAATGAGTCAATTCAAAATCTATATCTATAATATAAATAAAAGTATAGATGTTCTATATTTATATTATATATAAAAGTATAGATGTGGGAGAAACATTTTTAAACGAAATTGTCCTCACAACTTCATGATATTCTTAAATTTGTCCGTCAAAGATGTTAAGATTAATTATTAAAACTTTAATGAAATGATTAGTGACCTCGTACTTTTTATTTTTCACAATATTGTCCATATTAATTTATAATTTCTAAATTTATCTCAACCTAATATTTGGATATCTGAAATTAGTAAAATTGCAGAGGATACGAGAAAATTGCAAAATTTTATTTTACTCGGCAACTGGCTTAGTATTGTTGTTATTTCATTAACTATTTTTTTTATTTATATTTTAGCTTATTTGGTTAACCTTCAATTTTTTATTTTTTGTAGCCTTTGTTTTCTCAACCAAAGTCAAATTATTTGAATATTTATTTATGTGAAAAAAAAATGAGTTCAAAGAATAATTGATAGAGCAATTTCCGTTTAGATGATGTTCAACAATCTTTATAGAGCTAAGTTTTAAAACATATTGAATATTGACAAATATATAATGGTTTATTCGCGTACAAAGTACGCGTGTATTGACTAGTTATATATAAAATTGTAGAAGTTGATGAAATATGTTTTAATAATACTATCCTTAATTATTTTTTTAATATCTTACATTATCCTTACAATATATTTATTATCTCAATTATTCATGTGATTTTTTTTCAAAATTATTTTGTTTTCATTCTCCCAATTATTTATATGAAAAAAATTATTTAACTATCTCGTTTATATTATCATCTTTAAAGATGTTTTCTCCTAATTATAAATCTAAAACCTTACAAGACTAATTATAAGTAAAAACTAAGTCTTAAAGTAACTCAATTTTTATTTATTATTTTTTATATGGATATTAATCTAACGAGCATTAAAAATCTTTGACAAAAAAATGAGAATTAAAAATAAGGGTTAATATCATATGACTTCCTTACTTTGCTCTAAAATCAATTTACCCCTTAAATTATTTTTCATTCCCTATTGGCCCTACAACTTTCTCCATCCATCATTTTAACCTTCATAACCGACAAATAAATGTTAAATGGTCTCAAAGACACAACTTTATTTCCTTCTAGGAGTAGGTTTTATGAATTGCCCCTCACAAGAACTTACATCCTTAGTTCATTCTGAAAGTGAGACTTATGAATTGCCTCTCACAAGGACTTATGCCATTAGTTCCTTCTGAAAGTATGACTTATGAATTGTCACTCTCAAAGAATTACGCCATTAGTTCATTCCGAGAGTAGGACTTACGAATTGCCTCTCTCAAGGATTTATACCATTAGTTCATTTTGGGAGTATGACTTATGAACAGCCACTTCATAAGACTTATGCCTTTATTTCTATTGTCGAAGAAGAGAGAGTGTTGACAGTCTACACGTTATCATGCTATAAGTTTTGATTGAAAGCTCCAAATCGAATTTCGTTAGATTCTTCTAAAAGTTGATTTTCATATGCTTCTGATGATATATAATCCTCCATGTAATTAGCTTCCAATTGACGTGTATAATTTCCAAATTTGCTGCTTTGCATAATCTAACTTCCTGAACAACCTTCATAAAAATTATTGTAACTTTTGTTCGGGAGCTTCTAATCAAGTTCTGCTAAATTCTTTAGGAAGTATACATCCGTATCTTTTTCAAAAGTATATAGTTTTTCATATAATATTGTCCAAAATGAAGCAGCCTAAATATTCAATTTGAAAGATGTGAATAGTCTTACTTTTCTAAGCGTATGTACAAAAATTACCGTAACTTTTGATCCAAATTTATAAATTAAATTCCGTAAAATTCTTCAATAAGAATTTGTATCTTTCTGATGATATAAGATTCACCGTGTACTTGGTTTCCAATCAATACATTTTAATTTCTGAAGTTGATTGTTTTGCATAATCTACTTTCCTAAGTAACTTTAATGAAAATTGTCATAACTTTTTCTCAAGAGCTCCAAATCAAGTTCTGAAAAATTCTTAAAGAAGTAGATATACATATATTTCTAATGATATATAATATGCTATGTAAGTTAATGAGTGTATTTGACACACATATTTTAGATAATCTTAACTTTAATTTTATTGGTTCTTTGAGTTTTATTATTTGATTTATGTTTGTTTTACTTTTATTTTGTAAGATATTCTAGAGCATTTGGATTGATTTGGAAAGATTTGAAAAGATTTGAGAGGTAAAATGTGGATAAATTGATAAAAGAGTGAACTTGGATAAAATGGCCAGCCTCGCTACACTGGCCGGTAGTAGGCAAGCCAACACTGTGGCACTGGCTTCCAGCGCAACGATGCTGGCCCGGCATCAAGAGATCTAGAATGCCAACGTCACGACGTAAGCTTTCAGCGCTGCACCATAACGCTGGAGCGATAATAATTTTGTTATTTCTGATATTTACTCCAATTTTATCCTTATCAAACCCTAGTGTATAAATAGAATATCAGGAGGTTTTTAGGAGACTTTTTTGACGTGAGAGGTAGAAGAGAAAGATTTTGGGAGAGGAAAGAAAAACGGATCCAATTAGGAGATGGATCACAACTTCAATTCATCCTCAAATCTAGTTTTTTCTTCTCTTTTCCTCTATGTTCGTGAATATTATTAGGATGTTTTCTTATTCCAGTATGTTCTAAATTTCTTATCTAGGGCTATGACGTAACCAAACCATGATTATTCATAAATTTTGATTTTCAATTCAATCGATATTTATTTAGTATTATTGAGTGTTATAATTTGTTCTTAATGTTTGTGGTCGTCTGTCCAACTATTGCATGATTTTAGATTTAATTTTGAGAGCTGAGAAGTGATGATTAAATTTGTTCTTTGTTTATAATGTCATTAGAATTTCTTAAGTTAGGGATAATTATGGACATATTGTCGCAATTATAATTTTTTGTGCTTAATGAGTTCCAATTTATTTAATTTGACAAAGATGTGGGATTAATATTTTTGATTCATTGTTATCGATGTTTGAAAAAGATTGATAATTACATTAGAGAAATTCACTGTCAATAATTTGATGAAATTGATTGATTGAGTTTTAGATTTTTTAGCATGTTTGGTTTGGTGAAATTCACTTTTTGTTACATGCGTGCATCATTTTTCTTTGATATAATTATCCTATACATAATGTAGTCAATCTTTTTTCCTCGATAAAATTCAATTGTTCATATTGTGTTTGTACCCACTTTACTTCTAATTTCGCCTCCATTAAAACTCTAAGGGAGGAAATTTCCACCTCGATTTGAATGACCGCTTCTATGTCATATACTAAAAAGAACGACATTATCCAGTTGATGTTCATACTGATGTGCGGTATCCATGTATAGCGAAAGTGAGCAACTCATGCCAATCATTATAAACCTCCATCATCTTCTCTATGATCTTTTTTATGTTCTTATTGGTTGCTTCCACTGCTCCATTCATCTTCGAACGATAAGGAGATGAATTATGATGCTTGCTTTTGAACTGCTCACATAATTCTTCCATTATTTTGTTATTTAAATTTGTCCCATTATATGTGATGATCCTTTCAGGTAGACCATATCGGCAACTTATTTCTTTTTTAATAAACTTAGCAACTGCACCTTTGGTTACACTCAAATAAGAACTCTCCTCCACCCATTTGCTAAACTAATCTATAGAGACAAAAAGGAAACGATGCCCGTTAGAGGCTTTTGGTGTGATGGGTCCAGTGACAACTATGCCCCAAATAGAGAACGACCAAGGTTCGGCCATGACATATAAATGGGATGTGGGTACGTGAACTTAATCCGCATAAATTTGACATTTATGACATTTCTTGGCGTACTTGATGCAGTCAGATTCTAGAGTCAACAAATATTATCCTGCTTTCAAGATTTGTTTAGCCATCATTTGTCCATTAGCATGAACACCACAAATTCCTTCATGAACTTCCTCTATGATTTGATTCACTTCCCTTGTATCAACACATATTAAAAGCACCGTAACATGGTTGCTTTTCTAGACTATTTCATTGTTCAAGAAGAAACTCATGGACAATCTTCTAATAGTGCGTTTATCATTCTCAAAAGCTTTGGATGGATATTCCTCATTCTTTATATACTGTTTGATGTCGTAATACCATAATTTTGTGTCTGGCTCTTCTTCAATGATCATACAATGAGTAGGAAAATATCGTTTCTCAATTTTTATTGGTTGAACTTCTTCCTTAAACTCTACAGCAAACATGGACGCTAAAGTTGTCAGTGCATCTACGATTTGATTATTCTCTCTGGGCATATGGTCAAATGAGATCACTTCAAAAGTTCAGCTTAACTTAGTTACATGTTTGTTATAAGGTACTAGCTTGGAGTCTCTAGCTTCCCATTCCCCGTTTAATTATCTTATCACCAATAATGAATCTATGCACACTCGAAACTTCCTTATCTTCATATCACAAGCTGTTTGAATTTTCATGGAATGTGCCTCATACTCTGCCACATTGTTTAAACAGTCAAAGCATAGTTTTATTGTGAATGGGAAAAACTTTCTCTCAGGAGATATAAGGATGGTCCCAATTCCATGTCCTACATCATTAGATGCACTATCAAATAACATTGTCCACAATTCTAGATCCATAGACTCTCCTTCATTTTTTAATATGACTGATACGTTCTCATCAGGAAAATTAAACTTCATAGACTCATAATCTTGTACTGGTTGATCTACCAGATAATCAGCAAATACACTTCCTTTTATTGACTCTCCCGTCACATAGACCATATCATATTCCGTGAGTAACATTTGTCATTTCAAAATTCACCTAGAAAGCGATTGATTTTCAAAGATATACTTGATTGAGTCCATCTTTGAAATTAGCTAAGTGGTGTGGTATAACATGTACTGTCTAAGCCGATGACCAACCCAGGCTAATGCACAACACTTTTTCTCCAACATTGAATAATTAGCCACATAGTTTGTGAACCTTTTACTTAAATAGTATATTGCTTGTTCTTTCGACTTGTTGACTGAGTACGTAACCTATGGATTTTTTTGTTACTGTAAAATACAAAATGAGTGGACGCCCTGGAGTTGGAGGAACAAGTATAAATGGATTTTGTAAGTATTTCTTGATCTTCTCAAAAGCATTTTGACAATCGTCATTCCATCCTTTTGTATCACTGTGTAATTGATCTCCTCTAACTTCCTTTTGAGTTTGAGGTGGTGGCATATCAATGATGGCGTGAAGTGAAATAGTTTCCGCATAGTGACAATGTGATCTTCCCCTTGACGAGATTTGGCGATCATATCGTCAGCGTACACTTTGATTTCTTTATGCATTATATCATGAAACAATGTTACCATAGCCCATTGATAAGTCTCCCCTACATTCTTTAGATCACATGGCATGACCTTATAACAAAATGTACCCCATAAAGATATAAAAGTAGTATTTTCATAGTCTTCAGGAGCCATTTTTATTTGGTTATATCCCGAAAAATCATCCATGAAAGAGAAAGTTGAATGTCCTATAGTGTTATCTACTAAGACATCGATATGGGATAATGGAAAATTAGCCTTAGGGCTTGCCCGATTTAAGTCTCTATAATCGACCCACATCTTCACTTTCTCATTTTTTTGGCACTAGGACTATATTAGCAACCCATTCAGGGTGTTTTGCTACTTCCAGAAAACCTGTATCTACTTTCTTTTTAACTTTTTCTTTGATCTGTACTTGCACTTGCACTTGATGATCTGTACTTGCACTTGTACTTGATGATTTTTACAATATTGCAGATACTGAAAGATGGGTGATATCATCTTTAAGGTCATACTGCTCTACTATAATTGGTTCTTTGAATGAAATTCCCCTACTTCTGAAAGATTCAGAAATATGAGGTATGATTGCCATTTCCATATCGAATTCTCTATTTTCGAGCCTAGCAATCCTTTTTTCTTTCTTTTGAACTTCCACTCTCTTTCTATCAGTCTTGGTTGGTCTATATCCAAGCCCAAACCTTTGCTCATTCTTATCCCAAGCGATTAATTTATTTATGCATTGATGTTCACTCCCGAGTCCTTTGCCTAGCTTGTATCCCCCTTTTATCATCAACTTTACCACCATCTGAGATGATTTCGATAGGCTTGGCGTTGGAGCGAGTTTTCCACTAGCAACAAATGTGGTGTTCGCATATCAAATGATCGAAATGAACACTCTAATGCTTCTTATGCCACCTCAACATATGGTATGGTGGCCGGCTTGGATACTAGTAAATATTCATCCCCATATATACATATGAGTTTATGATCCAAAATAAATTTCAACTTCTGATATAAGAAAGACGATACTACCCTACCAGAGTGAATCCATGGTTGATCCAAAAAAAACTGTATGCTAGAGTTATGTCCATCACTTGGAAACAATATTGAATAGGCATGGCTCGATTCAGATTTGTATTTCTATGTCTCTGATTACTTCTCTTCGGGTACCATTGAATTCTCTTTCTATCATCATGCTCGACCACATATGTGTCGCGTCCATAAGGAGCTTTGCCAGTGTGGATTTTGGCATTACATTTAGAGACGAGTCTTTATCAATCAATATTTTTACAACTACATAATCCATACATTTCACGTATATATGTAGAGATTTGGTGTGTCCAGTACCATCGACAGAGATTTCATCATCTGTGGAAGTGATAAAATTTGGTTCGGTAATATTTCTCATAATTTCACTCAACTTCTCCACTGTAATATCATGACAGACATATGCTTGATTCAAAATCATAAATAATGCTTGGCGACGCAGTTCAGAATTAAGAAAAAAGTGACAGTAAAGATATGCGAGCAGGTAAGTGGTCAAGTTGTTCTATCACTTATACTCGCTTTGCTTGATAAGCTTAAAAAATTCACATACTTCTTCTATAGACACTCTCTTCCTTTCTCTGTACCTCTCATTATATTCAGACCTATCAGTTGGCCGCTACACATTTCTTTTTGGAGCTAATGACCACTATCACTTTCTTTGGCTTTCCCTTTCCTTTGCCTTTCAAACTCGTCACTTTTATCCATTTTCACAACATCTAGCGTGTAGCATCTGCCACTCCTTGTCATCCCATCTACTCCTGAAATATTAGTTATGGTAAGATCAAGGTCTGAGAAATTTAGCGCTTAAGTTTTGTCGTGACTGCTTGCAATAACCTCATATTCGTACCTCCATGGCACTGCTCTTGAATCTATATAAGCAAATGCCTTGGTATTTAGATGGTGATGGGCGTCGGAGCATAAGACATAGTGGTGTGAGTTGACATTTCCTCATAATGTATTGTGGGAGGTTTTGGGATATAGGATGACACTTGAACATTTACTTCAGACGATTATTTAGTTATCATAAGGATTAAAGAGTCATCTTCCTGGTATTTCATTCCTCCTTTATGACTTATTATAAGTATCTTTACATCCAACAACTTTTACACTTCCATTTTAAAATTAGCACATTCCTCAATTGTATGTCCAGACATATTCTTATGAAACAAGCAATCAAAGTCATGCATATGCTTCTTAGAAATGCCTTCATCCTCTAAGCGTGTTAAGTAGTTATACCCCGCTTTAGAAAGAAGATGGAAAAGTATTTCCATTGACATGCTCACATCTGCCACATCCTTATTTTCATATGAAAAATATTCCTCAATTGCATTTATGATAGGATTCTCATGATTTGGTAGAGGGTTGGAATTGATATCTAGGTTCCCATTAGACTTTTTAAAATTCAACCATCCAGCCTTGATCAATGCTTATACTCTACCTTTTAATGTCATGCAATTCTCAGTTGAATGTCCCACTGCCCCAGCATGATAATCAAAGTGAGCAGTCAGATCATACCACCTTGGATATGGTGGCTGGAGATGTTCATAAGGAATTAACACCAATTGATTATTCTGTATCAATTGTGGTAAAATTTTCGTATATGACATGGGGATTAGATCATATTGGACAAACCGTTGATTAAATATTTCCTCTTAGAGGCTGATCACGTGACTAACATTTTGTTGGTGAGTCGGTGGTCTAAAATCGGGTCTTGGGTTATTTTCAAATGTTGATTATTGAGAGTGATAATTTATAGAATTTGAAAGGTATTTACCACATGATGTCGCAGATTTGAGCCCTTCACTATACTTTGGAAATCTCGGCCTTGGGTTCGTAGCTTGTGATGAGTACTCAAAATTGATCATCTGTACATCTCCTTCTTTTCACTTCAACGGTGTCCCCTTTTCTACGGATGACGTATCTGATACGACTTCCAAAACTCTTTCATTTTTTACCCATATTCAATCTTTTCACCAATCACTATAATGTTAGAAAAGTCATTTGAAACGTTTCCAATCATCCGATCATAGAATGGCGATCTCAAGGTATTAATACACATTACAGCCATCTCCTTTTCTGACAAGGGGGATGGGGGTCTACCTGAGCAGTCAATTCCCTCCACCTTTACGCATATTCTTTACAGCCTTTAGTAGGCGTTTTCTCCACCATTTGTAGATCTAGACGATCAGGAGTCATGCCTATTTTGTACTTGTATTATCTTAAGAAAGTATCAGCTAAATAATTCCACCTCTGAATATGTTGGTTATCCAATTGGATATACCAGTGAGATGCAGCCCTCATCAAGCAATCTTGAAAGAAATGAATCACTAGCTTATAATCATTTGTCCAAACAACCATCTTTCTACAATACATAATAATGTGACTTCTCGGGCATGTACCACCACAGTGAATTTGTGTGGGACCATTACATTTGGGGCCAAACGTAATTCAGTGGCATCAATGGTACCATATACATTTAACCCTTCAATGGCGCGTAATATCTCCTCTAGAAAGTCAGCTTATCTTTCGACAGTGGGTCTTCGCTTGGTTTGGTAACATGCCTTTGCACCTTTGGATCATCAACATCGGGTATGATGAATGACTCATTAGCGAGTTCATCTTGTGGAGTGAAAAATTGGTTGTAGCTAGGTGCCATTGTTGATGGGTTGTGCCCAATTTTCCCTGTCTGCATCATTTCCTAGACATTTGGAAATAGATAGCGCTAGATATTTACTGGTAGTAAAGCATGCTGAAACTAGTAAGTCTGATGATGTTGATAGGTTGGAGTGAACCCAGAGGGTAAGGTGGAGTATCGTTTGAGAGTTGATTTTATGATGGTTGAGCCCCTTGTGGATTTTCAAAACAGGCTTTTCCCTTACCGGCGGTGAGGAGTTCTAGGACTCTGACCATTTGCTCTTTCAACTCCTTAATTTTTTCTTTACATTTTCTCTCATGATTGCTCTCTTTCTTGCACATCCATGACCCTAACTTGAGCTCGCGTTCGATAGGGATGTTGGAGTTGACGGGCTATCTTTGAAAAGTTTTCTAAAAATAAATAAAAGTAAAACAATGTGATTGTAGATTTTGCTAATGAAAAAGAAGAAATACTAACAACAATAATAATAATGAAAGTAAATTTATGCATGAGAAATGATACTACACAAAGTGAAAGTCTTGAAGTATTCAATTTCATTCAATTAGCAGAGCCATCCATTACATTTGAGTATGTATAAGTCAATTACCTCACAATATGAATTTATACAAAATGACCAAAATGACCGAAATCCCAGTTGATTTCTTCCAAAAACTTAAACAAGTTCTCCTCATTAGGATGAATGGGCAAAACGCTTTTCTTAAAAAATGACGCTTCTTCTGCCAAATTATTTTCTCTCACAACCACGCCTTTCAGCCATTCCACAACCTATTAAGATCATTGTCGAATCAAGTCATACTCTTGTTGCAGCAATTGATAATCGTATCTCAGTGCATTGACATTAGCATAATTATTTCTTGCCAATTTCTCTACCATGTTCTGATAAGCTCTCACTTGATGTTCGAGGATCGTGGTGACTTTCAATAGTTCTTCAAAATCATTTGTTGACTTGGTCTTCCTTACTTTTTGATTCTCTAAATAAATTTGTAAATTATCAGATGTACGTATTTTTCATATTGTTCTTCTAACTCAACGATGTACGCATTTTTCTTATCGACAGTCCCCTTCACCTCTTCTAAGACTTCTTATACAAGCTTATATTTCCTTTCTAACTTCATGCTTTGATCCTCCTGTTCGTAGATTACCCCTCATAAATTTTTATTATCTTCTGCCATCTTTCTAATTTTATTGTTCAGTTAGCGAGTGTCAGTTCCCAACTCTGAGTTTTTCCACTTCATATATTCTTGATCATCAACCTTGTTTCTCAAATCTCTGAGTTGTTTTTCAGCTTCAATCCTGTGTTTGTCAGATAAATTCTCCTCGACTGTTCGACATCTATTTTCTTCCAAGAGAGCTAAATTCTTTTGACACTCCTCATATAACTCATCCCGCTCCTCCTTAACAATTTTCTGATGAGCTTCTAGTAACTTGTATGATTGTAAATACTTAACTCGTAAGGCAATATTTACTTTGTGTCTACTCTTAAGCCACACTTCATACTCTTTTGTACAGTTCATGCAGTTCTTCTCCTTTTGCACCCTTATTGTTATTTTGCAAGCTCTAATCAGCTGCTGTAATTTTTGTTCAATATCTTGAGAATCATAGCTGATCTCAATATCCTTCAATGCGTGCATGGCAGGGACAAGCTATTTCATGTATAATTGACAGAGCACGATTAGCAGACCATAACTAGTACAGCCCCATGGTCCTGGGAGTGGGACCCATTGAAAGTCGTCAGATATGTAGATCATCGATGTCAATGGAATCTAGTGGGCTTTCTAGATACCATCCTAAATTTTCAACTTTGATAGGTGTGAGAGCCACGCCCGTTTTGTAGGAAATTGCAGATAACATTTGGCCATTCCAAATTCTACAATGGGGATTCTCATCTTCATCCATGGACTTGAAAACTTAACTTGAGGACATTTGAAATCTGGTGGACATCTTAGATGGCTAAGAATCCAAGTATACAAAAGAGATAGAGAGCCGATGAACTTTTCTTTTCCAAACACTCAAATGTGATTTAAGGAACGAAAAGTCTCAGCGATAATTGAGATAACAAGGTTAACACCATGTTAAACTTGAAGGAACATTTTTATCAATTTATCATCCACATAACCTTGAATCTTTGGAAATAATATAGTTCCATAAATACATAGAGCATAAATAGCCATGCCCTTATCTTTCTTTAATACATTTTGGGTGAGATCTAGGTGGTAATCCAGTGACACACACTCATCCCCCCTTTAACTTTCAGCCTTTTTTCAATCTCAGATGCATGGACAGTACCCAAGAGCTTGGATAAAGCTCTTTTAACGTGAGTTTTTTTATCCTCAATATAAACTTTATCCATGTTTTGTAGCGGGACATTCAGTAGGGCTTGATATTCTTCAACTGTCGTAGTAAGATCAATTATTCTAAAGGTGAAACATCTATATAGATGGTCCTAGAAATGCATTAAAACCTCAAGAACGGGAGCCTTGACCGCAATATACAGAAGATAAACGATGTGACAATATTTGCCAATAAACAAGTTTTTCTGCTCTGGTGAAAAATCCTCCCATATCTTCTTCAACTTCTCCAAGTCAGTATGTGAGAACTATATCTTAATGATTGATGGTAGAAGAACAACATCCTCCTTTTTCAGACAATCTCCTTTTCGTTTCTACGTTTCCTCTAACCATTGGGCTACTGTAACTTGATCTTCTGTCACACTCAGAGTAAAAGTCATGGTCTCTAAAATATGAATGAATTGAATACTTCTTTACAATCCCTATTACGCAGCATGATGCGTGTATGTAAAAAAGAAAGACGAAGTCAGAAGTGAAACAACGGGGAAGAAAAGAAAATGTTTAAGTAGTGTAAGACAAAGTTAATCATGATACCATATTTAAGTAGAATCTCTATTTCTATCAAACATTGGTCATGAGATGGGCTCTAAAAACCAAATGCATGTGTGGTTGGGTCTCTCAAATAACTTAGTAGGCTCTCAGGTCGTCTACGCTGTTATCCAAACGGAGTAACAGGGGTTCCCAAACGGTATCCTGAAAGGGTTGATTTGAGTGAAAATCAAAGTATTATTAGAGTTATTCTTGATATCCCAAAAATTACCTATCACCTCAGAAATTCGAGAAATTTGGTATCCCCAAAAAACTTAAAATCCGTCATAGGATTTTTTATTGAAAACCAAATAATGAAATTAACAAAAAATTGAAATCTAATTGTTATGACTAGTTAGTTCATTAATTATCATTATTTCCTTTCTTCGCTTATTGCTAATCAAATAGCAAAGGGATGATCATAGATGGTAGCTAGTTCAAACAAGTGTCCCTAAAAATGATCAATGAAATTTCAAAATGTAATATTTTGTTTGAGATATAAATATACTTTTTTTAATTTTAGACTTCTTAGTTCACTAATTATCATTATTTCCATTCTTCCCTTATTGTTAATCAAATAGGAAATGAATGATCATGAATTGTAGCTAGTTCAAATAAGTGTCTCAAAAAATGATCAATAAAATTTCAAAATGTAATATTTTATTTGGAATACAAATATACATTTTTTTTATTTTGGACTTCTTAGTTCACTAATTATCATTATTTCCTTTCTTCCTTCATTTCTAATAAAATAACAAATGAATGATCATGGATGTAGCTAGTTCAAACAAGTGTCCCTAAAATAGTAACAAAATCTTAAAAAAAATGAAAAGACTTATGAGAACATAAAAAATTTAAAGCTTAAATATTTGCATAATCTTTATATAGATATTTAATTCTCGATTTTATGCATGAAAAATTATCATAGGGGAATTTTTACATCAAATATACACTTTCAACTCGTTAAAGGGTTGACTCACATTGAGTTAATTTGCACATCTCAAAAGCTTTGTCATCATTCTCATTGATTGAGTTGATGACAAAGATATCTCATTATCAAATTTGTAGAAAAATCATCAATGCATAAAATAAACCTTAAGATTAAAAGTAAAAGATGAAGAAGAATGAACAAATACTTATATATGAAAAATGAAACAAAGACTATGCACTGCATGAGTATGAAGGAGAGAGGATGTTGAATAAAGAATGAGATAATGTTGTTAGCTAATGTGCAAGAAATTTAAACTACCTTTAAAAAAAATGAAATAGTGAATAGAATTGTAAACTCTCTTTTTTCTATCTTAGAAGATCTCTCTTATTTCTCACACACTCTCTCTAAAAATTTATCATCACCTTCTCTCCCAAGACCTCTCTTTCTCTCTCCTAAAATGCCATCCCTTCAAGTGAAACCATCCTCTCTATTTCCCTTTAAGTGAAGTCTTTTTCTCTATATACAAATTTATGACATCACCTTTTACTTTTAGTTCTTTTATTTTTTTTAATTATTTTTAGTCCTTAGACTATTTTTCTCCTTTTTAGTTCTTGAGTTATTTTTCAAATCATACATATAATTTTAAACTAGTATATGGATTAAAAATATTAAATCAGATAAAATATGATAATATGATATCTACTTTATTGTGTAGAAATATATCTATTATATCTAGTTGTCACTGATAATCTAGAGGGCAAATGGCTAAACCCTCTAACAATTTGGGGATATTTGCATTTTTATCCCAAACTTTTCAAAGTCAATGTTTAGTCCATAAACTTTCATTTTAAGTACAAACAGTCTAAATTAGTCTTTTATTACGATCTGTAATGAAAAACTGACACGCACATGTCATAAGATTTGTGTAGAAAAACTATATATTCATCATTTAAAAAAACTTCATCATTTTACCATCTTGTCTTAATAAGTGTGAATAAAAAAATGTATTTAAGAAAAAAAAGTATTAGTATTAACTATGCAAATTACATCACAGGAAGATTAAAGTAGTCTAGCACTTTAATGCTAAGAAAAGAAAACATATCACCTTTAGGATCATTTTTTAACATGAGGCCTCTGTTTAAAAGATATGGACCGTTCATTAAAAAAACAGATTTGAATTATCGTGAAACCGAAAACATAATATCTTTTTTGTTGTGTTGATATGAGGCAACAGCCTAACGGTGCGTTTAGAAGTGGAGTTATATTCTCTGCATTGGAACCCAACGACAAAGACGGTAGTTTCACGATTTGAAATTGTCCAAGCGTGATCTAGATTACGTGAAACTTTATTTAAAAAAATAAATTTCTTTTTATTTTTTTACTTTTGATCTCAACCGTCCAATTCTTTTTGGATTGCTATGATTGAGCTTTCCCTTGTAGTTGGACACCAACCGTGAATAATCCTCTTCTTTAAAGTGTTTTTGTTTGAAAACACTTTAATAGTTTAATGTACTAAGAAAAATAATATTTTAGCTCACATTTTTCCATAAGTGTGTTTGTTTCACATGTATTTTAATGGTTGAAAATAATTCTTCAAGAAACGCCCACTCAAGTATTTTTAAAATGCTTCTAAAATACAAAATAATATAGTACAAATCATAGACATATGTTTCTAACAAAGATAGATTTCAAGTAACTATTAACTAAATGCTTAGTTTGCCTAAAAATACAAACTAATACTTTACAATTTGATATTCATATATTTTATATCTTTGTAGTTTGAGAAACTTCAAAACATACAACTTCATGATGATTTTTCATTAAAGACAACACTAATTGCGGGTGAAAAGCACTTGGTTACTTTTTGTTGATGGAAGTTAACGACCGTTAAATTTGATCTTCACATTTTTTACAGAGATTTGAGAGAGTGTGTGCCCTTTTGAGAGGGGGGGGGGGGGTTAACATTGGAGGTAGAAAAACTAAAATTTCCTACAAATTGTTGCAGATTCTCTTCGGATGAGACATTTTCTTTGCATTTTTATGTTGATTCTGTCTTCATTGTGTGACTTTGAGACATGGCGCTGCTAAGGCTGCTGCAAAGGGGCAGCCAGTGGTGGGAATAGGAGAATGGAGGTGAGAATGTTTGTCTAAAAAATGGGGGATTGAAGGTAGTTGTTTATATAGGAAAAGTACTGTCTAAACGGAGTTCTTCTCTTTGCAGCAGCATAGGGGAAAATGCGGCAACAATGGAGTTCTTCTCTCCTTTAAACCAAACAGAGTTCGATTTCTGTCAATTTTGACAAAAATCATCACAAAGGATATATGTTTTGAAGTTTCTTATACTACAGGAGCATAAAAATATGAAAAAAGAAAGTGTAGTGATATCATTAATATTAGGCAAACTACATAAATATGCTTTGCATTTTAAACTAAATTAGTTGTATTTAGTTGCATGAAAGTACTTCTAAATATAGGTCACTCTTCAATGTCGAAGGTATTCTTTCCGACATGATACCAGAGATTTTTTTGAACCTACAAATACATTGTTGAACATTTTCAAGATTTTTGTTGAATCCTAAAAAATTTGTTGAACCTCTATTTGGTTAAACTTTTAAACGTATTTATTGAACACTTTCAACATATTATTGAACCTTAAGACATTGGATGCAGGGAAAACAACTCCATTAAGACCCCGTTTGGTATGAGGTATTTTAAGAGAAATGATAAGAATGTGAGGGGGTTTAAAATATACCCTTGTTTGTTTTATTTTTTTTCAAGGTTACAACATTCCGATAATGCCAAGATACCATCAATATAAGATATCTTAATACCCTTCTAAATCGTGGGATATATTGATTTCATGCATTCACTCAGCCCCAAAACTAAGAAAACCATTGTCTTCCTCACTTGCTGTAAAATAGAGAAGAGCTCAGGGACATGACGAGAGGCATTTTGCTTGGAGATTTCTTCGAGTTCTATATCTTCTTCATTTTGAACAGTGTTGAGGAGTGAAGTGGCGGCTTTGATCTCTTCAATGGTGGGTCTTAGGGGGAAGAGATCTGTAGATTTTCATGATTTCGTTTCTACTACAGCGGGAGATTGTGGGTCTTCTTCGAAAGTTGTAGCCATGGCTGGTTACTGCTTGAAATTTGAGAAAAAAAATTAAAAGTTATGCTGATTTAATGGTGGGTCTTGTTTTCTTTTTTGTTTTTTATGCTCTGAAAAAAAATTAAGAAGATGGGGATGAGAGATTCGGGTTTTTTTGTTTGTTTTGATTGAGTGTATTTAGTAATTGAAATTAGGTATCCCCGATTTAATAAAATGACGTCGTATTGATTCAATTGTATGAGTTATATTGAATGAAAATCTACACTACGTATCATAATATAATGGTTTGATTTGAATACAATAGTCGAAAAATCAATAAGTATATATGAAAAAAATTCATGATTTTATTGGAATAAAAAAATTATATTTTTATTATTATTTATATTGATCATTTTATTATAAATTAAGTAATTACTATTCATAAATAATTGATAGTCTAAGAGTAAAATTAAAATTCGATAATAATGTTTATAACATTCTCTTGCCTATTAAATAAAAAAACAAATAAAATAATTTAACACTCTAATCATTATATCATAACATTCATAAATATTAATAAATAAAATAATTTTAATTTTTTAAACATATATTTTTTACGATCATATTTTAACAATTTTATTTCAAAAATAATTTACTCGTAATCTTTGATGATTTTCATATAAGTATAAATTCTTTCAAATACATTCTCGTTCTCACCGATAAAATGCGATCTTGGTCGGTCCAAAACTACACGTGTCAACATGCTGGGGCATGTAGTTCTGGAATAGTTACAATCAAGCGTTCATAGACGCTCTCTCCGTCTCCGTCTCCGTCTCCGTCTATATCTCTCTCTTTTGCATCCGTTTCTTGCTGGGTTTGTTCTATTCGAAAATGTTTCGGCTCAGCAACAACCTAGTCGGTATACTAAACTTCGTCACATTTTTGCTCTCCATTCCAATCCTATGGGCCGGCGTATGGCTGAGCAAGCAAGGAAGCTCGGTGTGCGAGAAGTTCCTCGACAAGCCTGTCATCATCATCGGCGTTTTCCTCATGTTAGTCTCTCTCGCCGGCCTCATCGGTGCTTGTTGCCGTGTCTCTTGGCTTCTATGGGTCTACCTTCTCGTCATGTTTCTCCTCATTGTCCTTCTCTTTTCCTTCACCATTTTCGCTTTCGTTGTTACAAACAAGGGTGCTGGTGAGGTCTTGTCCAATCGAGGGTATAAGGAGTATAGGCTTGGGGATTATTCGAATTGGTTGCAGAATAGAGTGACTAACAACAAGAATTGGATTAAAATCAAGAGCTGCTTGATTGATGGGAAGGTTTGCTCGACTTTTGCTGATAGATATCTCAATGATACTGTTCAAGAGTTTTATGCTGAGCATTTGTCTGCGGTTCAGGTGGGTCTGAAGATCTGGTTCTTAGATTCCTAGCAATATTTGGTTTCTCTCCTGCTATCTCCATTTGGGTTTATTACTATTTTTATATTTCACTTGTTTGAGAAACGAATTTCACTTTTACTTATACAATTCAATTGGTAAGTTCATCTGCTTGCACACTACAGTGTGAACTATGCCAGGTTAAACAAAAATCTGTGTCTTACTTCCTCCTAATACCGACTCTGGAGGAGAAATCATTTGATTTCATTACAGTTCTTCTCTGCTTCAAATTCCAGCTTAGCTTTTTTGGATCTCTACTGCCAGTTGCTTCATGTTCTACAGCTGTTTTTTTTCTTAATGTAGTATTGATTGCAGTACTCTTATAAAGTTAGAATCCTTTTGATATCATTTTGAGTTATGGAAGAAATAATGCCAACTTTTTTACTATGAATTATTTCTTTTCCGTTCTCATAATTGTTTGCAACTTTAGTCATCTCTTTTACAGTATAGATTAATATGCCTCTAACTTTTAGATAAAGATTTTTTCCGTCAGCAAATATGGTTCTTTTTCTTTAGAGGCTTTCTATGAGTAATTGTTTAGCTGATAAGATTATACAGTTTGACTTTAGTTTGATAATTTGTTCTTATTACTGAGTTAACCTTAACAAGCCATGTACTTACTATGTCTATCTTACGTGCAGTCTGGTTGCTGTAAGCCATCAAATGACTGTAGTTATACATATGTGAGCCCAACTGTCTGGAACAAACCTGCCAATACAAATTATACCAATCCCGACTGCAACTTATGGGAAAATGACCCAAGTTTTCTATGCTTTAACTGCCAGTCGTGCAAGGCAGGATTGCTGGACAATCTAAGGAGTGATTGGAAGAAGGTTGCTATTGTGAACATTATATTCCTTGTCTTACTTATCATTGTCTACTCTGTTGGGTGCTGTGCTTTCAGGAACAACAGGGAAGACAACGCTTATTATCCGAGATGGAAATGAAATAAAGCTGGATTTGGAATTCGCTTCTAGTATGGTTAGGCTGTTTCTACTTACTGGATTTAATTTAATTACCTTGTGATCTCTCTGCTGGGCTCTTGTAAAGTTCTTCTTTTTATGACTGATCTATCCTCCTTAAACCATAGATATTTGGAACTGGTTATGATCTGATTGTGGGAGTGCTATATATGTGTTCGGGAGTGCTATATTCCATCTTTCTCTCTCTCTTCTTGGAATTTATCCCACTAATCTGGTTGTCGAGTTCTGCAATTGGACTAAGAAAATCCATCTTTTTCTCAACAATGCAGTAGCATTCTATTAGATCGGAACGTTTCTGATAAAACTGATAACTCTCTGAAGGAGTATTAGAGTGGAAACATCCATTAAATTAATGAACTATTGATTCTAAATATGTGTTCGTGAGTGCTTGTGACTACAAACACTTTTATACATGGTAACAAGACTAGTTTAGTTGAAAATTATTTCATAATCCTTCTTTGTCTTAAATACTTGAGTAGGTGCTTATTTATATTTTGAAGTATTTTTAAGAACACTTGAATGTGCGTTTCTCGTAAAAATGTTTTTAGATAACAAAATATGGTTCAAACAATAACATTAATAAAATAAATGTGATTTGAAATATAAATGTGATTTAAGTGCTTTCACAATAGCCTTTTTTGCGTATTTTTGATAAATTAGCGAATGAAAGAAAATCATGTTACTGTGCATTTTGCTCTTCATCAATTTCGGTAATCCTTTTCCTTAGTTTTAGAAACTTATAGATTTGATCTACCAGCATGCTACTGAATGGAGCATAGTTAGCTAATTTGAGAATGACGAATAGTCATATAATATTGTGTTTTTTTTAATAATGTCTTAAGCAATATTAATCATGCATTAGTTCATAAGAATATGTCTATGCATTTGTAAAATGAGTGTTGATTTCTGTTTGAATTATGTATTGGGGACAGAGTGGATGAGCTTTGAGCAAAGCTAATGGATATTGGAGTTGGTAGATAAAAGTAATATAGCAGTGAATTTCCTGGTCCACATTGTTTGTTCCACTTCAATAATGCTCTCTTTATGTGATAGTCGAATCTGCCAATTACTTCATCTTTTTTAAAGTTGGTTTTGAGCATATAAAGCATAAAAGATGCCAGAAAAATAGGTAAAACTATAATAGCAGGAAGACAAGGCTTTGATTATTTAGAAAGGAACCCCTACGGTTGGCCTAGTGGTAAGCGAGAATGCTGACATGTGTGGGTTAGGCACATGTTTCAGATTCGATTCTTCCTATTGTCAATTTTATGGGACCATTGAGAGATCTCTCGATCAAACTGGCAAGATCCCATGAGAATAGTCTAGCGAAGCACCGATATCCATAGTTATGAAAAACAAAAATATTTAGAAAGGAGTGAAATTTAGACCTCCCATATAACTTTGAAATTTTAACCACACCAGCGTCAGAATACATATGCCGTTAAAATTAAATTTTAATTTAAAAAGAGTTCTTAAAAGAAGTTTATATGTTAAGTTTCTCCTTATTAAATAACTACTAAATATTAACTATAAACACAACTAACCGTCAAATATTATTACTTAGAGGTTTTATCAGTAATTTCATCACATAAAAGTGGTTTTTGCAGATCAATTTTAGAGCTGGCCTCCTCTAAGTTGCCATCATCTCTCAACACTTGCACATATCTTATCTCATCTTTTGGTTGTTTTTCACATTTCTCTTCTTTAATCTCTTCAAGTTCCCTGGCTTTACCCCATAGCACTACATATAAACCACTGATCACAGCCAAAGAGCCTAACAAGCTGCAGTGAAAAGAAAACAGGGGGTTTTTAATGGCTATACCATTTTACAGAAAAAAGTCAACAAAAAATTAGAGTGTCTTACCATTATTACCTTAGATTTATAGAATTCTAAAATAATTTGTATCACATTTGAAATTAGATTAATTAACAATAATAATAATATAACTATATTATAGATAATATTGTCATCAATTAAAAAAATCGTAACTGAATAGATAATTAACAAATTTTTTAAATGGTTAGATAAGAGAGATATGANGGGGGGGTGAGAGAGATATTTACCTAACATCATCACTACTATGATTTAAGAAGAAGAAAAATAGAGATAAGAGAGATATTGGAAGATAGAGCAGGTAATATTTACCTATTATTTAAGTTGGTTTAAAATTTATGTTTTATCTGAATATTTAACATTATTTACTTCTCAAGAAACACCTTCAATACAAAGGAGAATAGCAGATTGCTTTTGAGTCCTTTAAATTCTTCAAATTGTTTGAGTACATAGAAAAATAGGAGAATAAGAAACATAGCTTCTGTTTTCATTCAAGAGAAGCAATCTTGATCAACATGGGGTCCTTATAAGATAAAGAAGAAGAGGTGTTTGAAGGTTCATAGCTTATTTTCTCCATTGTTTTTACGGATTTATCAATGCATGTCTAATTTCTCTTAAACGTAAATCTGGAATTTGTTCTTATCGTAATTTTTTTATTATTGTAGTTCTCTAAATTTCTGCATACTTTGTCGATTTGAAAGAAAAATAAATGAAAACAATTGTATTGTTGTCTTCTAATACATCACTAACTATCTAATTGTAAATTTATGTATTGTCATATATGAAAGCCATCCCTAAGGAGGTCCGAAATAATACAGAATACCGGTTCTTCATCAAGGAACAATAAAATCAGCAGGTTCACAGCTAACAATCCTCTATTATTGATTGATAGTGAGGCTGAGGACAACAACACTTATAACAATACCGGAAATGAAGATGATGCTATTGAGAACACAAAATTATCTTCTTCTAATTATAGAAAGGAAGAAGATAATTGTGTTTATAGAAATAGAAAGGAAGAAGATAATTGTGTTTATAGAAATAGAAAGGAAGAAGATAATTGTGTTTATAGAAATGGTATATTAGGTATAGAAAATTTTGGTCAACACAATTTGGCCGTTTATTTAATTAAGTTTAAAAATAGCTAAAAAACTAAGACACCCTCCGAAGATGGCTATATGCTATAATTTTTGAAAAAAGAATGAATCAAACTAAGAATTGTTAGATTAGAAAAAAAATAACGTCGGATTTTTGAGATAGGTGTCTCCTCCAATTAACAGGAGAGACTGTCTCAAATCTCAACGGTCCGTATCAGAATTAAAAAGAAAAAGAAAAACTTCTAAATCTTTTTTAACTATCAGATTTAGCAGTTTGAATCTTCGAGATTTGAGAGCAATTTTAGTGATTCCAACTAGCACTTTCAAACGCGATCATTTTCTCAACATACATAGAACATAGAAGTTTAAAATAAGCAAGGACTACCTTCCAATATATATCTCCTCATGCATAAACAAGGCAGCAACAATGGTTGTAATGACTGTGCATAGAGGGTTGAATGATGCAGAGAAAACTGGTCCTGTCTTTGATATGCACCATGCTTGGATGAAGAATGACACTGCCGAGCTCATTCCCTGTCCATGGAAGTTAAAACCCAGCACAGTTTTGTGATGAAAACACATATGCCATGAAAACGTAAATCACTTACGGCGTATAAACAACATGTGAATTCTAGTACTGAAGTTGGTTTCCAAGCTTCTGGGTTGGGATCTAAGAATAAAGTGATTATTCCCGATTGTAACATCGCTAAGAACAACATCCAAATCGAAGAATACAAGTGGTTCGGACAAATTGTTGAAACTGATACCTGTTTGGAAAGTCAATGGCATAGTTATCAAAATGTTAAGTATATAATAAAATTTTGACCTACTTTGCATTACCTGAAACTTGAATCACTAGAGACTAAGATTTGTTGATTTTTACGTCACATAAAATTACCATGAGCAACAACTTGTTGATGAATTAAAATATGGAAGCAGTACGCTAAACAATATTTTCTTGACTTGCAACATATATCTTGTCAATTTGTTTCTGTTATATTAAACTCGTATTATTGGACAGGGAAATTTCTATGTGGTATCGGAATCCATCCATTGTTCAATCATCTCTATGTGACGTGATAAGAGGTGATTCAATGTAGGATACACCCCTGATACGGGCCAGTATGGTCAGCAGCGTAGTGTTATCGAA
Organism: Datisca glomerata; assembly: GCA_003255025.1. Lineage (NCBI taxonomy): Eukaryota > Viridiplantae > Streptophyta > Magnoliopsida > Cucurbitales > Datiscaceae > Datisca > Datisca glomerata. The sequence goes on along the minus strand of QANY01003780.1, from coordinate 768,754 downwards.
ACTTGAACAATAGCATTTTGCACAGTGCTCAAAAAGCTCTATCCAATGTTTCATACTTTTAATAGCACTAGAGTAAATTGATCTATAATAGCAGTATAAAAAGACTTTCAATAGCGTTTTGACAGCCGTCATATCTAAATTTT